>NW_021026782.1:319114-423363 GCF_004153795.1 Camellia sinensis
AAATGACCGTGCAAGAGCTTGAAACAACCCGCCAGAACCCAATAGAGCCTTTTGTGGAATTTGTTGCAAGGTGGAGGGCAAAGGCAGCGCAGATGAAAAATCGCCCTTCTGCCGATTTTTGGTCGTGGGCCTCGGGGTGCTCACGAAGTGACCTTCCCCAATCGTACCCAAGTTCCCGAGCCGAGGCAACTTTGGTGATGACGGACACGTGGCCTTAGGCAAACGAGTCAGGGTTTCCTAAATTTCCCCAAAATAAAACATTTAGGTGGCGACTCTGTATCTGGCAAAGCAGTCCATGTTTGGCACTTCTTTCAAAATCTGTTTTCTCAAAACGATTTGCCGAATTTGGACTCTTTGGTTCAGATTAAGAACCGTGACAATTTGAGAGTCCGAACTATAGTGAGCCCAATACGAGCGGAACGGGACTCACCCTCCCGGGGCGTTCGGGGACGTCTACACATTGACATGTTAACATTCACATTGATAAGAGTGTAAAATTGGCCCGCAGCCCGTGGGCGGCCCGAAACCCGCCCGTGAGCCCGGCCCGGCCCGGCCCATTTACAATGTGAATATTCAAATTGACATATTAACATTCACATTGATAGGAGTGTAAAATTGGCCCACGGCCCATGGGTAGCCCGAAGCCCGCCCGTTGCCCGGGGCGGGGTGGGCTGTAAATATTCATATTTTAACATTCATATTGGTAAGAATGTAAAATTGGCTCGTGACTCATGGGCGGTCCGATGCTCTCCCTGGGCCGGGACGGGCCCGGTCCGTTGACAATGTGAATATTCACATTGACATGTTAACATTCACATTGATAGAAGTGTAAAATTGGCCCGCGACCCGTGGGCTGCCCGGGGCGAGCTCGGCCCGACCCGTTGACAATGTGAATATTCACATTAACATATTAACATTCACGTTGATAAGAGTGCAAAATTGACCCGCGGCCCGTAGGCGACCTGAAACCCGCCCGCGGGCCCAGCCCGGCCCGTTTACAATGTGAATATTCACATTGACATGTTAACATTAACATTGATAGGAGTGTAAAATTAGTCCGCGGCTCGGAGCGGGTTCGACCTGTTAACAATGTGAATATTCACATTGACATGTTAATATTCACATTGATAGGAGTGTAAAATTGGCCCGCGGCCCGGGGCAAGCTCGTTTGGGCCCGGGACCGAGCCCAACCCGAGAACTTGGGCTAGGACATGGGTCGTCACTTTGAATCTTGGCCCGCATAAGGCCCATTTAAGGCTTGGCCCGAGGCCCGGTGTCTTTTTTGTGCAAAATAATAAAATTTTGGGAGAAAAAATTAAAAAGAATTAAAAAAAATGGCGAGGCTCACCCAAGCCCAAGTCTAGGCCCAAGCCCCTTGGCTCGACCCACCGGGGCACCCAAAGCCTGAATGCCTTTGTGCCAGGGCTAGGGCCTAGGCCTAATTTTTTGGCCCGTGGGCCGGTCCGGCCCGGCCCGAATTTTGGCAAGCACCCACGAGGCTTTACATAGGTTGGCCCCAGCTCGGGCTGGGCCGAGCCCCTACACATTGATGATATGAACATTCACAGTGACGGTGTGAATATTTACATTGACAATGTGAACATTCACATTGACGATGTGAACATTCACATTAGGGGTATTTTGGTAATTATGTCACCCATAGGATGTGAACATTCACATTAGGGGTATTTTGGTAATTATGTCACCCATAGGATGTGAACATTCACATTAGGGGTATTTTGGTAATTATGTCACCCATAGGATGTGAACATTCACATTAGGGGTATTTTGGTAATTATGTCACCCATAGGATGTGAACATTCACATTAGGGGTATTTTGGTAATTATGTCACCCATAGGATGTGAACATTCACATTAGGGGTATTTTGGTAATTATGTCACCCATAGGATGTGAACATTCACATTAGGGGTATTTTGGTAATTATGTCACCCATAGGATGTGAACATTCACATTAGGGGTATTTTGGTAATTATGTCACCCATAGGATGTGAACATTCACATTAGGGGTATTTTGGTAATTATGTCACCCATAGGATGTGAACATTCACATTAGGGGTATTTTGGTAATTATGTCACCCATAGGATGTGAACATTCACATTAGGGGTATTTTGGTAATTATGTCACCCATAGGATGTGAACATTCACATTAGGGGTATTTTGGTAATTATGTCACCCATAGGATGTGAACATTCACATTAGGGGTATTTTGGTAATTATGTCACCCATAGGATGTGAACATTCACATTAGGGGTATTTTGGTAATTATGTCACCCATAGGATGTGAACATTCACATTAGGGGTATTTTGGTAATTATGTCACCCATAGGATGTGAACATTCACATTAGGGGTATTTTGGTAATTATGTCACCCATAGGATGTGAACATTCACATTAGGGGTATTTTGGTAATTATGTCACCCATAGGATGTCGGTGTGAACATTCACATTGACGATGTGAACATTCACATTAGGGGCATTTTGGTAATTATGTCACCCACAGGACTTATTGAAACATAAGAAAATAATGTGGACTAAATGGAACATAAGTAGATGAAAAAGGTATTTTGGTCTTCTTACCTCAAATAGGACCTAATGGAATAGTAAAAAAGAATATAGTTTGGATGGAATAAAACTCTTAAAAAAAAAAATTTATCAAAAAAGCTCCCAGTAAAATAATAAAGTAAAACATTATATATATGAACAAATTGTCATTAATAAATAAATATTGAGGGCTATTTGGCCACCCAATCCAACACAGTCACCACTTCATCACCGGAAAGGCACATCCTCTCTTTCTCATTCTCTCTCTCATTTTATATATTTGTGAAATTTTTTTGAAGTTTTACATGAACCAACATTGAAGCTCTAACACCTTAGTTTTGTTGTGTGTTTGTTAATTGATTTTTCAAGATTGTAGTAGTAACATGGAGCAACAAAGGAATTGGATTAGAGATATGTAGACAGTTAGCTTTGAATGAAGTCATGTTGATCTTAACAACTAGAGATGAGAAGAGAGGTACTGAAGCTGTTGAAAATCTCAAAACTTGTGGACTATCTGATGTTGTTTTTCATCAACTTGATGTAACAAACTTTGCTAGTATTGCTTCCTTAGTAGATTACATCAAAAATAAATTGAGAAAGCTTGACATATTGGTAAGATAATTGACAGAAACTAATTTTATCTATGGTTCTCAAGTGCGTAATTGTTCACTAACAAGTATGTATTTAAATTCTTGGCAGGTGAACAATGCAGGGGTCACCGGAGTCATAATGGATGCGGAGCCTTTCACTAGTTTAAACCTGAAGGCTGGAAAGGCAAGTCGTTTACCAGATTCTAAGTTATCATTTGGCAACTAAGAGTTTTAGCCAAAAATTCAAAAAATCACTACAAGTTATCACATTACCTTCTTTAATTTTCTGCATGTTTTTCAATAATAAAAAAAAAATTAAAAAGTCACTAAAACAATCAATTCCCAAATGAGCCAACCATCTCTATAGAAGTCAATATATATGCCTCCTTATTGTATACATGAAGGATTTTAATCTGCTAAAATGATATAGGTTGTAGATGAGAAAGCAGAAATGGCGAAAAAGGTTATGACACAAACTTATGAATAGCAAAAGGGTGTCTACGAACAAATTACTACGGACCGAAATAGCTAACTCAAGCTCTTATTCCATTTCTTCAGCTATCTGGTTCTACAAGAATAGTTTAATGTCTCATCTGGTTTGGGCGCAATTTTCTGGTACAAAAACTTTCCTTCAAAGACTGGTTAAACTGTGCTATAAATTTAGCCCCGTGACATATAACTAAATGTTGTTACACAGAATGTTACAAATGAATGGGCAAAAGCGATCCTAAGTGATGTCGATGGACTCACAGAAGAGAAAGTAGATAAGGTAGTGAGTCGGTTTTTACAGGATGCTAAAGAGGATGTGTTGGAGTCCAAAGGTTGGTTTACTCGCTCTGCTTATGTTGTTTCCAAAGCATCTCCTAATGCCTGCAAGAGGGTTTTGGCTAAAAATTTTCCAAAATTTGGCGTAAATTCAGTTAGTCCTGGCTTTTGTAAAACATAAATGAGCTCTAATAATGGACATTTCACGATTGAAGAAAGTGTAAAGGGTCCTGTAAAGTTGGCTTTGATGGTTGGTAATGGGCCTTCTGGCCTGTTCTTCTTTCAGACTGAAGAAACAACCTTTTAATATCCTCGGAGTGTTAAAATTCCATGTGAATCCAACTGGGGTTAGCTCTACTTTGATGAGATCCATGTATCATCTTCTAAGAATAAACAGTCCTCAAATTTCTGATTTTTGTAATGAACTCGAATTACAAGCGTGTGTTGTATTTTGAAAAGAAAAGAAAGGCACCATTTTGAATCATTGAAATAATAATTTCCTTTGAAGCATGTGATGGATACAACAGGTACGCTAATCAATAAGATTGATGAAGTAGTAATTAAAGAAAAAATGACCAAACATTTTTTTCTTGCATTCTCTTATAACACAAGCATATGAATGATAAAACCTTTACACAATTGTAATGCTTCAGAAAAGAGATGCTCCAGCAACAAATTTCTCAATCATTGCTTGAGAAATAATGGTGTATGTGCATCTGTTTATCTAAAACTATCAATCTTACAGATAGAAAATATAAAATGCAATTCTTATTCCATATTTTCTGTCATTCTTTATTTGCTAATAACAAAAGGATAATTTGATAATAAAAAAATAATATTAATTATGATTTGATGTAGTGGTCAAATTAAAGTGTAGCGTGTCATTATTATGAGGCTAGTTATCTAGTTTAGTTACTAGTAAAATGATTGTGGGTGTTGATTTCTGACCACACAATTAAAGGGGAAACTCAACTAGAGAACACCGGCAGAATAGATTAAGCTCGAACAACCTATCACAGAAAGACAAGAATCTGGCAATGTTTCGTCCACCGGGGGGCACTCCGACGCTCAAGTCAGTAATCAAATATCTCTCAAAGATAGCTAATTGTGCTTAACTCACAAGAAAGAACTTATTGCTCACAGTATATCACGCATACCTCAGACCCACGGGGGTGCCCTGTTTTTATAGCCAGCACTGACCTGATGCCTATAGAAACCTAACTTCAATGGACTCAGACTCAATGCTCATCCTGGACTCTCAGCTAGATAAGGATAAACTCCTTAAGAGCTTTATCTTTATCCAAACTGAGATCCTTTCCTATTCTAGGACCCTTGTCCCTTATCTGCTCATCTCGGATTCCGGTATATCCGTAGATAACCTCGGCCTATCCAAAATCACCTCAGCATCAAGACCAGGCCATGTGGCACCTCGACTGACACTTCAGCGTCACCTTGGTCATGTGCTATCATTCACAAAATATGCCCCCACAACTGCCCCTAGGTTCTATTACCTCTGCAACCTGAGGTCATGGAACCTATATCACTTAGTCATGCATTGTGTCGGCAAAAATTCATTCTTCCCTTCGACCGAGATCATGACTCGTCGGTTTCAAGTACCTAAGACTCAACTGTCCATCTTTACCAATGATCAAGAACCAAGAATCAAGTTCTTTGAGTTCCTTAACCGAGATCGTTCCTCTAGCCGAGGTTTTTGCTTCATTAAATCAAGAACTCTAAGAGTTTTATTTGCGCATGAGCTGTCACGCACAGTTTTCTCAACCGTTCCTTCCACGCGTCCCTTTCTTTTTGGTTTGTACCTGATACGCGCTATCAGGTCGCATTACTTCTACGCACGCCGCCTGGTAGACACATTGTCCAAGGCATATTCATTTCCTTTTGTCGCCGTTTCAGTTTTTAACAAAAACGCTCTTTCTCTCTCTTCATCTTCTCACTTTGCATTCTCTCGTTCTTTCTTCGCACTTAGACTTTCTCTCTCTAAAAAATCTCAATTTTTGAACCTTCAAAGCTCTTGAACTGCCTTTTCCAATGAATCCTCTGTTACTACATCTCAATCTAAGGCATTGTCTAACTCCGGCCCACCCTACTCCGACGTTCTTATTCTCAGCCCTATTCAGTAAGTTACACAACTTCTTTCTCCTTAATTTCAGTTTTTTATTTGTGATTTGTTTCAAATCTGCTATATGTGCACATTGTCTGTTGTTGCCTTGCATTTAGACTTGTTGTATGTCGTTTCCATCTTCATGTTCTAGTCATCATTTTTGTTTTTTTTTTTTTTTTTTTGAATCTTGAATCTGTATACTATTTTTCACACACTCACCCAGTGACTTGAAGTTTTGGGTGTGTATATCTGTTTTTTGCTTCAATCTTGATTTCTGAATTATATTTCTTGTCTGGTCTTCTTGCTCTGTTTCTTGATTCTACCTTCGAATCTTTGTTCATTTGCATAGATCATAGGTTTGGGATTTGCCTAGAAACCAAATACTTAGGAAAAACTAAAATGTGCTCCCCTTAGATCTGTAAAAACCCTAGCTCCAGTGCCAGTTTAGGGTTTAGTTGAGGTCTTTAAACCCATACCAACCATTCTTTTTTGAAATTTTGCACCAATCTTCAGTAAGCCGACATCATGCGTATGTTCAGGTGGAGAGTAGATAGCCCGACCAAACTAGAGTACTTCTGGCAAGAGTTTTTCATCCCGGCCGATGTCTGTCTGAGGTTGGCTGGGAAGGACGATTCAATTATGCCTGGCCAAGATTACATGTCATTCCCAGTCGTCTCTATTGTTGAAGGAGGATTTAGGTTTCCCCTAGATATCCTCTTTAGGGAAGTCCTCCACTATTATAAACTCAATCCCATGCTGTTGGCCGTTAACTCTTTTAGGATTATCAATGGCATTGCCGAACGGGCACGTTGGCAAAATGCCAAAATCACCCTCTCTGATATCCACTATTGCTAGACCATGTGTAGCTTAAAAACCCCCAAAGGTTACACCTACTACCTCAAGCCGAGATCTATGCAATACAAGCTGATAGCCGATATACTAGATTCTAATAAAGGTGCGGCAGACGACTACCTAATTGTCTCGGGTAATTAGGAGTTCGCGCCAAATGATGAACTCCACCTCTTCTCCTGCGTTGTGAAATTTTTAGGGGTGACAAGGGTAAGGGCCTAGTCCCTTCCCAAATTCTCTTTCTTTGTTTCCTTACTTAACTATCTTTCTGTTTCTAATGTTCTCTTTGTGTTTTTGCAGCCCTTTCTTAGCCCGAAAAGGACTTTCGCCAGTACTACGTGCCAAGCAAGGATCTGGTGCGTCTTCTCGGCTTGCCCATTGAAGTACGCAAGGCTCCAGTCCTCCTCAACTTCATCCGTACATATAGGAGTCCTCTGCCCAACGTCCCTAGAAAGAACAAATCTCCTTCATCCACCATCACTCATCTAGTTGCTTCATCTCCAAGGCTAGATCAGGCCTCTACCTTTGATCCTGCAGACCAACCATCAATTTCTACCCCTCAGCTAATTCCTCCATCCTGGCACCAACGTCAATGTCGAGCTCCAGTTTCTGCTCCTGCCAGCAGAACTCGCAGCCGCCGACGCGGAGAATTTGAGGCATCGGCTCACTACGCTGCTAATCTTCCCATAGCCCTTCCAGCAATCCGCTTTGGCACCAAGGTCAGTATTGCCGCCACTGCTGAAGAAATAGGTCGCGCAAAAATCATTCTGGACGACCTTCTTGCCGACATTCCCAGCGTGGTGTCAGTCCATTCCTCTTCTCTTTCCCAATCTCAGCCAAAACCCAAGGTCAAAAGGGTCAAAAGGGCTAAGGCCAAACCCAGCGTCACTGAGGTAGAATCAGAGGACACAATGCCAATTTCAAAATTGGCTGAAATGGAAAAGTCTGTCTCTACCGAGAAGAGGCCTGCCGAGGCTGAGTCATCTGATCAGCCATGATCCAAGAAACCAAAATCCAGGGGGAGCTTCTGAGCCTGATGTCTTCCATGCCGACGAGCCCTGGACCCCCTCTGTTAAGATTGGAGACTAACCTCTTCTTGCCGAGGACAACGTGCTCGATAGTTTGGAGGTCAGTGCTGTCCTTTTCACCGTCGTTCTCTTATCAATCGACATCAATCGGATGGCCGAGCTCTCTAAATACGAAAACTATGCAATGATGATGTAGCACTACATTTTGGTAAGTCTCAACACTTGTAACTTTTTGTCCAATTTCAACTCTATTTTTTATACTTAACAAATTTTCTTTCCATTCTTGCAGGCTATCCAGCAGGGTCGCTCCCTCCCAGTCAAAATCGAGGAGTTTAAAAAGAAGCTAACTAATAAGACAAAAAAGGCAGCCAAGCTCCTGTCTTCACTGAACAAGGCCGAGGCCCGCATCCGAAGCTTGCAGGACTAGGCGAAAATTGCCTAACTGGCCCAGAGCAAAGCCGAGGATCACGCCAAAGTTGTTGAGAATGTGGCCGAGGCCAAAAAAGCCAAAGAAAAGGAGTCTCATGCCCAGACTGAGCTCCAAGTGGTATTGGCTACCAAAGCAGCCGAAATCACGGCGGCCGACGAGAAAGCTTATGTTGAAGGGGCAGCCGACATCTACGATGCATATAAAAAGCAAGTCAACCAGGCATGCAATAAAGGTTACACCATTGGCTGGATGGCTGCTTTGAAGGAGTTGGCTATCCCCGATGACTCGCCTCTCTGGGACGAAAGCCGACTTGTACTGCCATTCTCTCCCACTCCAAGCTAATCTAAGGATGAGGCTGAGGGGGAAGAAGAAGCCGAGGTCAAAGCTAGTGCTAAAGGTTCTGCTGGGGTCAAGTCCCCAACTCTGAATGAGCAAGTCCTAGACTTGACTCAGGATGACGAGGATGAGGTTCAAAAAACTACTTCCAAGGCCGATATCGAGACTGCCAATAAGAGCCTAGATGACACCCTTCGTGAGATCTACACCGAGGTCCAAGTTGAAAGGTCTGCCCAGCTACCTGCCAAGGCTGACACAACGCCAATTGTCGAGGAATGGCAGACTGTGAAAAATGTCGGAGATACATGAACTTAGGATTTTCCCCCTATTGTACTTTTCTTCTTACTTTTGAACAGTTGTAACATTTTTCCATCTGAGCTATTTTACTTTTTCTTTTGGCCGATGTGCCTGTTTGTAATCTGAACAAGTAGTTTCCTTGGCCAGGCGGAGGTGCCTTTGTCTTTGAAATAGTTTTTTCTATGAATGCACGCTTTCCTTTGGCTAGGTGTATATATGTTTACTACTTTTCTCTTTATGCCTTGCATGTTTGTATGTTTCTCCATACTTAGAATATTTTTCTACTTCTTTAAAGTACACATTAACTATGCAATCACTTCGGGATACAGTACCTCGAATATAAATATTAACTGTTTGTCTCAATCAACACTTGGAATACCTCGGCCAACACTTAAAAATATTTCGAAATATTTTTTACAAGTGCTATTTCTTTAAACTTACCTAGTCAAGTATTGCTTCTTTACTTCCGCTTGCTGTTTTCTGTCAAGACCTCACCCTTCTAACCTTTCCAAGCTTGGCAACCTGGTTGGTCATCTCGGGTAATATATACATCAGATACTTCTTTCATAATTACCTCGGCTAACTCCAGCTTGTAAATTTCTCTGAAATTTCAACAAGTGTTAAGCCCATTTTAACTTGTAAATTTTTCTAAAAAATTTCAACAAGTCCCAGGCTCTTAAGTTTATTTATCATTCTTGCTCCCTACCCCCTAATATGAACCTAAGTTCCACTTAAGTTCACATTATGCATTTATAATCTTTTGCCGAAGTCAGATTCAAACAAAGACTATCCGAGGTCCAACCTTGGTTTCTCTGTTAGTCGACTTTAGTGCCACTCTGCCAACATGACAAGCCTAGGTTAATTCAACTTAGTTCAACTCTATTATATGCAAGTATAATTCAACTCTGCCATATAATAAGTCTAAGTTATTCGTCATGTTTCATTCAGAAACATCACCAACTTAGTTCAACTCTATTATATGCAAGTATAATTCAACTCTGCCATATAATAAGTCTAAGTTATTCGTCATGCTTCATTCAGAAATATCGTCAATTTAGTTCAACTCTATTATATGTAAGTATAATTCAACTCTGCCATACAATAAGTCTAAGTTATTCATCATGTTTCATTCAGAAACATCGCCAACTTAGTTCAACTCTATTATATGCAAGTGTAATTCAACTCTGTCATATAATAAGTCTAAGTTAGAAACATCGTCATAGGACTGGTCAGTCCTATCGTACAAATTTGAAAATCTTAAAAATCAAACTAGCATGTTATTATTACTTCGGCTAATAAAATTATGACATAAACTTCAAAAAATAAAAAAACTAATAATAAAAAAACTTCAAGTTGCAAGTGTTCCAGGGTCTTGGCAACTCTTTGCCCTTAGTGTCTTTAAGCCGATATGCCCCATTACCGGCAACCGAGATGATTCTATAAGGCCCCTCCCAGTTTGGGGCAAGTTTTCCCTCCCTGGGATCCTTCTTGTTTCCAACGACCTTTCTTAGCACGAGGTCCCCAACCTTAAACTCTCTTGGGTTGACCTTCTTGTTGTAAGCCCTAACAAGTTGTTACTGGTATGTCCCCAGCCGAATTGTTGCTCTCTATTTTTTCTCCTCCAGCAGGTCTAGATCTCGGGCCTGGAATGCCTCATTAGCTCTATTCTCTACTCCTTAGGTTCTGATCCCAGGGATGCCGACTTCCAGTGAGATAACTGCTTCAGTGCCATAAGTCATGGAAAATGGAGACTCCCTAGTTGATCTTCTCGGCGTAGTCCGATATACCTAGAGTACATTGGGCAACTCTTCTACCCACTTTCCCTTTGTTGCTTTCAGCCTCTTTTTGATCCCATCCAAGATAGTCTTATTGGATGCTTCTGCCTGACCATTGCTCTAAGGAAAACTTGGAGTAGAGTAGTAGTTCTTGATTTTGTACTTTGCACATAAACTTTTGATTAGCTTAATGTCAAACTATGTACCATTGTCTGCTAGTATTGCCCTTGGGATGCTAAACCTGGTGATGAAGTTCTTCGTATCAATATCTCAAATCTTCGCAAGGGGTTTAGCTTCTACCCACTTTGTGAAGTAATAAGTTGCTACCAGCAGAAACTTCCTTTGGCCAGTTGCTTGGGGCAGTTGTCCAACAAGATCCATGCCCCACTGGGCAAATGGCCAAGGGCTGGATACTGAGTTCAAATCTGCTGTTGGTTCATGTATCAAAGGTGCAAACCTTTGACACTTCTCGCACTTTCTGACGTAGGCTTCAGCATTCTTCTGCATGTAGGGCCACTAGTACCCCTAAGTAATGGCCCTATGAGCAAGTGATCTGCCCCCAACATGGCTTCCACATACTCCTTCATGCATTTCATACAAAAAGTCTTTAACCTGGGAGGGATGCATACATCTCAAAAGGGGACCAGTGAAGAATCTCCTATAGAGATGGCCATCTGATGTTAGGCTGAACCTGGTTGACTTCAATCTGGTCTTATGTGCCTCTTTTTGGTTGTTTAGTAGTTTGCCATCCCTAAGGAACATCACTATTGTATCCATCCAACTTGGACCCATCTCCACACACATTATTTCATACTCTATGATCAATGGTTCTACACTTGGGCTTGACAAATAATCAACCATTATTGTCCTTGCCTCCCCTGATTTCATTGCACTAGCCAGGTTAGCCAAGGCATCGGCATGACTGTTATCATCTCGGCTAACTTGCTGTAGCCGGCAATCCTAGAACAAGGCTATCAGTCTAACAACTTCTTTGACATAGGCTATCATTCTTTCATCTCGAGTTACATACTCGCATGTTACCTGATTCACAATAAGTTGGGAGTCACAGAAGACTACCACCTCATCGGCTTCCATTATTGTTACTAATTTCAACCCTGTAATCAGTGCCTCATACTCTGCTTCATTGGTTGAGGCCTTGAACCCCAAACGAATAGATTGTTCTAACATTCGTCCATCTGGCGATACTAACACTACTCCTGCCCTCGCTCCTTGACGGTTTGAACTTCCATCAACAAACAAGAGGAAAGAGTCGCCGATGTAGATGTCGCAGGGCTTTGGTTTCTCTTTTTTCTTTTGTTTTGCTTGAGTGGGGTGCTTGGGCTCCAGTTGGGTTTCTTCTTGCTCTCCCGGGTATCCCAAATCTCGGCTCACCGGAGTCTGATGCAAAATGGCACCAAGGGTGAACTCGGCCACAAAGTCGGCCGGAACCTGGTCCTTAATTGTTGTTCTGGGCCTAAACTCTAAGTCATATTAGCCCAACACTACTGCCCATCTGGCTACCATGCCTGTCAGATCTCCTTGCTATAATAGGGACTTCAAAGGATGCTCAGTCAGTACCACAATCCTGTAGGGTTGGAAGTAGTGATTTAGTTTTTTCGAAGCCATCACCAAGGCTAGTGTCTACTTTTCCAGGGGTAAGTACATGGTCTCTACACTTGCTAGGGTTTTACTCACATAGTATACTGCCCTTTGTTCTCCTTTGTCGTCTCTGATTATCACTGCACTCACTGTGTGCTTTGAAACTGCCAAGTATGGGAACAATTCTTCTCCAGGAATTGGATTTGACAAAACCGGAGCTGTTGTCAGGTACTTTTTTAAGTCGGCCAAAGTGACTTCGCACTCTTCTGTCCACAAAAAATCTGTGGCCTTCTTTAACAAACTAAAAAATGGTTCACACTTATCAGAACTTCGGCTGATAAACCTGTTCAGGGTTGTGGCCCTTCCAGTCAACATCTGCTCTTGTTTTGCGGATGTCGGGCTTTTCAAGTCAATGATGGCCTTGATTTGATCTAGACTTGCTTCAATGCCCCTTCTGGTGACCAAGTATCCCAGAAATTTTCCAGACCCGACACCAAATGTGCATTTCGAAGCATGAGTCGGAGCTGATATATTCTCAGGATATCAAAAATCGCCTTCAAGTTGGCCAGATGATTCTCAAGTTCTTTGGTCTTCATGACTATGTCATCAATGTACACTTCTACTGTCCCGCCAATCAGATGTCTAAACATTTTGGTCACTAACCTCTGGTAGGTTGCTCCTGTATTTTTCAACCCAAAAGGCATCACTATTGAGTAGTACAGCCCTTTTGGGGTGATAAATGCAGTCTTCTTCTCATCAGGGGGATACATTGCTATTTGGTGGTATCCCTTGTAAGCATCCAGGAAACTCATCCTTCCATGCCCTGAACTGGCATCTACTAGCTGATCAATCTTGGCCAGTGGCAAACTGTCCTTGGGGCAAGCCATATTCAGGCTGGTGAAATCGACACAAACCCTCCACTTGCCATTCTTCTTTTTCACTACCACAGTGTTGGACAACCAAATAAGGTAGTTCACCTCGCGAATGGCTTTGGCTTCCAGCAGTTTGTCTACTTCTTCCTCAACTGCCTCAACATGCATCAACGCCGGCCTCCTCGCTCGCTGGATGACTGGTTTAGCCAACCTGTCTACATTGAACATATGGCACGTGACCTCGGGGTCCATGCCTAGCATCTCGTATGGCGTCCAGGCAAATACTTCTATGTTGGCCCATAAGAAAACTTCCAACTCTCTTTCCTCATCCTCGGCCAAGCCTAAACCGAGAAGGAAGAAACGCACTTCACCCCCTTCTTGGACCAGAATTTTCTTCAAGGCTTCCTCACTCTTCTCGGCTGGTTCTTTGCCGACATCATCTATAACTTCCATGTCTTCGTCTTCAATTTCTGTTGTTTTTATCTCTCGCACGTTGCAGGTGGATTTTATTGCTGTCATTGAGCATTTTTTTGCCTACACCCGATCCCCTTTAACTTCCTCAATTCTATGCTATATTGGGAGCCGCAACAGTTGGTGTAATGTTGAGAGAACAACCCTTATTGCATGCAACCATGACCTTCCCAAGATAATATTGTAAGGGGATGGGGTGTCAGTTACTGTAAACTCTGTGCTTACCTTCCTGGTGCCTGCCTGCACCTCCAAATTCATTGCTCCTAGGGGCCATGTCAGCGTTCCATTGAACCTGACCATTGGTCTGTTGGACTGCTCCAAATCATCTCGACGAAGGCCAAGCTCCTTATAACATCGGACATACATGATGTCACAAGAGCTGCTTTGGTCGATCAGAATACGTGTTACGTGGCATTTTCCAATCTTGAGGATCACTACCAAAGCATCGTTGTGTGGATGCTGCACCATGTCTAAGTCTGCCTCAGTAAATGACACCATTGGCCCTTGGTACTCGTTTGTCCTAGACCTCTTTTGCTAGACCTGATACACATGCTGTAAGTGCCTCACCCTCTGAGTCTCTCTACGCACCTTATTCTCATTGACCCTTGAGTGAATCACATTGATCACTCGAGGTCCATCTGATTGCTATTGTGGTGGTGGTGGAGGTGGTGCTGTTAGTGCCTGGGACAGGCTTGCTTGCTCTTCCCTCGTTTTGGCCTCATCCACCAGGTCTCTCAAGTGACCCAGTCTGACCAGATCTTCCAAATGCGTCTTCAGGGCTCTGCACCCCTGAGTCAGGTGCCCATCTTCATTGTGGCAAGCATAGTTCTTCCTAAGGCATTTCCCCATAAATTCGCCAAGAATCTTCTTCGACGCTTTGTAATACGACTAGCTTCTGATCCTTTCTAGAACTTTATAAACCGCGATCCGGAACACCATGGTGACTGCCTGTGCAGCTCTTAACACTATTTCCTGCCTATTAAAACTTGTATTACCTCAACCTCGCTTCAGCTAGCCGTTTCTCTTCTCCTGCTTTGGCACCTTCGTTCCCGACGTCTCCTCTTCTGCTCTGGCATATTTCTCGATCCTTACCATAAGCTCCTCCACTCTCTTTGGTAGAGTCTTCGCCAGTGACTTTCGAAGCGTGCAATCATCCTCCAGGCCGTTCTTAAAAGACACGACCGTCAACTCCTAGTTGCATCTTGGTATTCAGTTGAACACCTCATAATACCTTTTGGCATAAGCCCTGAGGCTTTCACCCTCGCCAATTTTTAGAGCCATTAGGGGGTCTACCCTCAGTGGCTGCAACTTGTTTGTAACAAACCTGGCCACAAACATCTCAGCCAGGCCTTCCCAACTCTTCACAGTTCTTTTCAGTAACTTGTGAAACCAATCCGAAATAATTTTCCCAAAGGATGAGGGGAACACCTTGCATAACAACGGTTCGTTCCCGGTATACAAAGCCATTGAATTCAGATATAAGCCAATGTGAAAGTTCGGATCGGACTTACCATCATAAATTTGGAACCTTGGCATATGGAACCTTTTTGGGGCCTCAAACCTATCCAACTCTTCTGAGAACGACATTCTCGGCTTAACGAGAGATGTGACCTCGGCATTTTGTCGCTTCCTCTGGAGATAGTCCCTTAAATCCTCCTTAGTTCGACCAGGAGCTCGGCTGTCAATTTATCCTTTTTGGTGCGCTGCTCCTGGTGTCGTTATGTGTCCTTTTGGATTTCTCTTCATTCACCATATCAAAGCAAAGTTCCTTTCCCTGAACGTGCCGATATTCTTTGACATAAGTTCCCTTGGTACGAGGCGTCTTCTGAGACTCTCCTCTCACCGACTCTGCTCGCCTAGCATCCCATGAAGGCCTATGTGAGTGTTCATTCACCCTGTCATGCTGAGGAACTGCTAGATTGCTTTCTGCCCCCTTTCTGGGCATCGTTCTTGGCCGCTGGAATCGGGGTGTCCTTCAATGGAAACGATGGTTGCATGACGTTGTTCTACATCATGAAGTTGACTACCGATTGTAGGTCTGCCAACTTGTTGGCCATTTCCTTCATCTCGTCGTCCCTCCTCAGGCATTTGTCCTTCCATACCTAAAGGTCGCTCTCATTGTAATGTTCATCTCGGCCCACTTTCTTCGAGGCGTTACCCTCCTTGTTGACGTCCTTCTGCTCAAGATTCGGATCCTGTGCTTTTTCACTATGGTTGTAACAACCCTCACTCTACTCTAGTCATGCTTGCATATATTACATGATCTTGTCTTGATATGTTGCATTTTTGCAAACCTTGATTTGCTTTGCTTAAGTGTTTCTTGCATGTTTTGTACCTTGCTTGGTGTGAGTTTATCCGAGGTCATCTTCAGTCTAGAATTATCTTGGAACCATTTTGTTTGACCTCCACCCTCGCCCTGACATATTGGCCGAGATGTCATTATCTAGGCCGAGGTGTTCATCACCAAGGCCAAGATATTACCTTTACACCTAAGTGATCTTGTCCTGGAGTGGTATGACCTAGGCCGAGGCATGGCATATCTAGACCAAGGTGTGGCACAGCTAGGTCAAGTGTTGTCCTTCCTAGCCGAGATCATTGTTTCCCTACTTGCCAATGTCTTGTTCTTAGCCGAGATCATTACCTGCCGGAGTGCCTTTGCCATCTTGCTTGTTGAACACACTTTGTCATAGCCTTGTCTTTTCACTCAGCCACCTTTTGAGGAGAACCAACCAGCCATTGCCACGTGTCCGAGCTGAGTGTTAAGTCAGCCAGCAGACCTAGAAATGTATCATTGCTATATGTCTTTGCTTGTGAGGAGAGAGAAGCTCTAGAAGAAGAAGAAGAAGTTCTTAGAGGAGGAATAGATTTCCAAGCTTGATCCTTAGAGTTCAAACCGTTTGATTCGTGTTTTGAGGTTAGAATCTTAATCTACTCTTGTTGTTCTTATTGATCATCTTCGATTTAAAGTTGGGTTTAGAAAGAGAAAGTGGTATTCATGTGTTCTTGAAGAAAAAGTCTTGTTTGATCTGAAAGTTTGCATCAAGACTCATGTTTTGTGTTTGTTTTCATAAAATCTTCGAGTATGGGTACCCAGGTCCATGTTTTTGAATTCTTAACATGAAATCTCAGATTTTGTAATGATAAGTTATGATCCTTGCATCCATATTCTTCATGTTCTTCAAAGAAAGGGAAACCCCAATTATCCCAACTTCGTTTCCTTGAATGTGGCCATCGGGACCACACCTCGGCAAGGAGATGTGGGACCTTGGCCAAGACCTGGACGGTGCCCATTATGTTTTCCCAAGATGAGGAACAGTGTTTTGTTTTGGTCTGACTTAGTTTTGAAGGAATCCCGAGATCATTTGCACTCATGTAAAGCTTGTTTGAAAATGCATTCAATAGACTTTGCTATGTGTTTGTAGGACTTGGACTCTCGCTTGACCCCGACGTTTGAAGAACTATGTGAGTGGTATTTTTAATAAAGCTATGTTATGAAGTTTTGATAAAGCTTTGCTTTGTTTTGAAAAGTGTTTGTTAAGCATGAATGATTATCCCTATTTTGTGTATCAAGTGTTAGTCTTGTTTTGGATAACAACCTTTGAAAGTCCGTACGTGCTAGGGGACTATAAGCATTTGTAGCACAAACCAAGAGGGGTATGTGGGTCGATTTGCAAGATCTCTATGTTCTTTTGCAGGTCTAGACAAATACTTGATTGGGTAGTTAGCGTTGCTCTTGATGGGGTCTTTCTGCTGGTACGAGGTGTGTGTGGTTTGGTCTTCTACTCTGGGTGTAGTGGCTCGTTTGTTGATTGTCTCGAGTGGCTGTTGGTCATTTGTCTGCAAAACTTAGGCTTTGGATAGTGTGCTATTCTGCGCTCTGTGATTTGGTGTGCGTTGTTTCCTTGTGCCTCGATGCGGGAACAACTTTATTGTGTCTACGCACGAGCGTCTTGTGCACTATCTTAAGCTTGAGGCGGACTGTGCGTGGATCAGTTCTGGCGAGCAGCCTTTTCTGTCTTTCACATGTACCGTGGTTTTTTTCATATATCTTTTCTTTTTCTCAAAGACTCCTTAGAGGTCTACGAGCCTCTCTCTCTAGAACTTTCGGTTACATTTTTTCCTCTAGGCATTATATACTTTCATCTAGTTATGCGCTTTGGGCTTTCTCTACGGGGTGTGTGCCTTGTTAAAAAGTAGAGCGTCTTAAGAGCTTCATTTTGGTTTGAACATAGATTTTGGGTTTTGGCGTCTTGTTGAAGTTCCTTCATGTTGAGCTTTGTCTTCTAATCTTGAGGTTAGGACTTTTTATACTCTTCTTGATTTTTTTAACTTAATTATTTAGTTATTTGTAAATAATGTTGGGTATTTATGAGGATTGGTTAGACAAACCTGGGTTTTGGTTTAAAATCAATTTTAGAGTAGGGGTTTTCCAAATGAAGGTATTTGAAAATGGTTATGGGTATAGAGATAGGATGTGTTGTGTTAAAAGTGTTGGTTGATTGTTGACACAGAGGGTTGGATTTTGGAGAGAATTGAAGTTATTTTTTGCCCTAAAATGTTTAATATATTTAATTTGTATAAATAATGAAATTGGGTATTGGATGTATATGAAATTAGATGAATGGTGTTATTATGTCAATGGTGTGAGTTGGGATGTGTATATCCTCTTTCACCTTAATGAAAATTTTTTGGATAGATTAGTGCTATCTGTGGAGATTGTATATTTGTTGATATGTGAATTATCTTGTTTGTTGGCTATCGGCGTTAAGGTAACTATGATTGTTTGAGTAATATTGCAAGGAGTGAGTTTATGGTAATTGAAGACGAATTCTTCTTAACTGTTGTGTAATGTATGACCATTTTTTAATACATTGTATATGTTATTGGATAGTAAGAGGATAAGGGGTGTTGTACTCCATGTTTGGGAGGAGAAAACTGAATTGACTCTATTGTGGAAGTAAGTTTGTGCCTATATTGTTGTCCAGGGTGAAAATTTCAATTAAGACTGCACGTACTACATGGGTGCCGATTCCCGGCGGGCGTTATGTCCTTATGGGGATAATTTTTCTGTAAAATGGCATAATGGTAATGTGTTATTTGTGTATATTTGATTGTATTGGTTGGTTATGCATAAATCCACTGAATGTTTGTAGTACTCAATGGATGTTCTGGATAACAATGGATCTTGACTTATTGGTAGTTGAAAGTGGAAATGATTATTAGATAAATATGGCTTTAAGATAATGAAACTTTGTGGCATATGTTATGGATTACTTGTATAATACGAATGATTTTTGTTTTGTCATGGGCATTTGTAATGTCATGGATTATACTTAGGATCTCCTGTTAAAGTGATTCATATATTGTGTTAATTGTTTCTAACTGTTGTGGTTTTCGGCTCACTCCTTACTTGGGAAACTATTTTTTCAAGGTGCTGGTATAATATCGTCTGTTCCTGCCAATGTGTGACCTGGTAATGCTTGGGAAGAACCGTGGAGCTAAAAGCTGTCACTGTTTTGTTCAAATTTTTGTATTTTTTGAATCTTGTTGTTTTGTTACAGAGCTTAGGGCTTTATTTGTATCGAGCTTCTGACTTTCATTGTTATATTACCAGCCACAGTCTTGTAAAGATGTAGCGGCGAGTTAAGGGCAAATGATACTTGTTTCGTTTCTTTCTTTTTTTCGGATTATACCGTTCTTGTAAACAGATGTTGTAGATTCAGGGAACGATTTATGAATGCATACGCTATGTGTCCCATTTGTATATCAACTCTGATTAATGAAAAGCTTTTTTATTTTATTTAGTATTCACTTTGTATTTATTATTGTTGTTTGAGGTGTGTTATTTGGGATTTACAACTTATTTTGGCGATCTGTAGTTACTGGTATGTGTGTACCTATAATCAATCTTTGTTGAACCTGGTTTTGTGATTAAAAATAATAACTAAAAACATTAGATTTTGGGTTTAAAGAGCCGTGAACACTGAATTGGCTATTTAGACTTCGTGTGAGAGAAGTTAATTTAGTTTGACTTTTTAAATTAAATTTTAGTTTGGATATTTATTTGTGTTGATGGTCGATATTATTGATGTGGAAAAAAAATGAAACATTATGATTTAGAATATGACATTTTGTTGTTATTTTGGATATTTTTTAAACTTATTTTTAATTCTTTTTTGTGAGTTAAATTAGCCCAACTCTCTTTCCAAAATCAACCGCCTTAGGATTTGTTTGGCATTGGCTTTTTTTTAGTTGGCTGTTTTTTTGTGTGGGGACTTTGTTTTTCAAGCTCTGATTGATTTTGTAACTTCGTTTCGGTTCTGGTCTGTTTTAGGACTTTGTTGAAGTGAGAAAAAAATAGAATGATTATGATTTTAGATGTGGGATATTTTTGCTTAATTTTTGTGGCTTATGTAGTTAATTTTGGTTCGCCTTTTTATACTTTTTTAGCCAGAAAATTAAAGTGTCCAAGACGTAGAGCTTTTTAATTACAGTTTTGTTTTGTTTTTGTTTGAGGCTTTATTAATTATAATTGGAAGTTGTTGGATGTATTTGGAGATGTGTGGGAGTTGGGATACTCGAACTTAATTAGTTTTATTTTTGTGTTGGAAACGAGATAACCGTCATATTATATAGTAAGATGAGTCGTTGGATTTAAAGCTTCAGTTGTAATTTGTAACCGTACTTGAAAAAATCATCTATGTAACATTAAAGACATGGATGTGTAATATTATAGAGGGAACGACATGCATCTCCATTAGATCTCTCCATTCTATTACTCTCAAATCCATTATTAATATATTTGGATATAAACATATATTATTTGTGGGTTGTTTTGATTGTGGAAGTTGTCTAGGCATCAGTGCCAAGTTTATCTGCTTCGAAGGTGTTGTGCAATGCCAAAAGTATCTACGTGGCTTGGTACGTTTGATATCCTGAGGTCGATATTTCTCAGTATTTTGGTAGGTATATTTGCTGTGTATTATAAGGCAGGACCTTTTTAGAGAGATCCTGGAGACATGAGTGGATAAGATTGGTAGGCTCTTAGTAGGTCCTATCTTGTAGCTAATCAGGATAGGTAAATCGTGCAGTCTGGAGAAAGTATTAATAGCTCATCATAGGTGTGTTAGGTTTGGTCTGGTGTATCAGTTTACTTATTGCTATGCTTGAGATGTTCTTAGATGAGCATTTCGTGCTGAGGTCCACTTGAAATGTTATTATGCTTCTCTATGCAAGTGATACTGATGTGTTGGTTTTTCTAGGGTCTGCTGGCTATTAAGATAGGCAGGGCTACCACATTGTCGAGGTCTTGAGTGTATTGTTGTGATATTATTGACGTGTGAGCAATTAAGTTCTTTCTAGTTGAGGTTTATTGGAGTGTAACGGGCACATATTAGTTTGCTATCTTTTGTAGAGTTATGTTATTTCTTTGATTTATCTTTGTGGGTAGTCTTGAGTGTGCGTGTAGTTGTCTCCCTCGGGCGTGTGTGTTGGATAGGGGTCGGAACCTTAGTTGCGCGGATTTCATTGCAGTCTTTCTGTTGTACAAGTGGTATCAGGTATGTGTTGTCGCTTGAATCTGAATTCTGAGCGGGTGCTTGGCTCATGCTTGGGGTGGCAGCTCTGTGAGGTTATCCCTGCGGTTTAAGGTTGTGTGGTCAGAACTCTTAAAGGCACTAGTCTCGAACAAGCTGTTTGTGAGCTGTTCTGTTTGTGTGTAGAGGTAAGAAATAGGTATTGTGCGAACAACGATGGATATGATGTTTGTAATTGACTAAGGGGTTTCGGGTTGGACAACAGTCCATGTGGGAGTGGTAAACAAGCCGATCGGCTAAAACATCGAGAAAGAAATACGGCATTTCGTCACGGGGATCCACTTGTGGTGGATGGCCATTACCGCCGTCACTAGGGGAGAATGGTGACCTTTGTGGATTAGCTTAGTATATCCGAGATTACACGAAGCCAACTTTCAAGATTCAACCGGAATCCTAAGTTCGATCAGTATGTTATCATTATGTTGTGCTAACGAGGTGTGTTTTTGACGGAAGCAGTATATACGAGTTCTAAGATTTAGTCTTCAGGGAAGGAGCTCGTGTGCATTTAATGTCTGAATGGTGGGTAATATGGCATAGGTTCACGCTTTAGCGAAGGCTTATTATTTTACTTTATGGCCACTTGGGTTATACAATAAATAAGATTATCAATAATCAATTCTGTGCGATCCGAAAAAGTCTTTCTGCAAGCCATCATAGGATATTGTGTACTAACACGATTTGAATGCATACTATAGCTAAGAGAAGCAGTGAGCTTTCAAGATCGCTTGTACATGATGATTTAATGTTGCGTGAGTCCTATAAAAGTGTTTGGCAAGCACATATAGGCGTCACCGCTGTCCTGTCAATCACCTACATATATATAATGAGAGGGTGAGCTTGGATAACTCAGTGAATGTGACATTTGTATTGGATTATATGAATAAATGGGGTGTTGCATGGAATTATTAGTCTATTCTGAGAGTCCTTAACAAAGCGAGCATCAGCTATATTATATTCTTTTGCACAAATATCATATGTACAAACAAGTTTCATCTACAAGTTTAAAAGGTCTTTGTTATAGTTCGCCAGGGGTGGAGCGTTTAACTGGAGGGCTTGTGCTATAAAATGACTTATAGTATCGGCCTAGTCGGTATGGACTGTTCACAAAGGTTTGTTGCTGGAAATTGCTTATAGTTCGCGCTCGTGTAGCACATATCGAGTACTTATCAAATAGGTTGGGTGGTCTATCTTACGGAATGCTTATGGAGTCTAGCACGTGACCGGACTTTTTCGGAAGTGTTGTTATCATAAACAAGACGCCTAACACTCTTGTATTACACAATATATAGGTGATAGAGGAGATGCAGTGTTCATTTTTATCGTCTTATTCAATCATCTTTTTCAAAAAGGCTGAAAGCGAAGCGTTATATCAAACTTCAAGGTATAGTGCTTGTAATAGTAAAATACCACAGTCCATTGATTTCTGGTCAAACGTTCGACGGTAAGCGATTATGAGTACAAGTCCACAGAAACATATGCCAGATATGTGGGTCTTAGGGTGAAATTGCATTTTATCTTAAGCGAATGGCACTTTACTATGAGATGAAATTGATCTCAGGTGGATTCCTTCAAACGAAGTCAGAAGCCAAGTGCTGGTTTAATGTGATTTTTAACACAACACTGTTCCTCATTGCGGGAAAGTGACTATTAATGGGGCAACCTGGGTTCCAGGTCTTGCCGTGCGTCACCAATAATCTCTCTGTAGTCTCAGGGTGGTGGCACGATAGGCCCAACATTCAAGGAATGAAGTTGGGAAAATTGGGGTTTCCTTTCCTTTGAAGAACATGAAGAATATGGATGCAAAGGATTCATAACTTAATCATACAAAATCTGAGAATTTTCATGTTTATGAATTCAAAACATGGGGACCTGGGTACCCATACTCGAAGATTTTATTGAAAACAAACACAAAAACATGAGTCTTGATGCAAACTGTCAGATCAAAAAGACATTGGTTCATTCCAAGACACATGAATACCACTTTCCATCTTTCTTAAACCCCAACTTTAAAAATCGATGCATGGCTTGCAAATCAAGTGATTCGATCATAGTCAATGTCGGAGCTTAGGATGAATCATAAAACAACAGGTATGCTAGTGTATTTAGATATCTAGGAGTGTCAATCAGTAATCAGAGTAAGGATGTATTGAAACTCTAAAGGAGGTCAAGCTTGAATACTATTTATTCTCTCTCTCGATGGATAGAGTTCGGTCTTGTGCTTCTTCGGTTCTATGAGCTTTCTTTCCTCTTTGCCTCTATGGAATGCAAGATAGGATGTAGCTAAGTGATGTCTGCGCGATTGTTTCTTTCTAGGTCATGTCTTTGGCTGATTGACTATATACATACTCAGATTCGGTACACGTGGCAATGGCTGTTTTGGTATCATCCTCAAAAGGGTGTGTCTGTGTGATATATAGTAGGACAAGGCCTATGACAAAGTTGTGTGGTAAAGCAAGCCAAGATGGCAAATGGCACTCGCGGGCTAGGTAGATTTCGTATCTCGGGGAGTTAAGGAACAAGGGCGTTGGCAAGTAGGGAACAATGATCTCGCTAGGATATGGGATTTTTCAGCGAGACACTTGTGAGCACCTGAGGTTGTGCCACACTTTGGTCATTAGTATTTGCCATATAGTTGGGCCGTTCGCCTTTATGTACGTACATTTATCTATTGTTGCCAGGACGATAGGATATTCAGTGCAAAGGTTTAATTTGATCTTGGGCCTGTGGGTTGAATGAACATTCGGCTAGTGATAATATCTACTTGCTGGGATATTGTCAGGGCGAGGGTGGAGGTCAAACAAAAATGGTTTCCAAGATAATTCTAGACTGAAGATGACCTTGTCCGATAACTCAACACCAAGCAGGTTACAAAACATGCAAGAAACACTTAAAGCAAAGCATAATCAAGGTTTTTGCAAAAATGCAACCATATCAAGACAAGATCATGTAATTATAAATGCAAAGCATGACTAGAGTAGAGTGAGGTGTTACAACCATAGTGAAAAAGCACAGGATCCGAATCTTGAGCAGAAGGAACGTCAGCAAGGAGGAGTAACGCCTCGAAGAAAAGTGGGGCACGAGATGAACATTGAGGCGAGAGAGAGACTTTTAGAGTATGGAAGGACAAAATGCCTGAGGAGGGACGACGAGATGAAGGTGGAGGAATAGGGCCAATCAAGTTCGGTGAACTACAATCGATAGTCAACTTCATGATGTAGAACAACGTCATGACCAACTCCGAGGGCGTTCCCAATTGAAGGACACCCCGATCAATGCGGCCAAAGAACGATGCCGTAGAAGGGGTGCAGAAGCAAAATCTAGGCAGTTCCTCAGCATGACAGGTGAATGAACACTTAAACATAGGCCTTTCTCTATGGGAATGACCTAAGGCGAGCAGAGTCGGTGAGTGGAGGAAGGTTCAGAAGACCGCCTCGTACCTAAGGGAACCTTTGGTGGGAAAGGAATATCGGCAACGTTCAGGAAAAGGAACTTTCTTTGATATGGTGAAATGAAGAGAAAAATCCGAAAAGGACACATAACGACCCACCAGGAGCAGCGCCCGCAAAAAAGGCTAAAATTCTATTGACAGCCGAGCTCCTGGTCGGACTAAAGGAGGAATTTGAGGGATACTATCTCCAGAGGAAGCGAACAGGATGCCCGAGGTACATCTCTTCGTTAAGTCACGGAGAATGTCGTTCTTCATGAGAGAAGGTTGGATAGGTTGAGGCCCCAAAAAGGTTCATATGCAAGGTTCCAAATTTAAATGGTAAAGTCGATCCGAACTTTCACAATTGGCTATAAATCTGTAATTTCAATGGCTTTGTAATACCGGGAAACGAACCGTTGTTATGACACAAGGTGTTCCCTCAATCCTTTGGAAAATATATTTCGGATTGATTTCACCAAGTTACTGAAAAAAGAACTGTGGTATGAAGAGTGTTTGTGGAGGAGCCTGGACTTTGGGAGATTATGTTTTGTTGTTCGGGCCAGGTTGGTTACAAACAAGTTGCCAGCCACTGAGGGTATGACTCCTAATGGCTTCTGAAAATTGGCGAGGGTGAAAGCCTCAGGGCCGTTATGCAAAAGGTTATTATGAGGTGTTCAAACTGAATACCAGGATGCAACTAGGAGTTGACGGTCGTGTCTTTTTAAGAACGGCCTGGAGGATTGTTTGCATGCTTCGAAACGTCATTGGGCTGATAGACTACTAACAATAACGATTGTAGTTTGGTATGTGTCAGTCTTATGGTAGAGAGGTCAGATGAATATGACGCAAGAAGCATGGAGTGAGTATTGGGCCGCGTCGGTTGACGGGAGGGTGCCTTGGTGGTAAGCAAAGTGTAGAAGATGGAGGAATGGCTTGTCCTGATAGCTTCTGGAGGGGCTGTGGTGTGGTATAATCAATGTATATAATTTATGGGCAGGAAGATCAGTGTTTTATATTGAGTTCTTTGTGAGTGATGTGTCATGTTTCAGGTTGTGATATATGGGTGTTTTTGGACTTCTGTGATCGCAGGTTTATTTAGAGTTACTTAGTCGAAAATGGATATCATGAATAGATGCTAGTTACGTAATTATCAAAGCTGTCGTAAGTAGTAATTGTTGTTAGCGAGTTTATAGTGGGGGGAACAGTATTAGCCTGTTAGGAAGACTATGTTGTCCTGGTTGACAGTTAAGGTAGTGATTGTATTGGGCCACCTGACTCAGGGGTGCAGAGCTCTGAATGGGACCCGCCGCAGTAATTTTTGGGAAGATCTGGTCAGACGTGGGTCAGCTTTGAGATGAACATGTGGATGATGTGAGGGGGCAAGAACGACGATGATAGATAGCAAAGCGCTAGATGGGCCTGTCTCTAGGTCACCTACAGCACCACCATCCACCAGTCCACTCTGGACAGGTATTGATGGATAAGCAGGGTGATATGGAATCAGAGTGACATGTGGATTCAGTCAAGTGAGTTTCACATTTGTGAGATAATAAAGGGGTTGCGTAGATGGGAGTATTGCTAGTTTAGGGTAGAAGGCTAAATTGATCAGAGCTAGTGTATTGCGAGGTGATAGTTTGGGACAGGAGAGAGTCTTAGAGTATAGCGATGTGGTGAGCGAAGGCAGATAGGTGGTCTATTTGTACTCAGAGGCACATAGATGTACGACTATAGACATGTGAATTGGGTGTCATTCATATTTTCGCATCCACCACGATGCGCTTTAGGTAGGATCCATCAGAGGATGTTGGGAAATTGATTGTGGCGCTACGTAAACACGTAGTTTTCTGTCGAGCCAATTAGCTATGCATCCTTGTGACGAATGTCGATGTGTGAGTGGCCGAGTGTGGTATTATTAGGAGGTTACATATAGCCTTCATGATGTATGAATGTTGGAGGCAGTTCGGTATATACATGTCGCCAATTGCGTTCGGGTTCAATATAGGATGCATTTGGACATGGGATTTGGGGTTTGGTTATTTTGTGGCCTCGCGATATTAGGTAGCAATTGAATCTTGAGAAGTGGATGTCGGGTCTAATGGCCACTCTATGGTAAGGTAAGCTGACAGTAGTTTACCAGTGAACCTTGGGAGGACTCTTTGGGTTATGTTTGTCAGATATGGTCGCGTTTTCCATTTTCCTCTGCGGGTATACTATATGTTTATTCTCGTTAGGGACAAGTGCGCATGGATCTTGTCTAGTGTGTCTAATTAATGTTAATTTGTTTTATGGGGATTGATTCCACGTTTCACTTGTTGACCTCAAGGCTTGCTCTACGGTCCTTCCCAATGGATTAGTCTTATAGTTGTGATTAGAGGAATTGTCCTAAATAGGGGTATCTGCGGATTTGTAGGTATCAAAATTAGAATTGTACTCACAATTTGACTAGGCTTTATAAAATCGTCTATACGCTCAACTGTTGCGACATATAGAGGGGCGAGATAAATCATACAGATAATTTGAATGACGAGAGCATGAAGTTATTTATTTAAGACTTGTATTGATGAGATTGGTCAAGTAATCCTGCATGTAGAAGTTAGGGGCAGAATGTCCTTAGATATTGTGAAATATATTCTTGGTACTATAGAAAGGGATTGGAGGAGTGCTGTTAGGCTTTCGCTTTCGGTTTAAGGGCTTGTGGACTGAGGGGAGATTGTGATAGGAGGGAGTTGTTGGGAAAGTTTTCCTTGTAGTAGGGGTCCAACATATGAAAGTATTTGACCTGTTGCAACTCGATATTGGACGAGATGCGCTGATAGGCATCGGACCCTGGAGGTCTCACGTGCCATTTATTCATGTCTTCAATATTGTAGTACAGGTTGGTCTTAATACTTATGTCACCATTGTCTATATGATCGAGCACGGGGAGGCCGGCGTTGAGCGATGTGGTTATTGAGGCAGGTATTGAGGGGAGAGACGTAGCACATTTACAATGTACTGCTGGAGATTAGCTAGAGATGCCTATTTTCGGCGAGTGACGGTAGCCTATTTTTGGTTTTGTCCAGATTCACTGGGCTGTGTAAGTAGTTGTGTAAAGATAGAACGGCAAGTTTGGTGGATGGAGTTTTGGTGTCGATATTTTCTACCTAGTCCGTTGTGGGATTATGGCGTTGGCCCAAGGACCATTGTGGTTCTGACGTTCAGTCTCTTTTGCCTGATGTTTGCAAATGGGGTTTTTGAATGTTTCAGTGTATGTGAGGATGCCATCGTTTTGGGTGTCGTGTAGGTGGCATTGTGAGCAAGGATGAGTGTTTGTCTCTGTATGGCGATAGGGGATTCAGACCTTAGGAGATAGCATATAAGTATTCTGCCTGTAATTTAGAGAAGTAAGTAACTTATGCATATTAATCATCCGTATTTATCCAAATATAAAAGGCCATGTGTATTCTGTGACTTGGCTTAGTGATTCGCCTTTGGGTGGGTCTGAACAAGGATACAGGAGCAACCCTTATATGACGGTGTGAGGTGACCAATGTGGTTAGACATCTGACTTTGGGGGGGACTATGGTGAGTGTGTAGAAGTGTTGAGTATTTCTATTTGATGCATAGATTCATGAAGACGCTGGAGAACTTGAGATCCATTGGTTTTATTGCCCAAGTCTTTGAAAATGTATGTCTCGATTTGGTTGATATAGGTTCGTCTGAGGAAGGTTGTAATCTAGCTGTTGGCCGTTGGAGTCATATTTGGTCTTTGCGTGAAATGGGGAAACATTTGTGGTGTCGGCGCGTGTGTGGAAATATTTGGGTTCTGGGATAATTGGGTTTTGGTTCTAAGAGTAATTTTATGTGGGCATTTTGGGAAAGACAGTCCTATACGTATTTCTATATAGGTGTTCTAATTGGCTCCAAGCATGTTTTGTGAGGCTTTTTGATAAAAGTCTCCCTGTTACATTCCGTCGGGAAAACTAGTGATGGGACGAATATGTTGACGTTTGGGAGGTTATGGGCCTTAACATACCTTCTGCATGTGATTTTCATTTTTTAGTGTACCGATCGTCAGTCATTAATATTTGGGTTGGTAGAGTGGGATGGAAACCATTTTTTTAAGTGTGGTTAGAGAGTGGAGGATAGTGCCCATCAGATTGTTTGGTGGGACAGAGAGGTGACGGTATATGTACTTGGGTGCCTTGGGGGGCGAACGTTGTAAAAAAAGTAGTGAAAACTAGAGTCATCACGTGTGTGTATTGTCATATAAGTACCATGTTGCCTTTTAGTGGCTTAGAAGTAAGGTTGTTTTTTTTCCCTATCAGTTCGATTTGGCTCAGCGCTTGTTTGTGTTGATTTGTTGGTTTGTTGTGTTTCATGGTTTAATTAAGCAACAGGGTTTGAGGTAGGATGTTTTGGTTTGTTGGTAGTTGCGGAGTTTGGGGTCATGATAGATGAGGAGAGAACGACAAAGGAGAACATAGGTGCAGTATATGGGTTCTGGATGTGTAGAAGGAACCCTAGCTGAAGGTGTGTGATGTGATGACACCATGTTTACTATGTACCTATTTGGCTGGTTGGTCCTGGAAGATAGATTATGACTAGTCGCTGTTATGGGTGATTTTGTTGTTCTGAAGAGATAACTTAAGTCTACGTAGCTTCCACCTCTAACAGGGAGTGTATGTGTTGTGATATGGTTCTTTTTAGGTGGGTGTGAGGCGTGACGTTGAGTTGGTGGGTTTGAGTTTATTGGGTTGGAGTTGTTTGGTACCTGATGCCACTTTGCCACTGTTTTAAAAGTATTTATTTATTAATGAGCGAAGGGAGAGTATTGAACAGGGTGTCGCAGAGGGGGGGTTAGGCCGGATTTGGCAGAGTGTTATTGGGGTGTTGGGGGAATAGTTGACTTAGATGGTCTTAGTCAGAATAAACACTTAGAGGACTGCAGGTTCCGGCCGACTTTGCTGGCCGGGTATTCGAGCTTGTTCCTGTCTGGTGGTGACGGCACGTTGTATTGTGAGTCGATGGACGAGTACTGCAGTGGAGGGGACCGAGAGATTTTGTGTGATGCGCCCACGTTGCGAGTCAGCGATAGTGTAACAGACAACGGCAATACTGGGCGGCTTGCGAGGGTCCCTGGGCCACTTGGCTCGATTATGTATTAAACAAGTATGAAATAGAAAGAGAACCAAAGACTTGATGTCGTTACATCTACTGATTATTGTGTATTGTTTCATGGAGCTCATTTTTCCGCGTTCGTTGTTGTTCTGTAGTGGATTCTATGTTCGGAGACTCGTGAGAGGGGTAGAGACGAGTGGGCATGGACGTGGGATTGTTGGGTTAGGGAGTCGTGAGCACAGATTTTGGACGCAAATAGATTAGGGTAATAAGTGTGTGTATTCAGTTTAGGTGGTTCTAAGGTCCCTGGTCAAATTGAGTAGAGCTTTGTGTTGGAGCCGAGTTGTGAGAGAGGGTGATGGTTGAAATGGAAGTATGCATGGATGGAGGATAGGAATTTAAGGTCTCTCGGATGGAAGGGGTGGGGATAGTATCTTTGCACTGATTGTTACTATCGCATTCTAGAGGTATGTGAATCTTGAATGTCTAGTGAATCAGTGCGAGTGAGGTGTAGTCACTTTCGCAACTGAATAGAAATTTCATACCTTATGAAGAAGTTGCTTGAGAGGGCTGGCGTTTACGCCGTTGTTGCTAAGGATGGTGCGCCTTGGGCTTACAACATATGTTAGTACTGAAGAATGGGATAAGTTGGCATGCCGTAGATGGGATCTTCATTGGCTAAGATTCCTGTGGATTAGTGTAATGGGAATCAAGGTGGAGGCTAGGGAGGTACTGATTAGAATGGTTGTTTATTTGTCAAGTCCAGTGTATTAGAACCATATGATCATAAGAGTAATGATATATAGATGTCCTTTTGTTGTGAGATGGTGTGTTGTCGAGATTGTGGTATGGATTATACATATAAGTGCTGTGGATTGGTGCCTTCAGTGATGACACAACTTTATTCTTATAATCTGTAAGAAAAGAGGCACTACGACTCTGAGATTTAGATAGATCTGAATCGCTAGTAGTTGTTTACGAGACATCACCTCAGCAGGTAGATGGCCCATCTCTATATGAGATTCTTCACTTGGTTCGCTCACGTTGTTGGTTTGTAGTTGGAGTGATGTGTATTGTATATTTGCATTACTCTCTCGTCCTTCGTGGTTATATTAGGAGCTTTGTGGTGTTGTATTTAGTCTTTATGGAGAGGTGTGAGGTCATGCTGGATATAGTCGAAATGTTAGGGTGTAGCGAGATTCAACTGATCTACTCTCTAACATAGCATCTTGGGCTTTCGCACGGTCGCATACGGAGAGGAGGGAAATGGAGAGAGTATGTGATTGTGCCCCCGGAGAGCAGTGGGTCTTCCACCATACTCTTTCGAGGCATTTGTCACATACGAGGAGATCTCTTTGTACCAGGGGGTGTTCTATAACATTTCGCAGAGTAGAGGGACAGTGAAGAATCTCCTATAGCAGAAGGCCATTGTCTGATGTAAGGTTTGACTCGACTTTGTTTGTAACTGCGTTCGACATTCAATGTTCGTGAGTCTTTATTGGTGTGCGCCTTTTCTTGCGAGGTACGTGATAGTTTGTTGGACGTATTTTCCGTAATGTGAACAGCTACTATGTAGTAGGTCATGCCAACTGGGGAGAGCACATCGCACTGACTTAGGTCGCGCAATTGTAATGTTTGTCATATCTCCTATGATCAATCGGATGATCCACACATTGAGGCTTGACAAAGTTAAATCTGAACCGATTGTATTAATGTGTCCTTTTGGAGTCCTCGACTCTGATTTTCATTTACGGAGCATAGCCTGAGGTTAGGCCGAGGCTAAGTCGAGGCATGAAAGGTTTATTCATCTCAGCATACCACATTAGTTCGATTTGTATTAATGGCCAAGGCATGCTCAGAGCAGAATTCTATTATGGCTGGCTGCAGAGTCTATTAGCTAATGAGCTTCTTTGACATAGGCTATATATCTTTCATCTCGAGCTTACATACTCGCATGTTGACCTGATTCACTATAAGTTGGGAGTCCACAGAAAGACTACCACCTCATCGGCTTTCCATTATTGTACTAATTTCAACCCTGTAATCAGTGCCTCATACTCTGCTTCATTGGTTGAGGCTTGAACCCCAAACGAATAGATTGTTCTAACATTCGTCCATCTGGCGATACTAACACTACGTCCTGCCCTCGCTCCTTGACGGTTTGAACTTCCCATCAACAACAGAGGAAAGGAGTCGCCGATGTAGATGTCGCAGGGGCTTTGGTTTCTCTTTTTTCTTTGTTTTGCTTGAGTGGGGTGCTTGGGCTCCAGTTGGGTTCTTCTTGCTCTCCCGGGTCATCCCAAATCTCGGCTCACCGGAGTCTGATGCAAAATGGCACAAGGGTGAACTCGGCCACAAAGTCGGCGGAACTGGTCCTTAATTGTTGTTCTGGGCCTAAACTCTAAAGTCATATTAGCCCAACACTAACTGCCCATCTGGCTCTCCATGCCTGTCAGATCTCCCTTGCTATATAGGGACTTAAAGGATGCTCAGTCAGTACCACAATCCTGTAGGTTGGAAGTAGTGATTTAGTTTTTTTCGAAGCCATCACCAAGGCTGTGTCTACTTTTCCAGGGGTAAGTACATGGTCTCTACACTTGCTAGGGTTTTTACTCACATAGTATAATCTGCCTTTGTTCTCCTTTTCGTCTCTGATTATCACTGCACTCCACGTGTGTGTTTGAAACTGCCAAGTATGGGAAACAATTCTTCTCCAGGAATTGGATTTGACAAAACCGGAGCTGTTGTCAGGTACTTTTTTAAGTCGGCCAAAGCGACTTCGCACTCTTCTGTCCACAAAAAATCTGTGGCCTTCTTTAACAAACTAAAAAATGGTTTCACACTTATCAGAACTTCGGCTGATAAACTGTTCAGGGCTGTGGCCCTTCCAGTCAACATCTGCTCCTTGTTTTGCGGATGTCGGGCTTTTCAAGTCAATGATGGCCTTGATTTGATCTAGACTTGCTTCAATGCCCTTCTGGTGACCAAGTATCCCAGAAATTTTCCAGACCCGACACCAAATGTGCATTTCAAGCATGAGTCGGAGCTGATATATTCTCAAGATATCAAAAAATCGCCTTCAAGTTGGCCAAGATGATTCTCAAGTTCTTTGGTCTTCATGACTATGTCATAAATGTACACTTCTACTGTCCGCAATCAGATGTCTAAACATTTTGGTCACTAACCTCTGGTAGGTTGCTCCTGTATTTTTCAAACCCAAAAGGCATCACTATTGAGTAGTACAGCCTTTTGGGGTGATAAATGCAGTCTTCTCTCATCAGGGGGATAACTGCTATTTGGTTGTATCCTATGTAAGCATCCAGGAAACTCATCCTTCCATGCCCTGAATGGCATCTACTAGCTGATCAATCTTGGCAGTGGCAAACTGTCCTTGGGCAAGCCATATTCAGGCTGGTGAAATCGACACAAACCTCCACTTGCCTTCTTCTTTTTCACTACCACAGTGTTTGGACAACCAAATAAGTAGTTCACCTCGCGAATGGCTTTGGCTTTCGCAGTCTTGTCTACTTCTTCCTCAACTGCTCAACATGCATCAACGCCGGCCCCTCGCTCGCTGGATGACTGTTTAGGCCAACTGTCACATTGAAACATATGGCACGTGCCCTCGGGTCCATGCTAGCATCTCGTATGGCGTCCAGGGCAAATACTTCTATGTTGGCCCATAAGAAACTTCCAACTCTCTTTCCTCACTCAGCCAAGCTAAACCCGAGAAGGAAGAAAACGCACTTCACCCCTTCTGACCAGATTTTCTTCAAGGCTTCCTCACTCTTCTCGCTGGTTCTTTGCGCGACATCATCTATAACTTCCATGTCTTCGTCTTCAATTTCTGTTGTTTTTTCTCTCGCACGTTGCAGGTGGAATTTTATTGCTGTCATTGAGCATTTTTTTGCCTAACACCCGATCTCCCTTTAAACTTCCTCAATTCTATGCTATATTGGAGCCGCAACAGTTGGTGTAAACGTTGAGGAACAACCCTTATTGCATGCAACCATGCCTTCCAAGATAATATTGTAGGGGATGGGGTGTCAGTTACTGTAAACTCTGTGCTTAACTTCTGGTGCCTGCCTGCACCTCCAAATTCATTGCTCCTAGGGGCCATGTCAGCGTTCCATTGAACCTGACCATTGGTCTGTTGGACTGCTCCAAATCATCTCGACGAAGGCCAAGCTCTTATAACATCGACATACATGATGTCACAAAGAGCTGCTTTGGTCGATCAGAATACGTGTTACGTGGCATTTTCCAATCTTGAGGACACTACCAAAGGCATCGTTGTGTGGATGCTGCACCATGTCTAAGTCTGCCTCAGTAAATGACACCATTGGCCCTTGTACTCGTTTTGTCCTAGACCTCTTTTGCTAACCTGATACACATGCTGTAAGTGCCTCACCCTCTGAGTCTCTCTACGCACCCTTATTCTCATTGACCCTTGAGTGAATCACATTGATCACTCGAGGTCCATCTGTTGCTATTGTGGTGGTGGGAGGTGGTGCTGTTAGTGCCTGGACAGGCTTGCTTGCTCTTCCCTCGTTTTGGCCTCATCCACCAGGTCCTCTCAAGTGACCCAGTCTGACCAGATCTTCCAAATGCGTCTTCAGGGCTCTGCACCCCTGAGTCAGGTGCCCATCTTCATTGTGGCAAGCATAGTTCTTCCCTAAGGCATTTCCCATAAATTCGCAAAGAATCTTCTTCGACGCTTTGTAATACGACTAGCTTCTGATCCTTTCTAGAACTTTAATAAACCGCGATCCGGAACACCATGGTGACTGCCTGTGCAGCTCTTAACACTTTTCCTGCCTATTAAAACTTGTATTACTCAACTCTCGCTTCAGGCTAGCCGTTTCTCTCTCCTGCTGGCACCTTCGTTCCCGACGTTCCTCTCTGCTCTGGCATATTTCTCGATCCTTACCATAAGCTCCTCCACTCTCTTTGGTAGAGTCTTCGCACAGTGACTTTCGAAGCTGCAATCATCCTCCAGCCGTTCTTAAAAGAACACGACCGTCAACTCCTAGTTGCATCTGGTATTCAGTTGAACACCTCATAATACCTTTTGGCATAAGCCCTGAGGCTTTCACCCTCGCCAATTTTAGAGCCATTAGGGGTCTACCCTCAGTGGCTGCAACTTGTTTGTAACAAACCTGGCCACAAACATCTCAGCCAGGCCTTCCCAACTCTTCACAGTTCTTTTCAGTAACTTGTGAAACAATCCGAAATAATTTTCCAAAGGATGAGGGAACACCTTGCATAACAACGGTTCGTTCCCGGTATACAAAGCCAGTTGAATTCAGATATAAGCCAATGTGAAAGTTCGGATCGGACTTACCATCATAAATTTGGAACCTTGGCATATGGAACCCTTTTGGGGCTCAAAACCTATCCAAACTCTTCTGAGAACGACATTCTCGCTTAACGAGAGATGTGACCTCGGCATTTGTCGCTTCCCTCTGGAGATAGTCCCTAAATCCTCCTTAGTTCGACCAGGAGCTCGGCTGTCAATTTACCTTTTTGGTGCGCTGCTCCTGGTGTCGTTATGTGTCCTTTTGGATTTCTCTTCATTCACCATATCAAAGCAAAGTTCCTTTCCCTGAACGTGCCGATATTCTTTGACATAAGTTCCTTGGTACGGGCGTCTTCTGAGACTCTCCTCTCACCGACTCTGCTCGCCTAGCATCCCATGAAGGCCTATGTAAGTGTTCATTCACCCTGTCATGCTGAGGAACTGCTAGATTGCTTTCTGCCCCCTTTCTGGCCATCGTTCTTGGCCGCTGGAATCGGGGTGTCCTTCAATGGAAACGATGGTTGCATGACGTTGTTCTACATCATGAAGTTGACTACGATTGTAGGCTCCAACTTGTTGGCCATTTCCTTCATCTCGTCGTCCCTCCTCAGGCATTTGTCCTTCCATACCTAAAGTCGCTCTCATTGTAATGTTCATCTCGGCCCACTTTCTTCGAGGCGTTACCCTCCTTGTGACGTCCTTCTGCTCAAGATTCGGATCCTGTGCTTTTTCCACTATGGTTGTAACAACCCTCACTCTACTCTAGTCATGCTTGCATATATTACATGATCTTGTCTTGATATGTTGCATTTTTGCAAACCTTGATTTGCTTTGCTTAAGTGTTTCTTGCATGTTTTGTACTTGCTTGGTGTGAGTTTATCCGAGGTCATCTTCAGTCTAGAATTATCTTGGAACCATTTTGTTTGACCCCCACCTCGCCTGACATATTGGCCCGAGATGTCATTATCTAGGCCGAGGTGTTCATCACCAAAGGCCAAGATATTACCTTTCACCTAAGTGATCTTGTCCTGGAGTGGTATGACCATAGGCCGAGGAATGCATATCTAGCCCAAGGTGTGGCACACACTAGGTCAAGTGTTGTCCTTCCTAGCCGAGATCATTGTTTCCCTACTTGCCAATGCTTGTTCTTAGCCGAGATCATTACCTGCCGGAGTGCCTTTGCCATCTTGCTTGTTGACACACTTTTGTCATAGCCTGTCTTTTCACTCAGCCACTTTTGAGGAGAACCAACCAGCCATTGCCACGTGTCCGAGCTGAGTGTTAAGTCAGCCAGCAGACCTAGAAATGTCATCATTGCTATATGTCTTTGCTTGTGAGGAGAGAGAAGCTCTAAGAAAGAGAAGAAGAAGTTCTTAGAGGAGGAATAGATTTCCAAGCTTGATCCTTAGAGTTCAAACCGTTTGATTCGTGTTTTGAGGTTAGAATCTTAATCTGCTCTTGTTGTTCTTATTGATCACCTAGCTGCATTGCATGATCGAACTGATTTGCAAGCCATGCATCGATTTAAAGTTGGGTTTAGAAAGAGAAAAGTGGTATTCATGTGTCTTGAAGAAAAGTCTTGTTTGATCTGAAAGTTTGCATCAAGACTCATGTTTGTGTTTTTGTTTCATAAAATCTTCGAGTATGGGTACCCAGGTCCATGTTTTTGAATTCTAACATGAAATCTCAGATTTTGTAATGATAAGTTATGATCCTTGCATCCATATTTTCATGTTTCTTCAAAGAAAGGGAAAACCCCAATTTTTCCCAACTCATTTCCCTTGAATGTGGCCATCGGGACCACACCTCGGCAAGGAGATATGGGACCTCGGCCAAGACCTGGACGGTGCCCATTATGTTTTCCCGAGATGAGGAACAGTGTTTTGTTTTGGTCTGACTTAGTTTTGAAGGAATCCCGAGATCATTTGCACTCATGTAAAGCTTGTTTGAAAATGCATTCAATAGACTTTGCTATGTGTTTGTAGGACTTGGACTCTCGCTTGACCCCGACGTTTGAAGAACTATGTGAGTGGTATTTTTAATAAAGCTATGTTATGAAGTTTTGATAAAGCTTTGCTTTGTTTTGAAAAGTGTTTGTTAAGCATGAATGATTATCCCTATTTTGTGTATCAAGTGTTAGTCTTGTTTTGGATAACAACCTTTGAAAGTCCGTACGTGCTAGGGGACTATAAGCATTTGTAGCACAACCTTTGAAAGTTCGTATGTGCTAGGGGACTATAAGCATTTTTAGCACAACCTTTGAAAGTCCATACGTGCTAGGGGACTATAAGCATTTGTAGCACAGCCCTTGTTAACGTCACCCCTTGGAACTTAAAAGCCTTGAAAGACTTGTTAGATGAACTTGTTTTGTCTTTGATTTTGTGCAAGATATAATGTGTGTCGCTTTGTTAAGGATCTCGGATATTATTCATGCAAACCCTTTATTTCTTGTACCATTCACTGAGTATCCAAGCTCACCCTCTCTATATATATGTAGGTGATGAGTAGGACAGCGGTGACGCCTAGATGTGCTTGCAACTTGTTTTGGACTCGCAATTTGTAGCATCTTGAAGATCATGCTTCTTAGCTTGTAATTCATTGTGTTTTGTATATGATGGCTTGAGAAGCCTTTTGGTCAAGATGTGTTTTTGTATTTTATTTTATTGTATCCAAGTTGTAAGCTATGTAAAGCTGTATGCCATTTCATTTGACTTATGCACAGCTCTTATGGACTAATTAGATTTGTATATACTGCTTCCGCACATGTTAGCCCCATATGTAATACTCTGATTGTGTGTGAATCTTGAAAGTTGGCCTTCAGTAATCTCGAATTACTGGTTATCACGGTCTCATTCTACTAGGGGCGGAATGGGGTCGTGACAACGGTTTTCTTCTTCGATGTTAGGATCGACTTGTTTACCACTCCCACATGGGACGTCGTCCCCGACCTTTGCTTTATGTCCGTCGTTGGCCATCTATTCTCCTTACTTTCCCACAGACAGCTCCAAATTGTGGGTGTTGATTTCTGACCACACAACCAAAGGGGGAACTCAGCTAGAGAGCACCGGCAGAATAGATTAAGCCTGAACAACCTATCACAGAAAGATAAGAATCCGGCAATGGTTCGTCCACCCGGGGGCACTCCGACGCTCAAGTCAGTAATCAAATATCTCTCAAAGATAGCTAATTGTGGTTAACTCACAAGAAAGAACTTATTGCTCACAGTATATCACACATACCTCAGACCCACAAGGGTGCCCTACTTTTATAGCCAGCGTTGACCTGATCCTTGTAGAAGCCTAACTTCAGTGGACTCAGGCTCAATGCTCATCCTGGACTCTCAGCTAGATAGTGATAAACTCCCTAAGAGCTTTATCTTTATCCAGACTGAGATTCTCTCCTGTTGTAGGACTCTTGTCCCTTATCCACTCATCTCGGATTTTGGTATATCCGCAGATAACCTCAGCCAATCTGAAATCACCTCGGTATCAAGACCAGGCCACGTGGTACTTTGGTTGACACTTCGGCGTCACCTTGGCCACGTGCTGTCATTCACAAAATATGCCCCCACAATGATTATGTTTATTTCAAATTTAAATCGGATTTGAGAGTATGTGGGTTTGGAGCATGTCGTTTTTAATAATTTTAATTGTTTATTTTATAAGATTTTCAATTACTTTAAAAATTAAATGAGTTTAAAAATCATGATATTTTTATTATATGACGTTTATCTCTTCAAAAAAATAAATAATAAGTTCGTTCCAACTCCACACATCTCCAATACATCCAACAACTTCCAATTATAATAATAAAGCTCAATGTAATTAAAGCTTCGTTTGGCATTTAATTTTTGGCTAAAAAAGTATAAAAAGACAAAATTAACTACATAAGCCAATAAGACAAAATATCACATCTAAATCATAATCATTATATTTTTTCTCTCACAAAAGTTAAAAAAGCCAAACCGAACGAAGTTAAAAAAAATCAGGCTAAAAAAGTCCCAACACAAAAAAGCCAACTAAAAAAGCCAATGCCAAACAAACACTAAGGCGTTGTTTGGAAAGAGAGTTGGGCTAATTTAACTCACAAAAAGATAAAATAAGTTTAAAAAATCAAAATAACACAAAATGTCATATCTAAATCATAATCGTTTCATTTTTTTTCCCCCACAATTATCGCATCAAAAAAAAATAATATCCCAAACTAAATTAATTAAAAAGTCAAACTAAATTAACTCTTCTCACACGAAAGTTAAATAGCCAATACAGTGTTCACGGCTCTTTAAACCAAAATCTAATGTTTTTAGTTATTATTTTAATCACAAAGGTTTCAACAAAGATTGATTATGGTACATACATATAACGATCCCAAAATAAGTGTAATAATCCAACTCCAAACACTATTACAAAGTGATATAAATAAAATAAAAAGCTTTCATTAATCAGAGTTGATATACAAATGGTGACACATGCGATATGCATTCATAAATCGTTCATCCTGAATCTACAACATCTGTTACAAGAGGTAATAGGGAAAAGAAAGCTGAACAAGTATTCATTTGCCCTAATGGCTTACATCTTTCCAAGACTGTGCTTGGTTATAACAAAATGAGTCAGAAGCTCGATACAAGTAAAGCCCTAAGCTTGTACAAAAAGTTAAATAGAAAATGAACAAAAGTGAGCTTTTAGCTCCACGGTTCTCCCAAGCTAAGTCCTTGGCGGAGCATTTTACCAGCACCTGAAAATAGTTTTCCCAAGTAGGGTGAGCCAAAACCCAGTAGAAACAATCTAACACAATATATGAATCTTAACAGAGATATAAGTATGATATGCATATACAATGCCCATGACAAAATCATTCGTATTATTACAAGATCATAATATGCCAAGTTTCATATCTTAAGCCATTTTATCTTAATTCATTTCACCTCAATCCATAAGTCAAGTCCATTGTTATCCAGACATCCCAATTGAGACTACAACTCAGTGGTTTTCTAACCAATACAATCATTACACAAACACTTCCATTTGCCATTTTACGAAAATTTCGGCAGCGGGAATCGGCACCCATGTATACGTGCAGTTTTCGGGATTTTCACCCTGGACACATTGGCCAACTTAATTCAATAGAGTCAATTCAGCTTCTCCTCCCAAACATGGAGTACATCCCTTTTATCCTCCCAAATATCATACATATACAATGCATTAAAACATGGTCATATTCAATTACAACAGTTAAGAGATTAGTTTCAATTCACCTAATCCTCTTGCAATTTCTATAACAATCATAGTTATCCTCCGCCGATAGCCCAAAACAGATATTCCTAAACAAATATACAATCTCCAAGATAGATAAATTATCCAAATTTTCATAGGTGAGAGAGAATACACATCCAACTCCACCATTGATATAAACATTCATCTAATTTCATATCTCCAATACCAATTTCATTATTTATACAAAATAATTATATTAAACATTTTAGGGCAAAATTTCATTCTCTCCCAAATCCAACCCTTGTGTCAAAATCAACAAATTTAGCACAACACATCCTCATCTCTATACCCATAACCATTTTCAATACCTTCATTTGAAAACCCCTCTTTTGATTTTAAACCAAAACCCAAGTTTGTCTAAAATCCTCTAAATCCCAACATTATTTACAATAACAAATAATTAAGTTAAAAATCATAGAAGAGTATAAAAAGTCCCTACCTCAAGATTAGAAGACCAAAGCAACAATGAAGGAACTTCAAAGACGCCAAAACCAAATCTTGTTCAAACCAAAATGAAGCTCTTAAGACGCTCTACCTTTTTAACAAAGGCACACAGGTAGAAAGCCCAACGGATCTAGATGAAAATGTAGAGAAAATGTGAGTTCTAGAGAGAGAGGCTCTAGATCTAGGGTTTTGGGAAGAAAAGATATGAAAAAGTAATGTGGAAGGAGGCTGCTGCGAACTGATATACGCACAGTCCGCTCAAGCTTAAGAAGTGACGCTCGTGCGTCAGACACAATAAGTTGTTCCGCTCGAGCACAAGAAACAACGCTCGAGCGCAGAATGCACACTTCCAGTAGTTTTGCAGACAATAGACCAACGCTCGAGCTCAAGAAAGGCCACTCGAGCTGAGCCCGCTCGAGCGCAGAAAGAACCACTCGAGCGTAGAACACACTCTCCCAATAGTTTTGTAGACCTGCAAAAGTACTGAGAGTTTGCAAAGCCCACTCGAGCGCAAGAAATGCCGCTCGAGCAGAGGAACAAAAATCTAGGTAACAAAAGTTTGGAAACTAAGCAACCAACCTGTTCTAAACGCAACCACGACAATCCAATAGCCAAATTTAAGGAAATAAAATGGAAGTAAGATGTGAACAACATTATGAAACCATGAAACCCAAGTCCGAGATACAACAAGGGTCGGGTCAAAATCGGAATCGTTATAACCTCCCCTCTTAAGGAATTTCATCCTCGAAATTTTAAATCAAGTTTTAAAGTTATCCTTAAACCAAACAAAATAACGATAATTAATCAATTCCACTACCATGACCCATTCTCCGCTCATCCATTCTTATCAACTCAATGCACAAGTTCCAACATCAAAAGTACAATTCACATTTTTCCAAAACATATACAATGTTCATATTAAATCCATGTTTCCAAAACTTATACAACATATACATGTTTCCATATTCTCAAAGCATATACAATGTTTTCATATCTCATTAACATGACAAAATTTTAACACATGATTAAGCATTAACAAATAAATTCGAATATTTCTCACGGACTTCCAACTCACGTTCTCACGTTGCTTCCTCAATCCCGTGATGTTTCCACAATACCTTAACCAAAGGAATTGTCTAGCCTCACAAGACTTGGTCTCGAGTATCCAAGACTGTCACTGGTCTCTCCTTATACGAGGCATCCTTATCTACCTCTAAGTCAGTCCAATCCAACATGTGCGATGGATCTAGTTCGTACTTCCAAAGTATGCTAATATGAAACACATCATGAATCCCAAAAAGTTGTGGCGGCAAGACCAAACGGTAAGCTACCTCTCCAATCTGCTCAAGGACTTCAAAAAGCCCAATGAATCGAGGGGACATCTTCTCACCCTTTCCAAACCTCATTAAATCCCTCCTAGGTGATATCTTCAAGAAGACATGGTCTCCCACCTCAAAAGAAAAAGGTCTCCTTCTACGGTCGGTATAACTTTTTCTGGCGACTCTGGGTCGTAACCAACCTCTTTCGGATCAGTGCAACTTTTTCCATCGTCTCCCGAACTAACTCTGGACCCAACGTAGGTGCATCACTCACATTTGCCCAACATACAGGAGATCTACACGGCCGGCCATACAAGGCCTCAAACAGCGCCATGCCAATACTCGACTAGAAGCTATTGTTATAGGCAAACTCTACTAAGGGCAAGTGTCTCTCCCACGAACCCTTAAAGTCAAGGACACAGCCCCAAAGCATATCTTCCAAAATATGAATGGTGCGTTCTGACTGCCCATCAGTCTGAGAATGATAAGCAGTGCTAAAGGTCAATCTCATGCCCAAGGCACTCTGTAGGCTCTACTACAACCGAGCTGTGAAACGCGGATCTCTATCCAAAACAATCGTTACTGGGATCTCGTGCAATCTCACTATGTCCCTAATGTAAAGGTCGGCAAGATAATCTACCGAGTCACTTACGCACATAAGTATAAAGTGCGCTGACTTAGTCAGCCAGTCAACTACCACCTAAATGGAATCACTATCCTGTTAAATCCTCGGAAGGCCCACAACAAAATCCATCGTGACATGCTCTCACTTCCACTCGGCTATAGGCAAGGGTTGCAACAAACCCGCTAGTATCTGATATTTGGCCTTCACTTGTTGACAAGTAAGGCACTTTGACACAAACATAGCCACATCCTTCTTCATTCCCCTCCACCAAAACTGGCGACAAAGGTCGTGATACATTTGTGTGCCTCCCGAATGCACTACATGGCATGAATGATGAAACTCTCGGAGTACTTCCTCTCGGCAAGACTCCGGCACGAACAGACGGTCAAGGAATCTAGCACTTAAGCCGTAATACACGTTCAAGCCTCTTTCTACCTTCCCACTAGAGATCTTCTCCCGAAGGGATTCTACCTCAAGATCACCCTTTTGTGCTTCTATCACTCGATTCACAAGTATAGGTTGTGCAACTACCGAAAATAAGGTTGCAGACTCAACAGACTTGCCAAGATGCAAGTCAAACTCCCCAATAGCACCCAACATTTCCCATTCCCGAATGGAAATACAAGCTACACTGCTAATGGATTTCATACTCAAAGCGTCAGCCACCACAACATTGGCCTTTCCCGGATGTTAATGTAACTTGAAATCATAATCCTCTATAAACTCTGACATGGATAAGCCCACAAAAGATACAGCCTATCACTTAGGGCCCAAGGCACAATTCAAATACTATAGCCCAGCATTGCTGGAGCTCAACATGGCATCAAGAACCAATGACACTTAGACACGTGGCAGGTGAAGGACAGGCCACATAAGCAGACAAAGATCCTGTAAAGTTATTGCACTGCACATCAACCATTAATGAAGCCCCTTACAACATTTATTGCGAAAAGTCCTTCCCGTCGAGACAGAACGACCTCACCATGAACAAGGCAAGCCAGAGCATAGACTTTCGGCCATGGCGACAAGTCGGAAGGGACAACAAAATGATTATCAGAGGATATAAGCAGACGTCGAAGACAAAAAGAAGGTTAAGCTTTCTATCTCTAATCCATCTCTACATTCCATCTCTCTTTCTAACTTGCTCGTCGGAGGGTTTGTTGGGGGACTCCCCGTTCCCTGTTGAACTCTTGTGCAGGTCTCCTGGTGGGCTTGGTCATTCGGACACTAATTTGAGAAGCGTGGATCAGTCTGACCCGTCCCATCTGGAACATGTTGTATCATCAGTTGGCACCGTCTGTGGGAACCTTTTGCTCCACGTGGCAGTTGTGCTCATTGCCGCCGGAGACCCTTTCCCGATAACCCCTTCTTACCACCTGCGAATGTGGATGGTCACAACTAGATCCATGGCTTCTCACCACAATGTTGCCGACCACCAAGCCGACCCTCCCAATCCTAACAACCCACCGCAGTATTTTACCGAGCTCACCAACAGCATTAACCACCTGGCCAAGCAAAACCAAGCTTTGATTAATGCTCTACTCCAAAGAAACCTTCCCATACCTCCACCACCTCCAGATATTCCACCCAACCAAGAACAAGCCCCGAGCCAAACTATCCAACAGCCCCATCTACCCAACTTGGAAGGCTTGCGACCCCCTCTCCCAGAAATAAATCCGGCATCCTGGCCCCCGCATCCATCGGTCCCGACACTAACCCCTGGAGGAGAGGCCAGTAGCGTCCAGCCCCCATTCCCTTCCGGTGGTGACAACATTCCTCTTTGGGATGCAGAACTCCGAGCCATGAAGCACCAGCTCCAAGGAGTCATGCAGAACATACAGCATAAACCATCTACCAATGCCAACTCCCCATTCGTTGCCTCCATCAGGGACAAACCTCTAACCCCCAAGTTTAAAATGCCCACGATCGACTCTTTCGACAGTACATCGGACCCAGTCGATCACTTGGAGACCTACAGAACCCTCATGATCCTCCATGCATTCCCCGATGAAATCATGTGTCGGGCTTTCCCCGTAACACTCAAGGGGTCGGCTTGACTCTGGTTTAGTCAACTGCCAGCAGACTCTGTTTCCACTTTCCAGCACCTCAGTGACTCCTTTCTCAGCCATTTCATTGGAGCCCAGCGCCAGCGGCGTCCAGCAACCCAGCTCCTCAACATCCGTCAGACTGAGGGGGAGTCGATACGCAGCTTTGTCACTCGCTTCAACACCGAAGCCCTACAGGTGGCGGAAAACAATGACAAGGTCATCCTCACGGCGTTCATGGCCGGCCTGCGATCATCTGATTTCCTCTTCTCCCTCTCCAAAAACCCCCCAACCTCCATGGCAACCCTACTTTTCAAAGCCCGAAAATACATGAACGCCGAAGATTCCCTAGCCACTCGCCAAGACCCTACAGCCAAAAACCCGACCCCTAGAGAGAAAAGAAAAGACTCAAAAACCAAAAACACCCACTACAATAACCAAACACCTCAGTATACCGACCGACCCCCTTGAGCCGACTGGTCGGCACAAACCTGACCGCCCGGCCGATTCGAATGGTACACACCCCTCAATTCCCCCATGGAACAAGTCGTCAATCAGATCCAACGAGACTACCCCCTAAAATGGCCGCAACCATCACAGTCTCCTTCCAATCGGCGGGACCAGTCCAAATACTGTTGTTTTCACCAGGACCACGGCCATAATACCGAGGAGTGTGTTAATCTCAAAGATCAGGTCGAGGGCTTAATACGTCAAGGACGTCTCAGTCGATTTACGGAAACTCGCCTTCAGCAGAGGCAAATGACCGAACCCATCAGAAACAACCGCCGATGCACCCCTCCCCCAACAACCAGCACGACCTAACCAAGGTCATGATCGCCCTCCACAGCAACCTCGGGCACAAGGTAACCCCGCCCCACCTGTTAGAGAAAGCAGAGTTATTTCCGATGGGCTTGCTTGTGGAGGACCATCCCGTTCGGCTCAGCGGGCAGAACTCAGAAAAATAAGACAAGGCTCAGACAAAAAAGTTGCCACATTGGACTGACCCTCCAAACAGCCCAAGCAGTGGACGGAGCCTATCACCTTTACGGATGCGGACTGCACAGGCATCCGTTACCCCCATGACGACCCTCTCGTCATTTCTGCCCTCCTCTCCAATTACATGGTTAGATGGATTCTCGTCGACAACGGCAGTTCTTCAGACATCATTTTCCTAAATTGCTTCCGCCAACTCAAGATCGGGAAAGAAAGTCTGTCCCCTCTCCAAACCCCATTAGTCGGTTTCACTAGAGATCGAGTGACCTCCATCGGCTCCATCGATCTTCCCATTACAATCGGGAAATACCCATGGCAGACCACAAAGTTACTCACATTCCTCGTCGTCAACTGTCCCTCTGCCTACAACATCATCCTCGGCCGCACCGCCCACCGCCCGACCGATTCGAATGGTACACACCCCTCAATTCCCCCATGGAACAAGTCTTCAATCAGATCCAACGAGACTACCCCCTAAAATGGCCGCAACCATCACAGTCTCCTTCCAATCGGCGGGACCAGTCCAAATACTGCCGTTTTCACCAGGACCACGGCCATAATACCGAGGAGTGTGTTAATCTCAAAGATCAGGTCGACGGCTTGATACATCAAGGACGTCTCAGTCGATTTATGGAAACTCGCCTTCAGCAGAGGCAAATGACCGAACCCATCAGAAACAACCGCCGGTGCACCCCTCCCCCAACAACCAGCATGACCTAACCAAGGTCATGATCGCCCTCCACAGCAACCTCGGGCACAAGGTAACCCCGCCCCACCTATTAGAGAAAGCAGAGTTATTTCCGATGGGCTTGCTTGTGGGGGACCATCCCGTTCGTCTCAGCGGGCAGAACTCAGAAAAATAAGACAAGGCTCAGACAAAAAAGTTGCCACATTGGACTGACCCTCCAAACAGCCCAAGCAGTGGATGGAGCCTATCACCTTTACGGATGCGGACTGCATAGGCATCCGTTACCCCCATGACGACCCTCTCGTCATTTCTGCCCTCCTCTCCAATTACATGGTTAGATGGATTCTCATCGACAACGGCAGTTCTTCAGACATCATTTTCCTAAATTGCTTCCGCCAGCTCAAGATTGGGAAAGAAAGTCTGCCCCCTCTCCAAACCCCATTAGTCGGTTTCACTGGAGATCGAGTGACCTCCATCAGTTCCATCGATCTTCCCATTACAATCGGGAAATACCCATGGCAGACCACAAAGTTACTCACATTCCTCGTCGTCGACTGTCCCTCTGCCTACAACATCATCCTCGGCCGCACCGCCCTAGATGCTTTCCAAGCTATCACATCCACCTTCCATCTTGCCGTCAAGTTCCCCACCGACCTGGGAGTCGGCATAATAAGAGGAGAGTAGACCGTGGCCAGGGAATGTTACGTCGCCTCACTTAAAGAGGTCAAGCTAAATGAGGCTATGATCATAGAAGGGCTCAACGTCAGAGATGAGGACGAGCTGGTCAGAGGGGAACTAGTGGAAGAGTTTGTTGAGGTCCCCATCGACCCCATCAACCCAACAAAAACTGCCAAAATCGGCAGCCAACTATCCTCCCCAGCAAAGGCCGACCTTAATGCCCTCCTGATTGAGCACAACAACGTATTTGCCTGGACCCACTCCGACATGCCAGGTATGGATCCCTCCTTCATAACCCATCGTCTCAGCATCCAGCCCCACGTCCGACACTTCCGCCAGAAGCAGCGTATCTTTCACCCGGAGCGCAACACTCTTATCGCCTCCGAAGTATATAAGCTCCTTGAGGCACAGTTTATCAAAAATGTGGACTACCCTAGATGGCTGTCAAATGTGGTCTTGGTTCGTAAAAACAACGGTAAATGGCGACTCTGTGTCGACTACTCAGACCTTAACCGAGCTTGCCCCAAAGACAGTTATCCCCTTTCTCGCATAGATCTGCTCGTTGACGCCACGGCCAGCCATTAAATGCTCAGCTTCATGGACGCCTTCTCTGGATACAACCAAATTCTGATGCACCCATCTAATCGGGAGCACACCTCTTTCATCACCGACGGGGGACCTACCATTATTTTGTCATGCCGTTTGGGTTGAAAAATGCTGGGGCCACTTACCAACAGTTGGTCAACGTAGTCTTTCATCACCAAATAGGCCAGAACATGGAAGTATACATCGATGACATGCTAGTCAAGAGCAAGCTCTCTGCTAATCATTTGGCCGATCTGCGAGAGACCTTCGACACCCTACGAAAGTATCAAATGAAACTCAATCCGGAGAAATGCCCCTTCGGCGTAGGATCTGGGAAATTCTTGGATTTTATGGTCAGTCAGCGAGGCATCGAAGCTAACCCCGAAAAGATCAAGGCCTTGATAGAAATACAGTTGCCCAGAACAGTTAAGGAGGTTCAAAGGCTTACTGGCAGAGTCGCCGCCCTCAACTACTTCATTTCCCGCGCAACGGACAAGTGCCTTCCCTTCTTCAAAGTTCTTTGGCCAACTTTTGAGTGGACGGTAGAATCCAAAGAGGCCTTTCAGCAGTTAAAGCAGTGCATGGCCAATCCCCCCTACTTTCTCAGGCAATCACAAGTGAACCCCTTTTCCTCTGCTTAGCTGTGTCAAACACCGCAGTCAGTGCAGCACTCATCAGGGAAAACAGCTCTGTCCAACGACCGGTCCATCAGTCAGGCTCTCAGGGGAGTAGAACAGAACTACCCCTTTGTTTGAAAAAAGGGGTAGTTCCTCAAGACGGCTCCGACCTTACTTCCAAGCCCACCTCATTGTCGTCCTCACTGACCAACCGTTGAAGAAAATAATGCAACAACTAGAGTTGTCCGGCCGACCTATGCAATGGTCAGTCGAGCTCAGCCAGTTTGACATCTCCTACAAACCTTGAACGGCGATCAAAGGGCAGGATGTCGCCGATTTTATCCTGGAATTCACTAATCCCACTCTGACCACGGCCCCACCACCTCCGCGACCCCAAACTGAGGTAGAGGACCCCCACTCTTGGACCCTCAACGTCAACGGATCATCCCACAAAGAAGGTAGTAGGCCTGGTCTTATCCTCACCGCCCCCGAGGGTGGTTACTTCAAATGTGCTCTCCGTTTCTTATTCGACGCAAGCAATAATGAGGCCGAATATGAGGCATTGATAGCAGGTCTCTGCCTAGCTAGAGACATTGGTGTTAACCATATCCAAGTGTTCAGCGATTCCCAGCTCATTATCGAACAAATCACGGGGGAATTCGATGCCAAGGAAGACACAATGCGGGTTTACAGGGATGTTGCACTCCCCCTTGCTCGCCTTTTTAACACTTTCCACATCAAGCACATCCCGCAGCCAGAAAACTCCAAGGCAGATGAGATGGCTCAATTAGTTTTTGCCGACCAGTCAAACCTCAGCCACGGTGTCCGCCTTGAGTACCTGGCCCACCCCGCCATTTCCCCAAACCAGCAGCAAGTCCACTTCCTCCAAAATGAACCTATTCCGTGGGCGGCCGACGTCTTTCTATTTCTGACAACGGGGGAACTACCAGACGACAAACAGCAGGCAGTCAAAGTCAGGGCTCGGTCGTCCAACTACATTCTTATCAGTGGTCTCTTGTACAAACGTGGTTTTTCACGTCTATACCTGAGATGCCTCAATCCTGCTCAAGCGACCTACGTGATGAGAGAAGTCCATGAGGGTGTATGTGGTAATTATTCGGGTGCCAGATCACTAGCCCACAAAATACTCCGCATTGGTTACTTCTAGCCTACTCTCAACCAAGATGACGCTGAATTCGTGCTTAAATGTGATAAGTGCCAACCCTTTGCCAACATCCCTCATACTCCTCCTACAGAATTGGTCACACTTTGCAGCCCTTACCCATTCGCCAAATAGGGGATCGACCTAGTTGGCCCATTGCCCACTGGCCAAGACCAAACCAAATTCGCAATTATCGCTATTGATTACTTCACCAAATGGGTGGAGGCGGAACCCCTTGCCACCATTACCGAGCGAAACACGACCAAATTTATCTGGCAGTCGATCGTGTACCGATTTGGCATCCCCCAAGCTATCGTCTCTGACAACGGCAAACAATTTGACAATGCCAAGTTCAGGAAATTATGTGCCGAACTTCAAATCCGACCATGTTTCTCTTCCCCAGGTCATCCCCAAGCCAATGGCCAAGTTGAGATTACCAACCGTTCTCTTCTGAAGATCATCAAAACTAAGCTGGAAGCTGCTAAGGGGCTCTGGGCTGAGGAATTACCAAATGTACTCTGGGCGTACCGTACTACAGCCCAAACCCCCACTGGGGAGACCCCCTTTTGCTTAACATACGGCGATGAGGCGGTCATCCCAGTGGAAATCGGTCTGCCTACCCCGAGGGTTCTGCACCCAAATCCAAAACTCACTGAAGAACTATGCTGAGCCAACCTAGACCTGATTGAAGAGCTCCGAGGGACCACTGCTGTCAAACAGGCCTCATATCAACAGAAAATGAGAACTCACTACAATCGCAAAGTCCGACCAAGGGGGTTCGCCATGGGAGACCTTGTTTTGCGCGAAGCAACTCTTGCCACCAAAAATCCGGCTGAGGGCAAGTTGGCAGCCAAGTGGGAGGGACCTTACGACGTTAAGGCCAGACCTCGTCCGGGCACTTACCGACTCCAGGACATGGAAGGCCGAGACCTTCCCCATTCATGGAACGCCGAGCATTTGAGGCGTTATTTTCAATAAAAGCTGTATTTTTGTATTGATCAATTGTTGTATGTTCTTTTTGACAATCTACGCACTTGAATGCTCTCATTCTCTTCTCATATGGTGTAAATTTATAATCAAATGGGCTACACTTGGAATGACAACAAGCTTGTACTTCAGTTATCTGTGTGGTATTTCGATAACACTTTGATTGCAGCCTCAGCCAGACTGAGCATGAAAAGCCTCAGCTAGACTGAGCACTAAGAACTCAGCCAGACTAAGTTACTTAAAGCCTCAGCCAGACTGAGCACGAAGAACTCAGCCAGACTAAGTTACTTAAAGCCTCAGCCAGACTGAGTTACTTAAAACCCCAGCCTGACTGATTGTAGCCTCAGCCAGACTGAGCACGAAGAACTCAATCAGACTGAGTTACTTAAAGCCTCAGCCAGACTGAGCATGAAAAGACTCAGTCAGATTGAGCACGAAGAACTCAGCCGGACTGAGTTACTTAAAGCCTCAGCACGACTGAGCACGAAGGGCTCGGCCAGACCGAGTTACTTAAAGCCTCAGCCCGACTGAGCACGAAGGACTCAGCCAGACTGAGTTACTTAAAGCCCTAGCCCGACTGAGCACCAAGGGCTTAACCAAGCTGAGTTAGTTATGGCTCGAGCATCCTTACAACTTCATGTTTACAACATAGTTTCCAAACTTGGTCAAATTCCAGGTCCATGCTTTTACACCTCTTAACGTTCTTTACATTTTTAATCTTCAAGACTGTCACATTTTGAAACCTTTTTCACTCTAACATTTTCTCAACACTCTGACCACATGCCTTAACACTTTAAGACCCTCATGTTTTAAGACCTTTACATTTCAACATTCTTATTACTAACATTCTTCGCATCATCATTTTTTCACAAGATAGATTGGCTCCCTACTTCTCAATTTTCACTGTGATTTTTGCACAAGCCTTGCATGAGTAATCATTCTCATTCTTTGCAGATCCACAAAAAATAAACATAATAGTATAAAATAAAAAAACACACAACTCATAATTTCATTTATTCACAACTTATACATAAGTTTACTACAGAAATTCCAAAAAACAAAAAAAAAAGAACACAACAAAAAAAAAAAGGGGAAACAACAAACAATCAAAATTCTAAGTACAAATTTTGTGCACACCAATCATTCCTTTTCACTTGAGGCGAGGTCTTCTTCTTCAACACCCTCGTCTAAAGGAGTCTGGGCCACGTCGTCTTCGTCAATCTTTACATTGCTGAAGTCCAAGTCTGGGAATAGCTCTTCTGCCTTGCGCTTGAATGTCTTCCAGCCGCTGTCCCAAAACTCAGCCATTTCGTGTTTGTAGAAGTCCGACCGCTGGAAGCTCTGGATCACTTCTTCTTCACTCCTGCTCCCAGCGGTCGCCCCCGACGGGCCAGCCCCCCCAGACCCCTCTCTTGCCAAGTTACTGGCGATCGCGACATCAATGGCCATCTGGAAGTCGGCGGACCCCTTGAACTGCTCAGCCGCTACAACACATAGGTCGGGGTACACCGCCCTCTCAGATGCCAGTTTTGCCCTTTCTTCCTCCAAGGCCTTCTCCTGCCCCGCCTTCTCTACCGCTAACTTGGCGCGCTCATCTGCCAGATCCTTCTCCAACCCAGCGATCTTCAGATCTGCTTCTTCCTTTTCTTTGATCGATTGGGCGCGCAAATCCTCGTTACAAGTCATCGCCTCATCCCACCGCTCGTTGGCGACAGTGCAGGCCTTCTACACCTCTTCCAGCTTCTTCTGTTCGCCAACCAGCTAGAACTCGAGTGACACCACCTTACGGCATTCCGTCTCCAGCTCCAACTTTGCCGCGAGCAACTCAACATGGGCACGGTTGGCAACATTGCCCTGCACCACCGCCAACACCCCCATCTTCTTGGCCTTCTGAGCCTCCTCCAATCCCCTAGCACATGCACTTCGCGCGGCCTTCTGCCACCCTGCAGTCTCCCTCCTTAAGTTCTCAAGTTGGGCCTCCACCTCATCCAACTTGGCCTTAAGTGGCCTCACCTCGCCCTTTGCAGCCGCCGCCTTGTTCAGAAGGGCTCCTGCTAAGGCGGTCGCCTCCATTTAGGCAGAACACAACCTCCTTAGCAGCTCAGCCTTAGTGAAACTGGCCACCGAGCACACGGCTGCGTCTTTCACTACCCCTAAGAGGCGATCTGCAGCAATCCTGGCCTATCTTCCTTCTCCTTCCAGTCGCCCGGACACTGCTAAGGCGTGGTAAAAAGCGGTCTTCAACCTGGCCCTCTCTTCTTCTCCTTGGGGCGTAGGAGCCTCCCTGGACTGCTGCACCACCCCTTCCAAGGGACCAGTCTCCCCACCCTCCACTTGTCTTTCAGGGACAGTTGCCCATCTAACCCCCCTCCTTCGCCCCTTCCCCCTGCCCCACTTTAGGGGTCTCCTCTGCCACCACCCCCTTTGCCCTCTTCAGGGCTAGCCCCTCCTCCCTCTCCCTTACTCCTCTCTTCTTCTTTACCACAGCGTCCACCTCCCTGTTGGCCCTTTCCTTTAATGGATTAATTGGGGGCGGTCGTGGCTCAAACTCACCAAAGTCCTTCTCCCCCAACGGTTTGGGGCGTGGTCAGATCCTCTCCCTCGCGATCGGCTTCGGCGGACGGTCTACCTGTGACTCTTTGTATTTGTTAGCCTTGGCAAAACTCGCCCTATCCTCCGCCTCCTGCGCCCTCCTCCTCACCTCCAATTCTATCGGCGCAAAATCCCCACCGGTTGGCTGAGGGCCCAGCCCTACAGCAAACAAGGCGGAGGGCTGAACGAGGTCGTCCCACTTAGCGCCCTCCTTCTCCCTCCATGCCTTCACCTTCTTCACCCTCTCCTCTGCCGCCACTCCCAACCTTGGTGCCACCGACTTGGTTGGCACTCTCCACACGGTGCGCACCCCCCCTCCCCCGTTCGTGGACACATAGAACCACCGCGGCCTATACCCCTTAATTGACGATGGCAACCCCGCCACCAGACCCTTCCCTGCCGCCGCTTGTAAAGTGACCCAAGTCTCTTGCTAGCCCGAAGCCTTGTAGCACACAAAAAACTCGTCCACCATCATTTCAGCTCCCTCGTTCGCCTTCGGCCACGCGCTTGCACATTCTAGTAAGATCTTCCACGCATTGGGCATCAGTTGGCCCGGCGCCACCTCCAGCCGACCCAACACATCCACCACTATCCTTGGGAGAGGCAACCTCAAACCCCCCTTTAATGCCTCCTTATACAGGGAAAACTCCCTCGGTCGAGCATCGGACGCCCTCTCCTTTGATGTCGGCAGCTTTAACTCTATGTCCGCGGGAATCTGATATTTCTCGCACATCACCTCCAACTCCTCCACAGTAAAGGTCGACTTGTCGGCCTTCATGTGCCAGCGATCTGGCTCAACCTAACTGATTGACTTTGCCGTGGCTATCAGTGTGGTTAAGCGGGGTCGTCCTGCCGGTTCTCCCTCACTCCCCACTCGCCTCTCCATTCTATATTGCTCCGCCAGGTCCACTGCGTCGTCGTCCTCCAAGGCATCTAGTCTCACATTGGGCACTTCCTCTCGAGCCATCTCTCTGGTACGCCTGCGTATAGCTTCAGATGCTGGGGCAAGGTAGTTCACAAAATGTTGCAGGGGTGTATCACTGGAAACGAAAGAGTTCACTTCTGGAACGTTTTGATTTTCTGCGAAAAGATAGGTAAAACGAATAATACCAAAAGCCCAAGGCTTGCCTATATTCCAAGGGTCATAATTAAATTTTGCCAGTTTAATTTTGCCAGTTTGAAAATTTTCAAAAATCTGCCAAAACTGTCTTTTCAACACCCTATATTGACCTATCGTTTCATTTCTTGCTCAACGCCTAACCTTCCCCCTCACGGGATTCCGCCACATATACGCCCATGATCCACTGCCCCTTTCCCCTTCCATGTCTATTCCACTTCACGTCATCATGTGCCCCGCCGCCCCTCGAGCCCCACACTACACCACCACCCTTCGCAGTCGACCCTCCTCACGGTCGGTCCCACCACTCGGCCACCCTTCGCAGTCGGCCCTCCTCACGGTCGGTCCCACCACTCGGCCACCCGTCGCGGTCGGCCCTCCTCACGGTCAGTCCCACCACGGTCCTTTTCACGGTCGGTCCCACCACTCGGTCTCCCTTCGCGGTCGACCCTCCTCATGGACAGTCTCACCACTCGGTCGCCCTTCGCAGTCACGCACCGCCTTCGACCCACCTCTTGGTCGGTCTTCACCCTGCCAGTATTTCACAACCACCATCTTCTTCCTTATTCCCTTCGTTGAACTAAAGCTGCACTCGAGAATGGGGGACTACTGACATGGATAAGCCCATAAAAGATACAACCCCTTGCTTAGGGCCCAATGCACAATTCAAATACTATAGCCAAACGTTGCTGGAGCTCAACATGGCATCAAGAACCAATGACACTTAGACACGTGGCAGGTGAAGGACAGGCCACATAAGCAGACAAAGATCCTGTAAAGTTATTGCACTGCACATAAACCATTAATGAAGCCCCTTACAACATTTATTGCGAAAAGCCCTCCCCGTCGACACAGAACGGCCTCACCATGAACAAGGCAAGCCAGAGCATAGACTTTCGGCCATGGCGACAGGTCGGAAGGGACAACAAAATGATTACCAGAGGATACAAACAGACGTCAAAGACAAGTAGAAGGTTAAGCTTTCTATCTCTAATCCATCTCTACATTCCATCTCTCTTTCTAACTTGCTCGTCGGAGGGTTCGCTGGGGGACTCCCCGTTCTCCGTTGAACTCTTGTGCAGGTCTCCTGGTGGGCTTGGTCATTCGGACACTGGTTTGAGAAGCGTGGATCAGTCCGACCCGTCTCATCTGGAACACGTTGTATCATCACACTCTATCCACTTTTTCTACCTCAAATTCAAGTCTTTCTGCGTAAACAGATATTTCAGACTCTTATGATCAGAAAATATTTCAAACTTCTCACGATACAAATAATGCCTCTAAATCTTCAAGGCAAATATTATCGCCGCTAACTCTAGGTCGTGAGTAGGGTAGTTCCTCTCATGTGTCTTTAACTGTCATAAGTCATAAGCTAATACATTCCCCTTCTTTTCAACACCCTATATTGACCTATCGTTTCATTTCTTGCTCAACGCCTAACCTTCCCCCTCACGGGATTCCGCCACGTGTACGCCCATGATCCACTGCCCCTTTCCCCTTCCATGTCTATTCCACTTCACGTCATCATGTGCCCCGCCGCCCCTCGAGCCCCACACTACACCACCACCCTTCGCAGTCGACCCTCCTCACGGTCGGTCCCACCACTCGGCCACCCTTCGCAGTCGGCCCTCCTCACGGTCGGTCCCACCACTCGGCCACCCTTTGCGGTCGGCCCTCCTCACGGTCAGTCCCACCACTCGGCCACCCTTCGCGGTCGGTCCTTCTCACGGTCGGTCCCACCACTCAGTCTCCCTTCGCGGTCGACCCTCCTCATGGACAGTCTCACCACTCGGTCGCCCTTCGCAGTCACGCACCGCCTTCGACCCACCTCTTGGTCGGTCTTCACCCTGCCAGTATTTCACAACCACCATCTTCTTCCTTATTCCCTTCGTTGAACTAAAGCTGCACTCGAGAATGGGGGACTACTGACATGGATAAGCCCATAAAAGATACAACCCCTTGCTTAGGGCCCAATGCACAATTCAAATACTATAGCCAAACGTTGCTGGAGCTCAACATGGCATCAAGAACCAATGACACTTAGACACGTGGCAGGTGAAGGACAGGCCACATAAGCAGACAAAGATCCTGTAAAGTTATTGCACTGCACATAAACCATTAATGAAGCCCCTTACAACATTTATTGCGAAAAGCCCTCCCCGTCGACACAGAACGGCCTCACCATGAACAAGGCAAGCCAGAGCATAGACTTTCGGCCATGGCGACAGGTCGGAAGGGACAACAAAATGATTACCAGAGGATATAAACAGACGTCAAAGACAAGTAGAAGGTTAAGCTTTCTATCTCTAATCCATCTCTACATTCCATCTCTCTTTCTAACTTGCTCGTCGGAGGGTTCGCTGGGGGACTCCCCGTTCTCCGTTGAACTCTTGTGCAGGTCTCCTGGTGGGCTTGGTCATTCGGACACTGGTTTGAGAAGCGTGGATCAGTCCGACCCGTCTCATCTGGAACACGTTGTATCATCAAACTCTATCCACTTTTTCTACCTCAAATTCAAGTCTTTCTGCGTAAACAGATATTTCAGACTCTTATGATCAAAAAATATTTCAAACTTCTCACGATACAAATAATGCCTCTAAATCTTCAAGGAAAATATTATCGCCGCTAACTCTAGGTCGTGAGTAGGGTAGTTCCTCTCATGTGTCTTTAACTGTCATAAGTCATAAGCTAATACATTCCCCTCCTGTATCAAGACACCCAAACCTTTCCATAAGGCATCACAATACACCGAATAGCCTAAACCTCTCTCTGAAATAATCAAAACTGAAGCAATGGTAAGTCTAACCTTAAGCTCTTGAAAAGATTTCTCACAGGTCTCACTCCACACAAACTTGATTCCTTTTCTCATTAGTCTAGTCAATGGTGAGGCTAATCTAGATAAATCCTTCATGAACCGATGGTAATACCCAGCCAACCCCAAGAAACTACAGATCTCGAAAGCATTCTTAGGTGGTTCCCAATCTTGCACTGCCTCTACCTTGGATGAATCTATAGTCACCCCCTCCCCAGATACCACATGGCCTAAGAACTTAACTTCCATTTTTTCCAAACTTAGCATACAGTTTGTGGGCTTTAAGCAACTCAAGTACCACTCGCAGGTGTTCCTCGTGCTTCTCCTCAGAGGGTGAGTAAATCAACATGCCGTCCACAAAGACGACCACAAAGCGGTCTAGAAACTCACGGAAGATCCGGTTCATCAAATCCATGAACATAGCTACTGCATTAGTTAGGCCAAAGGGCATCACTAGAAACTTGTAATGGTCATACTACGTACGGAACGCCGTCTTTGGGATATCCTCCTCCCTTACCCTCAGCTAATGATAACCCAATCCCAAGTCTATCTTAGAGAAGCAACCAGATCCCTTCAGTTGATCAAACAAATTGTCTATACGAGGCATTGGGTATTTGTTCTTAACAGTTACCCGGTTCAACTTTCGGTAATCTATACAAAGTCGCAACGCACCATCTTTCTTTTTGGCAAAAAGAGTCGGTGCTCCCCAAGGTGAAGTACTAGAGTGAATAAAACCCTTATCCAACAATTCTTAGAGTTAAATCTTTAACTCACTTAACTCAGCAGATGTAAATCTATACGGTGCCATATAAATCGGTGTCGTGCCAAGCACTAAATCAAACGAGAGCTCAAGCTCACGGCGAGGTGGTAAATTGGTAAGATCCTTCGGAAAAACATTCGGGTATTCACAAACTACCCTTGGAAACTCAACTCGGGCTTTATCACACTCAGTACTCAAGAAGTTGGCAAGAAGGCAACTAAGTTCACTCCGCTCACGCGGATCATACACCGGTGATAAGACTATCAACCCCGTCTCCCAAGAAATAAAAGCAATCACCGCTCAAGGTACATACAGTAACCCTCTGACAGTAGCAATCTATAATAGCCCGATATAATGACAACCAGTCCATACCCAAAATAATGTCAAAACTAGACATATTAATCAATACAAATGCAAAAAAAAGTCGGCGACCGACAACCTCTACGTCACAACCCCGACACCCCTGCTTCAAAACAACTTTACCACCAATAGGTGACTCTACACAGATATGAGATGCTAACTAAGCCAACTCTAATCCCAAAATCGATGCAAATGCAGACAAGATAAATGAATGGGATGCACCTATATCAATCAACACATTAGCAACAGAATTGCAAAACAAAAAAATACCTTTCACTACCGAAGGTGCTGGTACTAGATCTAGCGCGGTAACAGCATACACACGCCCTGTAGGTCTATGCTCAACCTGCTCACCCCCGGAACATAAGCCTGATGCAGTGATTGAGCCAAAGAAGCTCCCTGATTGGCCCTCGAGACCTGTGTTAACTGTGCAAGCTGGTGTGGACTCGCCTTTTTTTGTGCCCCGCCTTTCAGAAAGGGTTTGAAAAGAAGGCCTCACAGTTCGGACTCTCGCGGTTCTAAATCTAGTCTCATAAGTGCAATGTGAAATTGATAATCACCAAAGAGTCCAAATCCGACAAACCTGTTTAGAAAATTGATTTTAAATCAAATAATGCCAAAATGGGACTGTTTTTCCAGATACAGAGTCGCCACCTAAATATTTTATTTTGAAAAAATTTAGGAAACCCTGACTTATGCCGAAGGCCACGTGTCCGCCATCACCAAAGTTATCTCGGCTTGGGAACTTAGGTACGAAAGGGGAAGGTCCTGAAATGAGCACCCCCACTCACCCGATCAAAGATCGGCCTCTACTAAAGATGATATGGTGTTTTATAAACATTATGTGTTCTTGTTCTGGATATTAATCTAACCTTACTATGTGATGCGCACAAACAAATATAGACTAGTTTGCTCAATTTGGAACAAATTCAACTCATGTTTGTTTTTGAAAATGGTTTGAAGTTGCCACCCTCAAGTGGGCTTAAAGATGCGGATTTGCCACCAAACATAGTGGGCTTAAAACAGGATTTTGCCACTTCACAAAGTGGGCTTAAAACGCACATTTGTTGAATCATTCCAATTCAAACAACAAGCCTCCATCCACAAACATTCAAGCAGTTTAGCAACTAAGCATTTAGCCTCGTGGCAAGCATGCTAGGTATGGCAACATTCACATTCATGCAAATATGTTAAAGCACTAAAACTCACCTAGTACTCCAAGCTAAGAAAGAAATGTGTTAGAAAACTATATATGATTCCTAACTATGCCAAATGTCTAATGCAACACATACAATATGCAATTTAATAGACTCGGCCACTAATATGGCATATGAAGCATTTTGATTACATGCATTTGAACACGTATTCAAATAAGATATCGAAATGACAATGCAGTTAGAATGATGCGCCAAGCCTCAGTGCATGCAATACAAATGAATGGATGCAAGCATGCAAGCATAAGGTAAGCTAATTGAAAATGTCCCTAATCTGACCATCGAAAGCAATTAAATAAAAGGGAGAAAGACGTGGGGTTGGAAGACATACACGCACGCACGCACACTTATTACAACATTATGCCCTCGCAAAGGAGGGTCCAAACGAATAAGCTAACTAGCTACGCTAATTAAGCTAATTATTACAAAACTTGAATAAATAGCTAAACTAAATAACTAATTTATTACAACACTTGAAATGAATACTAACTATCTAAGCTAATTAAACTAAATTATTTAGGCTAAGCTAATTAAATATTACAACACAACCAATTAGCTACAACTAATTAGGCTAATTAAATATTACAACACTATTTGCTATGCCAATGAAACAATTAAATAACAACGCATTTGATATGAGCATGACAGAAGATGAACGGATGTTGCATGCGCATCGCATGAAAACTGCTCTGTCTACCCCAAGCTGCCTTTGTTTCACCTTCAGCCACTACCTCTGTTTCAACAAAACTGCACTACTGGCCAAACACCAAGGGCCGGCCTGCCGGGCCTACAGAGGGCCGGCGGTGCATTGATTTGGTGCAAAGCTCTGTTTCTGTGCTCTGAGGTGAAATCAGGGCAGATAGAGCATTTTCAAGCTCTGTTTGTCCCTCCTTCCTTCTCTGTCATAGGAAAGTCTCAAGACAAGGTTGGAATTGATTCCAAAACCATCAATGAGCAATATGATTGCTTGATGCTTGAATTCAATTTTGGACAAAAGTTGATAAAATGCAAAGAATGAGACCACCCCTCCCTCTTGTCATGGTATGAACTCAAAGTGGGAGATTGCAACGCTTCAAGGATCATCAAAATGCCATGAATTAGCATGTGAAAACTCTTGACACAAGGAACTTGGCATAACGTCCGGCCAAGTTCAAGCAATTCCAACCATTTTCTTTATGTGTGTTAATCCAAGTTTTAAACCAATTTTATTAGGCCTTTCTATTCATTAGTCCATTTATCCATGGTGATGTTAAAGTCCTCTAAGCAAGAAATAATGTCAAACAAGAGGTTCTTCTAAGACATGAGACAGAGACTACACCGTTGACGATGAATCTCCAAAAAGATTAAGCCATTAAGTGTAGATCTCCCTTACATGTATTGAACAACCTCAATTGGTTGAAACCATTATCAAATACAAGTGATGGATGGTTGATTGATTATTTAGAGTGAGACGGAAGTAAACAACACAATACCAGCTATGTATGCAAACTAACGAGACAACAAACAAACTAATCAAAGCATGAAACAATTTTAAAGGATTGGACAACCCTAAAATAGCCCATAATAGGCTAAAAACAGTGCTGAAATTACACTACAAAAGCCAAAAAAATTAAGCAAAATATGAGAGAATTAAAGCTAGTAAGCAAGCCTAAGAAGGGGTGGCTAACCCCTCCACTTTTTGGACCTCAAAACCACATATTTTAGCCTTCTAAAACTCTGAAAATCAGTGGCCCAAAGTTCAGAAAAAGTTGAGAAAAAGTTGAGAAAGAAGTGAGAAACACAAGGGCAAAAGCTTAGAGAACAAGGTTCAAAGAAGGGTGGTTAACCCCTCCATCTTTGATAGCTTTAAGCCACAAGCTTCAACCCATAAAGATAGTCCCAAAATAGCCCAAAAATAGTGGGTAAAAGTAAGGAAAAGAGAGGAAGAGAGTGAAAGAGAAGTAAGGAAGAAGATGCAAAAGTTATACCTCTTGAAAGAGAGATAACTTGTAGTTAATAAACTTGATTCCAATACCCTCAAGTTTATGAAACTTAGTTTGAAATCTCCGCAAAAAGCTCCAAGAACAACCTCCAATTGTGTACGTATTGTGTATGTATAGCTAAAAAGAGGTTTGAGGGTCTAAGGAGGAAGGAAGAGGGAGGAGGGTCTTTTTAGCTCTTCAAAGCCTTTGGAAAATTTTGCCAACCTTGAATTCTGAAGGAATAGGCTCTATTAATAGAATTTGAGCCGAAAATGTCATAAATATCTTCAAACAAAGATATTTGTTCAATTCCTGCCAGCTGTCTGTCTGACGCCATCAAAGCCCGGCCAGCCTTCACTGATCCACGGCCGGCTCTCACTAATCCACGGCCGGCCCTCAAAACCTGCATTCAAGCCCAACTTCAAATGGGTATATCTCCCTCATCCAAACTCCTTTGTAGGTCATTCTTGAGCCTAAATTGAAGCCCCAAAAGTCTACTTTCCAATAGAAGTGGCCTCACATCAAAATTCTGAGTGTGCTAAGAGATATGCCTATTTTAGTGAAGGTTGCTTAGTTTTGGCTTAATCGAATTGATGCCTACTTCAACTAACCATATCTCCCTCATCCGGACTCGGCTTTAGGAGATTCTTGAGTGAAAAATGAAGCTCCGGAATTCCACTTTCCAATGGTGGTGGCCTCACAACTTAAGTCCAAGTGTACAAAAGGATAGACCTGATTTAGTGAGGCTGCCCGGTGATCTCTCAACTTTTTATGCCCAACTTCTTCCCCAACTAGGTTTCTTTCCTCTCCTCCAATTTTCTTCAACTCCAAACCTCTAAATAAGATGTTTTTAAAAGATTTTTTCAAAGAGTTCATCTCTCTTCCATTTATTTCCACTTTGTCCTTACTCGATTTACCGAAAAGCGTAATTTTTAACAAAATGCGAGCTTCGGAACATCGTAGAAACATTTTCAAAAGTATTTTGAAAGGAGGGTTTTAAGGTTTAAAATAATTTTGGCCAAAATGGGGTGCAAGGTTTGGGATTAGAGCTTGAATTCGAATTTCTTCGCCAAGAATTCAAAAGATTACACAGTGTAACTTTCATCATCGGGTGTTCAGAATCAAGCACCCAAGTCTTAAGGGCGGTAAAAAATGGAGTGTCTACAGTTGCCCCTCTTTGATAGAGCTTAGAGTCATGAAATGACGTGAGTGAATGTCAAAGACCAAAGACGACCCGTTTTGACAAGGCCGTAAGACTTGGGCAAACAAACAAAATGCAGGTGCAATTGGTTGAACCCGAGGGTTGCCTATATATCCCTTTGCAAGGAATCAAACCAGCGTAGTTCAGGGGGCAAAATGCAAAATGATACACAATATAACAAAACAATGTAATGAAATAATCAAACCACAAGCAGTGCAAAACCACACGAATACCATAAAGGGATGGAGATGCAAATCAAACTATGTTTAACACAGAAAAGGTGTCGGAACCCTCAAACCATAATTCCTGCGGAATAGGCGTGTGCACATACAGTACTATGTGTTTTGCAGAAAGAATACAAATAATAGGGTGGGATAATATAAGTGAGGAATGATCTGCTGTGGAAAGATCGTGATCCTAAATGCTGAATGTAACAAGACAAAGTACAATGCAATGGATGCAATGGATAAAGTGAATAAAGGGCGTAAGCCGAACCACATTTTGCCTAGAAAAGGTATGGACACAAAACAAATCATGTCTAACACAGAAAAGGTGCCGAAACCCTCAAACCACAATTCTTGCAGAATAGGCGCGTACACATGCAAAACTATGTCTTAACGTGAAAAGTATAGGCACATACCAAACTAAGCTTAACATGGAAAGGATGCAGGCGATAAAATCGATAATGCAGTAGATGAATAGAGTGACATATGCCAACCATGCTAGAATCGTGAGAGGAGGAAGAACAAATCCCAAACACGCTGAAATCGTGTGAGGAATGGGACACTTAAACCACACTATCGTGAGATGAGGTCCTGAGAAAACCATTCCAGGGCGCATTCCACACATCCTGAGATAAATTCTAAACACGCTGAAATCTTGTGAGGAAAGGGACACTCTAACCACACTGAAATCGTGTGAAGAGGTCCAAAGAAAACCATCAGGGACGCGTTCCATGCGTCCTGAGATAAATTCCAAACATGCTGAAATCGTGTGAGGAATGAGACACTCTAACCACACTGAAATCATGAGAAGAGGTCCAAAAAAAACCATCAAGGGCGCGTTCCACACATCCTGAGATAAATTCCAAACATACTGAAATCGTGTGAGGAATGGGACACTCTAACCATGCTGAAATCGTGAGAAGAGGTCCAAAGAAAAGACGTCAGGAGCATGTTCCACGCATCCTGAGACAAGCTTCAAACACGCTGAAATCGTGTGAGGAATAGGACATTCTAACCACGCTGAAATTGTGAGAAGAGGTCCAAAGAAAACCATCAGGGGCACGTTCCACGTGTCCTGAGATAAATTCCAAACATGCTGAAATCGTGTGAGGAATGGGACACTCTAACCACGCTGAAATTGTGAGAAGAGGTCCAAAGAAAACCATCAGAGACGCGTTCCGCGCATCCTGAGATAAATTTCAAACACATTGAAATCATATGAGGAATGGGATATTCTAACCACGCTGAAATCGTGACAAGAGGTCCAAAGAAAAGACGTCAGGAGCGCGTTCCACTCATCTTGAGATAAGCCCCGGGGGACAAACGCTGCTCAGCATAAAAGGATAAAAGATACAAGATAACGCAAGATGCAAATAATTACAATAAGTGCGATGATATGATACATGTTATAAGTAATGTAGTGCGTGATGTTTAGGGAATGCAATAAACAAACAAAGCGGCGCTTTAAAAAGCACCTCATAGGGTGAGTGGCGATGAACCACTTTACTCTGACAGGGATCTCCCCCTTGTGTTCTTCGAATTCTTACCTTATATTAACTCTTATCTTCAACTCATAGTACAAGGTCTTGAAATGCTAACAAGGGGTAACCTTTACATGTAGAAGCCACGGATGTCGCTTTTCTTCCCGATTATATTTACAACTTTCCCTATTCTCTAATGGGGTGATAGACTAGGTTAGTTCAATATCTAGAATTGAGGTGCACACATGTTATCTCAATCTATGGGGCTGCCATACAGATTTCAAGCCGAGGATACACCCCTGGGTATTCAAACTAGACTTTAGTCTTAAAAATTCCGAACCTTTGTATTCTAGGCGTCGCCATTCGAACTCTAGTTTCCACCGTCGTAGTTGGTCTCCTAGGAACTCATTGTAAACACAGCCAAGATGCCTCTGACAGGGAATGGTGCTCAGGTAGAACACTTCTGATCGCCATTCTAGCTTAAAGCTGGCTTGAGCTTGAACTTGAGATAGAGGTATACTCATACTTCGGAGCATTGACAAGGCTTGAGGAGGTACATCCGGAATGCAATCTCGGAATTTTCTGAAGCTGAAACAAACTCAGATGCTATGATTTTCCCTCTTTTCTTTTGCTTTGCAGTCCAGAACCTATATAGCTTTAGATAGGTCCTTGTTCTATTGTTCTCACATGGCCTGGGTCAAACCCTGCAATTTATGAAAGAAAGAATCCTGTTTTGTACAAATGTGGAGAATGGCAGGGCACTCTGAGCACAAAACGATTTTATTTTTGAAATTGAAATTGAAAAATGAGTTCTTAACCAAGTATTGAGCCTACGACTGACCACAGTCTAAACGACTCAACAAAGGAAAACAAAGTAAAATAACCTAAACACAAACATTTACACTCACAACGACTCAAAACAAGAATCAAGACAAACAAAAACAACAAACACAACACTCAAATGTGTTCCAATGGCGAGAGACCTCTCAGTTCGCAAGGAGGCTGCTTCTCGGGTTATTGTTTCCCACCCTTTCTTATTTGTGATTCTCACATCACTATCGCACTCAATCTCTATTTCTCTAACAAGCCATTTTCTCACTTTTTATCTCAACGCACATCTCTCTATTCTTTAATCTCTCCTATTTTTTATCCCTCCCCTGAGTAGTTGATGGATAAGCAGGAAGTTATGGGATCTTGCCCCTAGTATTCTAGTAGATTCTCCTTCTTTCATTCACAACTAGTGAGCTCTTCCATAGAGGGGTTATGGTACGACCGGATGCGTAACAAATCTGCAACTGACATCGGTTGATGATGCCCTTGGCTTCACTTGATTGAAATGAACTACAATACGTCTCACCGGCTAGGTATACAATTGATTGGTCTCACACATTACGTTTTCCACTTCCCCATTCTAGGTCAGACGTCAATTTGGGTGTGATCGTCCAGATGAGGGAACCGAATATCCAACTCCATTTTCAATTCGTGCTTCGCACTTGGCTTGATGCCTCACTGCTTGGAGGATGAGTGAGCTTTTGGCCTTCTGCTGTTAGCTTCAGTTGTGCCCTTTCTGGTGAACACATTGATAATAGGGAACTGACAAAAAACTTGACTCAACTGTGCCCCTAGTTCATCATTTTGACCATTTTTTTGTTTTTGGCTTTCTACTAAAACAATTTTGACTGACATGAGAGTTAAATTAGCATACTTGTTTGATTTTCTAATTTGAAATCATGCAAGTTAGGCTATGAGCACTGAAAATTTTCCTTTTTGGGTCCAAGAAATGGTCCAGTTTTGGAAAAATGGAATAATTTTTTAGAAAGCTAGCCAACTTCACTAAAAATCTTCAAAACTGTTTTTGAAAATGGCCATTGCTCAACCAACACGGAATCTAATCTTGAGATGCACAATCTCAAATCTGAACTTGATTTGTCTTGCAGCTGAATCTTGTAACGAAATAGGACAATCAAATTTGAATGAAGATGAGCCAATTTGCACATGGATAAGATAGCCGAGTTTGAACAAGGATAAGCCAATCAACATGGATGAGCCAAGTAGGCTAAAAATGGTTGGGGCTGAACTTCATGATGAAGTTGCCGACGTATCCCAAAGATGGGAATCAGCCTGTACGTAGTTCCGGGTTAAGGCGCACTCGGGTATTAACACTTTCCTTTTGCATTCTAACTTTTGCCAAGGTCGCCCTTCCGGGTTTTCAACCTTGCGAGCTATTTTTTTTCATTTTCCATTGTTCTTCTTTTTTCTTTTCTTCTTTTTTTCTTGTTTCTTTTCTTTTTCTCTTTTTTTTCCATTTTTTCATTTTTGTTCTTTTCTTTTTTCTGCTCTAACTTTTGGCTAGGTCGCCTTTTCGGGTTTTCGGCCCAGCGAACCTCTCAAGGATAAAAAAAAGTTTAACTTGTTCATGTTGATTGGCCGTAGAATCTCTAAGCCATCTGAATCCAAGAGAATGGCTGTTATTTTTTATTAAATAGTCTTGATGATGTAAGAGCTCATCCAATTGGGGTCTGAATTTGCCCCTAGTGTTGTGGATAGGAACTCGATTGTCCTTTAGGAAAACTTTTCTTCTCTCAGATTTCTCGGATTTGGCTTTCTTGCCAGTCTTCATTGGTTTGAGAGATGACCCAATTTTGAATCTTTGAGCACATCTGACTTTTCTGCCCCTAGTTCAAGGGATGCTTCTCATCCAGCTTTGCAAGCTTCCTTTGATGATATATGACCTTATTGCCCCTAGTTCAAGGGCCGCTTCCGATCCAACTTTGCAAGCTTCATGTTTTGGTTGATCGTTGAACATTCTGAATCAAAGTTCAAGGTTTGAGAGCAAAGGGGTCAAGTCTTGAAACTGAGAATGATCCTATGTTGTACAATCTCAAGAGCGATTCCATGCATATCTTCGTAGGACCACGCAAAACATTTTTTTTTTGAAATCTTTTAAGAAAGCGAATAGTCGCTCGTGCTCTCCTGAAGACAATGCAAAACCAATCTGGATCAAGCCAGGATCCTTCTCAGTGCTCACATTAACAAACATGATCTCATTCATTAAGGGCTTAGCAGGCCTCTCTTCCTCTCAGTCGATCAAATTTTTGCAAATCCTGAGAAATTCCTTCCTCTTTGTTTTCATCACAGTGTTAGAAAAGTTTTGAAAAACTTAGGTCAATGCAATGATTTAAAGCCACAGGAAAAGTAGGTGAAAATGTACTGTCATTTCACTCAGATCTTCTAGCACAACTGGCTCGATGGCAGAAACAGACGCAAAAGAAAGAGTGTAAAAGACAAACACAAAACAAGATAGTGATGTCCGAAGTAACACCCCCGAAATCACCCAACTCTAACACAACAGGACTGACCCAATATAATAAGACAGACTCAATATAACACAACAGAACTGACTCAATACCCAAGTTAGAAAGTATAATAAATAGCATTTTGAAAGTGTTAAAACAGTGCGTGCCATCCACCACATCCGGAGTAAAATAAGCGCTATCAGCAGGTGGTTCCTCCCCGATCACATAGTCACATTATCCCCCCAATTCATTGATCCGATGTTGATAAACTTTGTAGTACCTGGTGCGATGATGACCTCGTTGTCAATCAGATCTTGTATTTCATGGCGAAGACAAAAATAATTGTCAGTGTCATGACCGGTTTGTTGATGGAAGGCATAATATTTGGTCAGGTTTTGTTTCGGATGGAGAGGATCGGGTAGTGGGCGTTGTTCTAACGGCTTAAGATGTCCCTTTTTGATTAGGACTCCTTGGGCTTTGGATAAGGACATGTAAAGCGGGGTGAAGACCCTCTGGCCTCAAGCCTGATGGCTTGAGGTTTGTGAAGTCGTGTTGGATGTACCAGCAAAGGGGTTGGCAGGTGCTGACTGGTTTGATGATCTCTTCCGAGTGTAGGTTTGAAGCTGAAAGAGGCATTTCTGATATGACATGCCTTTTCTCGGCTTGCCCCTTGATTCAAAATGCCCCAAGCCTAAGTGGCAAAAGTGCCATCCATAGTTTTTGCAACAACTGCAAGCACTTGCTGTTTGTTCAGTCCCTCGGCTTTCAAAGCCTCAACAGCCCACTGAAGATGTTCATAGGGACCAATGCTTGCCCCTACCTTGTTCTTGCCATTTGCCTCCACTTTTCCAAGGGATTAGCCTTCTTTAAATGCAACCCGTCCCAAGATTGGGGAGCCTTTTGACATGAAATTCTTGGTATGTGATGTGGTCAATGATGGAGCCAAAACCCTAAAGGCTAGATCTACCACAGTTCTCTAAAGATCTTCAATGATGCTCATCAGCTCAGAAGTAGTGGGTTCTTGGGTTTGAGATAATCGGGGTTCAAGTGCATCCATCATACACAAGTTCATGCTTTTTGGAATGAACACCTCAAGCTTGGGTAAATGAACTAGGGTGATGTATATGCTAGGGTTGTAGGTAGATGGCGGTGTATGGATTAGATTGAGATGTGGAGGTAACAAGTTAGGGGTGGCTTGAGGTCCTTTTGGTGGAGCCATGATCTCTTCGTCAATAAGATCCAGAATCTTATGACGGAGGCGGGTGCAACGGTTTGTATCACGACCGTGCTGTTGATGATAGACACAATATTTAGTTGGGTCATATCTTGGTGGAAGAGGATTTGGAAGGGGTCGGGGTTCTAAGTGTTCTAGGTACCCTTTTTCTAGTAGCATTTTTAAGGCTTGAGAAAAACTCATGTAAAGGGGATGGAAATTTCAGACTTGGGGCTGAGTTGAAGTGGTTGGTTTTTGGCCATTGATGGGAGTGGTGACAGTGTTTACTTTTGAGCATTTTGCAGCTGTGCTACCATTAGTAGCAACATTGGAACTGCGAGCAACATTCTTCTTCAAAAGCTCATTATCTTCCACAAAGATCCCTTGTCTAATGGCATCCTCGATTTGAAGCCACATTCCATGAAACTCTGGAAAGGTAAACAGAGGTAGAACAATCATCTTCTGCAGCAACTCGCCATGCAGATTCCGAACAATCATCCTGATTTGATCTTTTTCGGAAGGCCTTGTAGCCATCATCGAGGCCTTCGCTCTTCATTTTGTCACAAACTCTGAGAAACCCTCCTTTAGCTCTTGGTGGGTGGCTTCGAGATCACGAGTTGTGACCTCGATCTGTGTGTTGTAGGAGTATTGGGCAATAAAGGCCTCAGCCATCTCTTTCCAATTTTGTTTCACAGAGTCCTCCAATTTCGCATACCAGATTGCGGCTATCCCAGACATGGTTCGGCCGAAGAGAGGCAATTTCTAGGCTGGGATCAAACCCATTGGCCTCAGGATATCAGAAAATAGGTGGAGATGCACCATTGGGTCTCCAGAGCCATCGAAGCGGTCGATATGCGGCATTTTAAACTGCTCCGATAAGGTAACTGCAGATTCAGTATACCTGTCCTTTAAATCCAGGATGAAGTTCACTCCTTGTGCTCGTTTGAATAACTTCTCCAGTTTATTGACCTTAAGTGCAGTTGGGTCAATCTCAAATTTTCGATTTGATAGACAAGAGCTTGAGAGGTATGTGCTAGGATTGGCTCCGCCAGATTGCCCTGAGTCTCTTGGACATTAGCAGTATGGGCAGTAGCTCTGGGTTTCGGGTTACCCGTAGGAGATGCATAAGATGTAGAAGTCGCGGCCGGCTGTGGTTATTGTTGTTGTAGCCAGGTTATCACTTCGGCCTGATGAGCCATTACTTCAGCCTGTCGAACTGCGTCCTACTGCAATGCCTCGACTACTTGTTACAGGTGCTTGTAGACGCGCCCGAACATCCCGGGAAAATCCCGTTTTGTTCATTGGGCTCACTACAGTTCGAACTCGATGTCACGGTTCTGAATCTAATCTCGCAAAGTGTAATGCAAGATCAATAAATCACCAAAGAGTCCAAATCCGGCAAATCGTTTTGAAAAACTGATTTTTAGAAATAAGTGTCATACATGGACTGCTTTGCCAGATACAGAGTCGCCACCTAAATATTTTATTTTTGGGGAATTTAGGAAACCCTGACTCGTGCCTAAAGCCACGTGTCCGTCATTACCAAAGTTGCCTCGGCTTGGGAACTTAGGTACGATTGGGGAAGGTCATGCAATAAGCACCCCCGCTCGCCCGATCCACTACTAAACATGATATCGAGTTTTTGAAAACACATGCGTTCTTATTCCAGTTTATTAGCCTAGAATTACTATGTGATGCACACAGCATACAAGTACAGACTAGATCGTCTAAGTTGGAACAAAGCATTGCATATCCATTTGTTTTGGAAATGGTTTTTGCTACTCGCAAGTAGGCTAAAACACGAGTTTCGATGAATTATTCCAATTCAAGCAACCCAACCTTCACCCACAAGCATTCAGGCAGTTATATCACATAAGCACATAGCCTCATGGTAAGCATGCTATCATGTTAACACTTACACGCATGCAAGATGCTAAAGCATAAATACTCACAGTGTACTCCAAGCCAAAACGAGAACATGTTAGTAATCAAATGTATGATCCAAGTCCATGTTAAGATGGCTAATGCATCGCAGGCAAAATGCAACTAGAATAGGCTCGGCTAATCTAAAATGGCATATGAGATGCGACAATTCGACACATGTATTCAACTTGGAATGAAGTACAATGCAGTTAGTATGATGCGCCGAGCCCGGTGCATGCAAGACAGATGAATGAATGCAAACATGTGAAGCATAAGGATGCTAATAGAAACATGCCCTAAAACTAACCATCGAAAGCAGGTAAGTAAAAGGGAGAAAGACATGGGGTTGGAAGACATACATCGCACACACGCACGCTTATTACAACATTGCCCTCCTCGGAGGGTCCGAATAAATAATACAAATCAAATAATTAACTAACTAACGAGCTAACTAATTATTACACAACACTTAACTAATTAAACAAATTAATTATGCTACTGAAAGCAGTAAAGCAGCCTCGGGAAGAAGGACGAATGCATGCATGCTCGGCTTCGCTCAGAAATCCATCGCCATGTCATGTTGCCTCTGTTTACACTGCTCTGCACCTCTGAAAACTTTAAAAGTCTCAAGGATACTTCTGAACCACCTTGGGGACATTCTGAGAGTCCACCGACCAAGAAACAAGGCCATCGGCCAAGGAGAATTGGTCATCGACCATATTTAGGCTCTCGGCCAACAATTTGTAGCCGACCGGCACTTCAGATGGCCGACCGGCCATCTCTTCCTGCAGAATGCTGTTTTGCTACAGTAGAGGACAAACAGAGCATGGCAATGCATTTACAAGACAATGTTTGCACAACCACCCTCCCTATCATGTTATGAACTCAAAGGAGTATGGTTCTCGACCCTCGGGCCACCAATCACGCATTTCAATGCATGATGGCCAAAGGTGCCAAGTGTGTCAATTTATATCAAATGAAATGCACACAACACATAAGGGGCCCCAACCTCTATCATGGTTGATCAAGAGGCAAGGATGCATGCATGCAAGCAAAACTAATGCAACATGAGCATGTTAAGGACGATGCCATACAAGGCTAGTGGTATTAGCATGCCAAATACAATACAACCTAAACAAGTATGCAAACATGCAAAGGATGACATGATAACATGCACAATGCCAATATGAAATGCAACATGGACAACCTAACAAGGCTAATGGCATGCACAATGCACAATGCACAATGCTAATGCTCACATACTCAATGCAAGACAACATATGCACCAATATGGCAAGATGCGACTAGCATACACGATGCGAATATCAAATAGCATACTCAATGCGACGAACTACATGGCATGCGCAATGCTATGAACTACAATGGCATACTCGATGCAAAATGGACTTAAACCAAAATGAGTGGGCCTCAGCTACACTCAAATCAGTGGCCAATCATGATGAAAATGAGGCAACAACACACGCACAAACATGCAAGGTGCAATGGCTCTGAGTCTAGGGCACAAAACACAACTCTACAAGAGCATTGGAAGGATGAAATATGGCATACAATAGCACAAGTTCCAGCTCTGAAATGGCATACAAGATGGTCCCAAATCATGCAAACAACTCACACAATGCATGTTGGATGGCTCAAATACCGAAACTAGTGAAGTACATTACACTAGAGGTATGCAAAGCAATGCACAAATGACCAAACCAGCCCCAAACAGTCCCTATGCAGGCCCAAAACAGTGGTAAAATGGACTAAGATGATGTCTTGAAGTGCACAAAAATGAAGCTCATGCAATGGCTCATAAATGGGACATACAAGCACAACTCTCAAATGCGCTTAAAGAGTGATAAACATGGGAAGATGGCAAATGAATAAGCTCTGAAATATCATACACAATGATACTAAAACATGCAAACACCTCAATATAAGCATGCAATAGGCTTCAAAACTCAAAGTTAGGCATGACTATTACACTACAAGCATACATGGCAAGCATCATTCGACCATGGGACCTCAAAACAGAGATAAGGCAGCCCAAATCATTAATAAAATCAGTTTAGAACATGGCCAAAATATGCTAGAATCAAGGGCCAAGACAACATGCAATGTAAGCTAGTGAGCATGGTTTACACTACAAGTATGTGAAGCATTCAAGAGGCCACTAAACCAGAAAAAGACAGAGGCATGACATGCCAAATAATGCCCAAAAACCCACTGAAAAGTGATCAATACATGCAAGAATGACATGCTCCTTTAATAAGCTATGAATAGGATTATTCTACACATGCAAGAGGCACACCCAAGATGACAAAACCAACTCTGGACAGAGCCTAGGCAGGCCCTAAAAGTCACCAAAAAGGGCCTAAAACAAGGCTTGGAGGTGTGAAGATATAGGCTCCTTTGAAAGGCCAAATATGCTAGTAAACAAGACAACAAGAGAGAGGGTCACCCCTCTCTGATTTTGGCCCTCAAAACCACATTCTCACCACTAAAAATCCACTGGATTTCAGTGGTAGGAAGGCCAAGAAAAGACTAACTCTAAGGCCTTATGGCATGGCACAAAACAAGGTCAAAACAAGCATGCAAGAGGGTAGATGACCCTCAACAACAAAATGGTCTTAAATAAACATGAAAAGGACCTTAAAACAAGACTTTTTTCAGTTGATAACAAAGCTTAAATATGTATGCAAATAAGGCTAAAAGAAGGATCAAAATAATGCTAAAAGGAGAGAAAAGGGGTTACCCTTGTAGCTCAGCAAAACCAGCAGCTTCTCTAGCCCAAAACCAACTCTTCAATCTCTGAAAATACCCTCCAAGGACCTTAGATGAATGGTGGAGGTGTGTGGCTATGAGGTGTGGTGTAATAGGCCAAGAACAAGACCCTTTTGAACCCAAAATATAGAGATATAAAGAGAGATATTTCTTGGAGCCATAGACAATTTTTTTCAACCTCTCCAAAGGAGAGAGAGACCCTCTCTTATAGAGAAACAAGAGGGTTCAAGCTTCTTGGAGAAGCTAGAGCAAAAGGTTCAAGCTTCTTGGAGAAACTAGAGCAAAGGTTCAAGAGGTTCAAACTTCCTCAAGAAGCTAAAACAATGGTTCAAAAGGTTCAAGCTTCCTCAATAAGCTAAAATGAAGGTTCAAAAAGTTCAAGTTTTCTCAAGAAGCTAAAACGAAGGTTCAAAAGGTTTAAGCTTCCTCAAGAAGCTAAAATAAGGGTTCAAAAGGTTCAAGCTTCCTCAAGAAGCTAAAACGAAGGTTCAAAATGTTCAAGCTCTCCAAAAATCGTGCCAAACGGAGAAAGTTAAGCGATCCCGAACCGAGGCGCACGGCCGACAGCTCCAAAAACTGAAAACTGGTCTCCAAACGGGAACAGTGGTCTACAACCACGAAAAGTAGCCTACGGCCACTAAGAGATGGTCTACGAGACCTCTCCTTCCCTTTGGGAAGAGAAAACAGAACCTCGTTCGCAAACTGAGACAAAGCACAAAAGAGTCCCGAGGTTTGGAGGCAAGGCTCTCAACCGAGACTCTGTAACTTCAAAACGAGCACAACATGCGTCATCACCGAGTGCTCAATCGATGACGTTTGAGTCTTAAGATCGGTCAAAAATGGGGTGTCTACAGTGCTGTATCAGTTCTTCCACACTGGCTGGGGGATACTGAGCCATGGGAATGAGTGATTAATCTCGTGCTGAGCTGAATGCAGACAACTGTTCCCAGACCAGACTAGACCTGGGTAAACTGAGAGGTGACTGCTGTAGAAACTGCACTGGTGAATTCAGTCTCTACGGTTTTCGATATGCAACTAGGTCGATTGATCAAAAAGAGTACCTTGGCAAGACTACCTAATATACCTCTTACACCTAACATCGAGAAATGAAATAAGGATCAAACGGTACAACGGTAGTACAGATCCACAAGCTGTGTTCCCATCGTGGCAGAGTCTGCAACCAGTCAACCTTTTGGCAATCTTTTCCAAGCAAGCCTCCGGTAAACCACTCAAGAATAGCAGATGGCAAACACTATGACTTAGGCGTACCGATGCAGATGCAAATGCAAATGCAAATGCAAAGAAACACATAAGTGTAGATAAAATAACATATCACGAGTTTGAGTCAAGTTCTCAAAATCCCCAGCAGAGTCGCTAGAAACTGTGGACTCACTTTTTTCCGCGTCTTGCCTTTCAGAAAGGGTTTGAAAAGAAGGCCTCATAGTTCAGACCCCTGCAGTTCTGAATCTAGTCTCACAAGTACAATGTGAAACTGATAATCACCAAAGAGTCCAAATCCGGAAAGCCTTTTTGAAAAATCGATTTTAAATCAAATAATGTCAAAATTGTACTACTTTGCCAGATACAGAGTCGCCACCTAAATATTTTATTTTGTGGAAATTTAGGAAACCCTGACTCGTGCCGAAAGCCACGTGTCCGTCATCACCAAAGTTGCCTCGGCTCGAGAACTTAGGTACGAGAGGGGAAGGTCCTGAAATGAGCACCCCCATTCGCCCGATCAAAAATCGACATCTACTAATCATGATATGGTGTTTTATAAACATTATGTGTTCTTGTTCCAGTTATTAATCTAACCTTACTATGTGATACGCACAAGCAAATATAGACTAGTTTGTTCAATTTGAAAAAAATTCAACTCATGTTTGTTTTCGAAAATGGTTTGAAGTTGCCACCCTCAAGTGGGCTTAAAGATGCGGATTTGCCACCAAACATAGTGGGATTAAAGCAAGATTTTGCCACTTCACAAAGTGGGCTTAAAATGCACATTTGTTGAATCGTTTCAATTCAAACAACAAGCCTCCATCCACAGGCATTCAAGTAGTTTAGCAATTAAACATTTAGCCTTATGGCAAGTATGCTAGACATGGCAACATTCACGTTCATGCAAATATGCTAAAGCACTAAAACTCACCTAGTACTCCAAGCTAAGAAAGAAATGTGTTAGAAAACTATGCATGATTCCTAACTATGCCAAATGTCTAATGCAACACATACAATAAGCAATTTAATAGGCTCAGCTACTAATATGGCATATGAAGCATTTTGATTACATGCGTTTGAACACATATTCAAATAAGATATCGAAATGGGGCTTAAAGAAGCGGATTTGCCACCAAACATAGTGGGATTAAAGCAAGATTTTGCCACTTCACAAAGTGGGCTTAAAATGCACATTTGTTGAATTGTTTCAATTCAAACAACAAGCCTCCATCCACAGGCATTCAAGTAGTTTAGCAATTAAACATTTAGCCTTATGGCAAGCATGCTAGACATGGCAACATTCACGTTCATGCAAATATGCTAAAGCACTAAAACTCACCTAGTACTCCAAGCTAAGAAAGAAATGTGTTAGAAACTATGCATGATTCCTAACTATGCCAAATGTCTAATGCAACACATACAATAAGCAATTTAATAGGCTCAGCTACTAATATGGCATATGAAGCATTTTGATTACATGCGTTTGAACACATATTCAAATAAGATATCGAAATGACAATGCAGTTAGAATGATGCGCCGAGCCTCGATGTATGCAATACAAATGAATGGATGCAAGCATGCAAGCATAAGGTAAGCTAATTGAAAATGTCCCTAATCTAACCATCGAAAGCGATTAAATAAAAGGGAGAAAGACGTGGGGTTGGAAGACATACACACACGCACGCACACTTATTAAAACATTATGCCCTCGTGAAGGATGGTCTGACGAATAAGCTAACTAGCTACGATGATTAAGCTAAGCTAAGCTAATTAATATAAAACTTGAATAAATAGCTAAACTAATTAACTAATTAATTACAACACTTGAAATGAATACTAACTATCTAAGATAATTAAACTAAATTAATTAGGCTAAACTAAGTAAATATTACAACACAACCAATTAGCTATAACTAATTAGGCTAATTAAATATTACAACACAATTTGCCATGCTAATGAAACAATTAAATAACAACGCATTTGATATGAGCATGACGGAAGATGGACAGAGGTTGCATGCGCATCGCCTGAAAGTTGCTCTGTCTGCCCCAGACAGCCTCTGTTTCACCTTCAGCCACTACCTCTGTTTCTGAAAAACTGCACTACTGGCCAAACACCAAGGGCCGGCCGACCGGGCCTACAGAGGGCTGATCGTGCATTGATTTGGTGCAAAGCTCTATTTTTGTGCTCTGAGGTGAAATCAGTGCAGATATAGCATCTTTAAGCTCTGTTTGTTCCTCCTTCCTTCTCTGTCATAGGAAAGTCTCAAGACAAGGTTGGAATTGATTCCAAAACTATCAATGAGCAATATGATTGCTTGATGCTTGAATTCAATTTTAGACAAAAGTTGATAAAATGCAAAGAATGAGACCACCCCTCCCTCTTGTCATGGTATGAACTCAAAGAGGGAGGTTGCAACGCTTCAAGAATCATCAAAATGCCATGAATTAGCATGTGGCAACTCTTGACACAAGGAACTTGGCATAACGTCCGGCCAAGTTCAAGCAATTCCAACCATTTTCTTTATGTGTGTTAATCCAAGTTTTAAACCAATTTTATTAGGTCTTTCCATTCATTAGTCCATTTATCCATGGTGATGTTAAAGTCGTCTAAGCAAGAAATAATGTCAAACAAGAGGTTCTTCTAAGACATGAGACAGAGACTACACCGTTGACGATGAATCTCCAAAGAGATTAAGCCATTAAGTGTAGGTCTCCCTTACATGTATTGAACAACCTCAATTGGTTGAAACCATTATCAAATACAAGTGATGGATGGTTGATTGATTATTTAGAGTGAGACGGAAGTAAACAACACAATACCAGCTATGTATGCAAACTAACAAGACAACAAACAAACTAATCAAAGTATGAAACAATTTTAAAGGATTGGACAGCCCTAAAATAGCCCATTATAGGCTAAAAACAGTGCTGAAATTAAACTACAAAAGCCAAAAAAATTAAGCAAAATATGAGAGAATTAAAGCTAGTAAGAAAGCCTAAGAAGGGGTGGCTAACCCCTCTACTTTTTGGACCTCAAAACCACATATTTTAGCCTTCTAAAACTCTGAAAATCAGTGGCCCAAAGTTGAGAAAAAGTTGAGAAAGAAGTGGGAAACACAAGGGCAAAAGCTTAGAGAATAAGGTTCAAAGAAGGATGGTTAACCCCTCCACCTTTGATAGCTTTAAGCCACAACCTTCAGCCCATAAAGATAGTCCCAAAACAGCCCAAAAAATGTGGCTAAAAGTAAGGAAAAGAGAGGAAGAGAGTGAGAGAGAAGTAAGGAAGAAGATGCAAAAGTTATACCTCTTGAAAGAGAGATAACTTGTAGTTAATAAACTTGATTCCAATAGCCTCAAGTTCATGAAACTTAGGTTGAAATCTCAGCAAAAAGCTCCAAGAACAAGCTCCAATGGTGTATGTATTGTGTATGTATAGCTAAAAAGAGGTTTGAGGGTCCAAGGAGGAAGGAAGAGGGAGGAGGGTCTTTTTAGCTCTTCAAAGCCTTTGAAAAATTTTGCCAACCTTGAATTTTGAAGGAAGAGGCTCTATTTATAGAATTTGAGCCAAAAATATCATAAATATCTTCAAACATAGATATTTGTTCAATTCCCACCCGTTGTCTGTCTGACGCCATCAAAGCCTGGTTGGCCTTCACTGATCCACGGCCGACCCTCAAAATCTGCATTCAGGCCCAACTTTAAACAAGTATATCTCCCTCATCCGAACTCCTTTGCAGGTCATTCTTGAGCTTAAATTGAAGCCCCGAAGTATACTTTCCAATGGAAGTGGTCTCACATCAAAATTCTAAGTGTGCTAAGAGATATGCCTATTTTGGTGAAGGTTGCTTAGTTTTGGCTTAACCGGATTGATGCCTAACTTCAACCAGCCATAGCTCCCTCATCCGGACTCAGCTTTAGGAGATTATTGAATAAAAAATGAAGCTCCAGAAGTCCACTTTCCAATGGCGGTGGCTTCACAACTTAAGTCCAAGTGTACAAAAGGATACACCTGATTTAGTGAGGCTGCCCAGTGGTCTCTCAACTTTTTATGCCCAACTTCTTCCCCAATTAGGTTTCTTCCCTCTCCTCCAATTTTCTTCAACTCCAAACCTCTAAATAAGATATTTTTAAAGATTGTTTCAAAGAGTTCACCTCTCTTCTATTTATTTTAACTTTGTCCTTACTCAGTTTACCGAAAAGCGTAATTTTTAAGGAAATGCGAGCTTTGGAACATCGTAGAAACATTTTCAAAAGTATTTTGAAAGGAGGGTTTTAAGGTTAAAAATAATTTTGGCCAAAATGGGGTGCAAGGTTTGGGATTAGAGCTTGAATCCAAATTTCTTCGCCAAGAATTCAAAAGATTGCACAGTGTAACTTTCATCATCGGGTGTTCAGAATCAAGCGCCCAAGTCTTGAGGGCGGTCAAAAATGGGGTGTCTACAGCTAGTGGCTTTGTGTTTGTCTTGAACCAGACACACTGGGTGTGCCACCCAACTGAGGGCAAAATCTCTTCATGTGCGCCGCCTACCCACACTGATAACAAGTGAGCGCTGCCCTCTCTCTTGATTTTGGCTCTGAGAACGAGCCAAAAACGATGCAAACCGCTGCCCTCCTCCTCTCTGTGGGCAAGCTAGAGACTTAGGGCCCAACTAACCACACTTGTAACAAGTAAAATCTCATTGACCACCTCTCCCAGAATCCAAACTTGGCACTGAAAGGTAGGCCTTGACTGTACTCCCTGGGACTGCTGTGGGGTAGGACCCATCTGCCTCTTACTGTCTCCCTGAACATCATGACTTCATCTGGGGTCCCCTCATCCTCTCCTCCTCCATCTGCATTACGATCTCAAGATGAGACGCCGTCTCCACAAGGCGTCCATAATCTCTAATCATCGATCTTGCCACCTTGAACATGAGTCTGGTCCTCAACCTCTTCTCAAACTCCAAACAACGGCACTCCTCTGTCGCCACTAACTCTGGTGCAAACCTAGAGAGGCTAGTAAATGTGACCTCAAACTCAGCCACGAGAGTGTTCAACTGCACCAGCTTGGAGAATTGATCTCTCAACTTCTCTCTAACTGTGGGAGGTAGAAAATTGTCCTGGAAGACGCTAACAAAAGCCTCCCAAGCCACCCCAATGCGTCCAGGCGCATACTTCTACCACTAACCCGCATCTCCCTTTAATTGAAAGGATGCCAAGGTCACTCGGAACTGATCGTCCTCGATGCCAAGCATCTCGAACGTTTTCACTATCTGCTCCAACCACTCATCTGCCTTCAGTGGCTCCTTGGGATCACCTAAGAACTCATCCGAATTCGATCAAAAAAACTCTTGTTTCAAGAAAGACGGCCATGCCTCAGCTACTTAGGCCTAGACTTGATTCTCAGCCCTGAGAATGTCTATCGATTCCCGCAACACTCTGGCCATTTTGAGAGCTAAGGCACCCATGGCTTGTTCCTAACTGGTTTGGCCACATTAGCCTAACTAACCCTTTCTTCCTGTGTCAGAATTTTATCCGGTAAAGGCACCTCATGCCTCCTAGGCCTACCATGCCTACCACCACCACATTCTTATCCTGACATCCTAATGAAGGTAACAAAAGAGATTAGCACATTTACAAATGTGTCGTGACTCGCATCCTAATACAATGGACAACAGTAATTCACTCCTCATAAGCACTTAGTCATGTAAACACATACGAATTTCATTCCCAGATAAAAACCGTCCCACAACGTTGCCAGAGTTTCAATTAGAAACAGCAGTGATCAAGTTTTCTAATAGGACTCCTAGAAACCTGTAGACTCAATCAACATCCTAGAAATTAGATTCCATACCCATATAATCACATAAACATGTTATCAAATAGCATTGCAAACATATAAAGATCTCTGTCAAACGAGATAAACCCATTGTGGTACTAACCACTTCCCACATACCCAAAGTATTCAAACCCGGCACGTGCTGATACCAAGTTGTAACGCCCCCAAAATAAGTACAATAATCCAACTCCAAACACTATTACAAAGTGATATAAATAAAATAAGAAGCTTTCATTAATTAGAGTTGATATACAAAAGGTAACCGTAGACACCCCATTTTTGGCCATCCTCAAGACTTGGACGTCATCGTTTGAACACTCGATGATCATCCATGTTCGTGTTCATTTTGAGTTCCTGGAGGTCTCGGTCAGGCGCCTTGCCTCAAGATCTCTCAACTTGTCTGTTTTGTGCTTGGTTGTGGACCAAGAACTTGTGTTTTTGCTCCTTAGGGAAGAGGGTGGCTTGTTGGCCATCCCCTCAACCCATCGGCCAAGGCATGAATCCATCGGCCTTGTTTTATTGCCATTGGCCAAAAGTGTTGGCCGATCGGCACTCTTTTTAGTCGATCGGCCCTTGTGTTGGTCAATCGGCCATGTTTTCTAGCCGAACCTTGTTCATCTGCTTTATGTAGATATTTTATGCCAGTTGTCACAGCTGGCATCCACAATTCACCCCCTTCATACATGTGTATGGAGGGATTTGTCCCTTTGGCTTAGCTTCTCCAAGAAGCTTTGAAATTGAATTCTATAAGAAGGGAGCTCCTCCTCCCTTCTCAGAGGTTCTAAAAAATAGGGTTGGAGAAGTTATATCTATCTATCTCTATATTTCCCTCTCTTTACATCTTTGTGTGTGTTTTTATGCTCTAAAGGGTGTGTTATTCTCACTATTGCACACAAACACCTAGCAATACACCATCCTTGGTTGTTGAGGTGCTAGGGAGTTGGTGTTAGGGTTCTTGAGGTGATTTTGATCAGAGAAAGTTGCTGGAGTGGTGTTCTTGAAGGTGTTCTTCAAGGGTGAGCATCCTTGCTTTTAATATCCCTTTCTTGCTTAAGCTTTTAGACCTTCTTGCTTATTGTTTTAAGCTTAACTCTAAACTACAATAAGTTCTAATTTTTGATGCTTTAGACCTTTGCTTAAGGTCACTTCTTGGTTTGGGGTTGTTTACCCCCTCTTAGGCCTTGTTTGGCCTTGTTCTTGTGCCTTCTTTTTAAGCCTTGGGATCACCTTGTTTTGACCTTCTCTGGATTTCAGTGGTGGGGATGGAGTTCTAAGGTCCCAAAAAGGAGAGGGTCATCCCCTCTCCTTGTGTTTTCAATATTTGCCTTAATATGCCTCATGTGTGAGCTTGTTTGTTAAGTTCATGTTGGCCATATTTTAGCATGTATTTGTGGCTATTTTGCTGAGGCTCACCACTTTTTTTGCTTGTCTTGGTCATTCCATACATGGTTTATACACTTGTAGTGTAAATCACACACACTAGCTTTGTATGCTTCATGAAGTAGCATGTCATTCTAGCCTATGTTGTGTCCATTTCAGCAAGTATTTGGTGTTATTTTTCCATGATATACCTCTGTTTCAAGTTGGTTTAATGGCCTCTTACATGCTCCATATACTTGTCTTGCAATCCCCTTTTTTGCCTTAATATGCATCATGTTGTAACATGTCATTCTAGCATGCTTTTGGCTCAACTCCATGAAGCTTTTAGCCTTGTTGTAACATGATTAAGCTCTAATTTGAGTTGTTTTTACCATATATGCCATGCTTTGTATAGCCACAAGGCAATCTAGCTTGTTAGCTTTGAGTGTCCAAGTCATTAACATGCTTTACTTGGTCCATTTCAGTGATTTGGCATCACTTGTTATGTTATTTCAGTCCATATAGTATGCTCATATACTTGCACTTTTCACTCTTTTAATGCTTTAAAGAGTAGATGTTTCATGCCTTTTGAATGGACCATGGTGTATTCCTCCATGCTTAGGTCTTTTGGGATGTCATCTAAGTGAGTTTTTGGTCTTGTTTTACCATGCCATAACTCTGTTTTTATTGGTTTATGTCATGCCAAGTTTGGTTTTGATAGGTGTAGCGTAACACCCCTTTTGTAGACTTGCATGCCTCATGCTTTTGGCATTAAGTTCTGGCATGTGTTTGCTAGTTTCAAGCATATTTTTGGTCTTATTTGGACTGTTTTAGGTCCTTGGGACTGTTTTAGGTCCCCTTGGCCCTTTGGGGCTTGTCTTGCATGGCCTTGGTTTGAACCCCTTGGCTAGCTGTAGACACCCCATTTTTGACCATCCTCAAGACTTGGACGTCACCGTTTGAACACTCGGTAATCATCCTTGTTTGTGTTCGTCTTGAGTTCCCGGAGGTCTCCGCTATGCGCCTTACCTCAGGATCTCTCGACTCGACTGTTTTGTGTTTGGTTTTGCACCAAACACTTGTGTTTTTGCTTTGGAGGGCAGGGAATGGCTTGTTGGCCATCCCCACACTCCACCGGCCATGGATTGAGGCCACCGGCTGTGTTTTGTTGCCACCGGCCAAATGTTTGGCCGACCAGCACTCTTTGTAGTCGACCGGCTATCTATTTTGGTCAAGTTACATTTTTGGTCGGCCAACCACTGTGCATTCACTTTTGGCAGATATTTTGTGCCAGCTGTGATAGCTGGCACCCACTTTGCTCCCCTCCATACACGTGTATGGAAAGATCTCCCTCTTGACTAGCTTACTTGAGAAACTTTGCAAGAGTGAGCTTCTATAAAGAGGAAGCCTCCCCTCCCTCTTCTAGGGTTAAAAAGAAGCTCCAGAGGTCTGGTTCTTTTTAGGGTTAGAAGTGTGTCTATTCTATCTTGATACTTTCCTCTCATTGTGTATAAGTGTGTGTTTGTTCATAATTTTGCACATAAACACCTACCATTACACCTTCCCTTAATTGCTGAGGCTTTAGAGGGTTGATCTTGGACTTTTTGAGCTGGTTTTGATCCAAGAAGAGGTCTGACCTTGTGATCTTGGAAGTGTTCTTCAAGGGTGAGTGTTCTTGCCTTTTATTCCCCATTTTTGCATAGCTTTTTTTCCTATCTTGCAACTGTTTTTAGACTTTGCATATAACTAATAAAAGTCTTATTTTTACTTGCTTAAAATAGTTATTTAAGGGTGTTTTGTTGTTTGGGGTTGTTCAACCCCTCTTAGGGCTTGATTGGCCTCATTTTTGTGCTATTTTGGTGAGCTCTGGGACCACCTTGTTTGGGCCTCCTCACCACTGAAATCTTGAGGAATTTCAGTGGTGAGGATGGTGGTTTAAGGTCCTAAGAAGGAGAGGGCCGCCCCCTCTCCTTGTTGTCTTCAAAATGTGCCATTTAAGCCTCATGTGTGAGCACCATTTTTGAACTCATGTTAGCCATGCCTTAACTGTTTTTTATGCTTATTATGCCATAATATAGCATTGTTTTTACTTGGTTTAGACACACCATGCTTGCTTAGCATACATGTCTTGTAATGCCATAAATTGCCTTAACATGCCTTGTGCTTCGAGCCTTATTTTTAGCATGTTTTTGGCTTAGCTTTGTGAAGCTTTTATGCTTGTTTTAGCATGCTAAAGGTTTGTTTTTGGTCATTTGGATTGTCCATGCCTTGCTTTGTATAGCTACCATGCAAACTCTCTTATATGCCTTGAGCAGTGACCCCTCTAGCATGCCATCCTTACATCATTTCAATGGTTTGGAACCACTTACCATGCCATTTCAGTCCTTATGGTGTGCTTGTATGCTTGCATTTGATGCCCTTTTAATGTGTTAGAGGTTTGGTGTTTCATGCTCCATGTTTGTGCTATTGTGTATGCCTCTAGGATTAGATCATTTAGATGCCATCTAAGTGGTTTTTGGGGCCTACTTTTGCATGATTTGAGACTGTTTTGATTCACTTTGATCATTTGTTTCATATGTCACATGATCATGGTTTAAGTCATTGGGCTAATTCCAAGCTTTTATGCATGTTTTGCTTGTTTTGATTAGTTGGTTTAGCACCTCTTTTTCATGATTTTCAGAGCTCATATTGCTTGCCATATGCCCATGTTTAGCCTCTTTAAAGTGTGCTTAGAAGTTGCTTCTTTATGCCTAAGTGATGAACCTTGTTTGCATGCATGATTGTATGTTTAGATACTTGGTTCAGGACATGTTGTTGCATGCTTGAATGGTGTTGCATTTGGCATGCATTTCTTGCTAAGTTGTCTAACATGTTATATGCCTTGTATGTGTGCATGTTGACGTTAAACTTTGCATGTTTGTTAGTTGCATCCTTGCATCTTCATTTGCACGCTCATGTTGCATACTAGCTCACATGCCTAAGTTGCATGGCATTGGCATGCATGCTTTGCCTCTTAAATTGAGTATGATAGAGGTTGAGCCTCACTTGTTTGTTTGATGTGCATCTCATTCGAAATCAAAGTGCATACTTAGTTTCTTGGGCCATCACGCATTGGAATGCTTGTATGTTTAGATACTTGGTTCAGGACATGTTGTTGCATGCTTGAATGGTGTTGCATTTGGCATGCATTTCTTGCTAAGTTGTCTAACATGTTATACGCCTTATATGTGTGCATGTTGACGTTAAACTTTGCGTGTTTGTTAGTTGCATCCTTGCATCTTCATTTGCACGCTCATGTTGCATACTAGCTCACATGCGTAAGTTGCATGGCATTGGCATGCATGCTTTGCCTCTTAAATTGAGTATGATAGAGGTTGAGCCTCACTTGTTTGTTTGATGTGCATCTCATTCGAAATCAAAGTGCATACTTAGTTTCTTGGGCCATCACGCATTGGAATGCATGATTGGTGGTCTGAGGATCAAGGAACATACCCCTTTGAGTCACAAACATGATAAGGGATGTGTTGGCGCACACATGTGCTTGAAATACATTGTCATGCCTTATTTTGCCCTCTGCTGCTGTCAAAACAGATTCTGCAGGAAGCTTTGGCCGGCCGGCCATCTATACTGCCGACCGACCAATTATTGATGGCCAAGAGCTCAACAAATGGTCGATGACCATCCGGACATAGTCGGTGGGGTTTTCACTTGGTCGGTGGTGATACACAGTGTCCATGGAGCATACCTTGGGATTTGTGCAATTGTCAGAGGAGCAAACAGGGGAAACAGAGGCAACTTGTGCATGGTAGTGGACTTCCGAGCGGAGCCGAGTACGCATACATTGGGCCCTCTTCCCGAGGCTGCTTTTACTGTTTTATTAGCTTAGTTAATTTGCTTAACTAGTTTAATTTGTCAGTAATAATTAATTAGCTTGTAGGTTAATTAATTGTATTATTCTTTTGGTCCCACCAAGCGAGGGCGAATTTGTAATAAGTGTGGGTGCGTGTGTGCATGTTTTCCAACCCCCACTTCTTTCTCCCTTTTACTTACCTGCTTTGATGGTTAGTATTAGGGCATATTTAATTTAGCATACCTTATGCTATGCATGCGTGCATCCATACATTTGTCCCCATGCACCGGGCTCAAAGTCTTGTTTTTGCCAGCTCTAAATAGTTGTTTAAGAGTGTTTTGAGCTTTTAAAAAAATTGCCAGGCACTACACCCTCAAATTCCTTCTTTAGCTTCATTTTGGCTGATTCTAACCTTAAGAGAGAAGAGAGGGCCGGCTAGAGAGAGAGAGGGTTGAAGTTGATCATTGAAACTTGAATATTTGAAGGCCAACTCTAGATTTGACCATAGATTGGAAGAATTGAGCCTAGAAATAGATTTTGGAGAGTCTTAGACACAGGACTGCGGAATAGACACACATAACACTTTTATAGTATTTATAATTCTTTTCTCAATTCGAGTCAATTCCATTCATTCTAGACAACCAAACTGAGGACACAGCTCAGTGGGTCTCAAATCAACATAACTATCATACAAATACTTCCATTTGCCATTTTACAAAAATTTCATCCGCGAGAATCGGCACCCATGTATATGCTGTTCAGAGTGAACAGATGTATTCAGTTCAAAATTAATCGAATGTTGTGTTCAGAGTTGCGTGCCAAATGAATAGAGTGTTGTGTATGAGCTGCAGCATTGCTTGTGCCTGCATTTGTACTGCGGTTGAATGCCCTCTTGGGTTGTTCTCTGTTAGCCGAGGCAACTTTGGTAATGACGGACACGTGGCCTTAGGCAAATGAGTCAAGGTTTCCTAAATTCCCCCATTAAAAAAATATTTAGGTGGCGACTCTGTATCTGGCAAAGCAGTCCATGTTTGGCACTTCTTTTCTAAAAACCTGTTTTCTCAAAATGATTTGCCGGATTTGGACTCTTTGGTTCAGACTAAGAACCGTGACACAAAAGGGAGTCTGAACTGTGGTGGCATGAAGCCCGAGGGCACGTCCACACTAGCCTTGAGCCTTGAGCCTTGAACCTTCTTGCATGATTTGCTTGTTTTGTTTGGTTGGTTTGGCACCTTTCCATGCATGATTTAAGAGCTTACAATATATGCCACATGTCCATGTTTTTCCTCTTTTAAGTGCTCTTGAAAGTTGCCCTTTTATGCCTAGATGATAGGCCATCACATGTGCATGTCTGTATGTGTTTTTGTCCATCATTTCTTAGCATTTTGGCCACTGATTTGGGCATGTTTAAGAGCTGTCCACTTTAGTTTAAGTCCATCTTTGCATGTTGTTGCATGCTTGTCTTGCATGTTGTTGCATGCATACTTAATTTTGCATGTTGTTGCATGCTATGCATGTTTGCATATTTAGGTTGTATGCCTATTGCATGTTAGTTGCATTGCATGATCTAGTTGCAAACTTGTTGCATGCTTGAGTTGCTTGCATGCTTGCTTGCATGCTTAGGTTGCATTGCATTGTGTGTACATTCCCTTGCCTCTTGATCAAGCATGATAGAGGTTGGGGCCCCCTTATGTGTTTTGTGCATTTCAGTTGATATTGAATTGCACACTTGGCTCCTTTGGCCATCATGCATCGAAATGCGTGATTGATGGTCCGAGGGTCGAGAACTACACTCCTTTGAGTCTTAACCATGATAAAGGGTGTAGTTGTGCAGACATTGTCTTGTAAATGTATTTCCATGCTCTGTTTGTCCTCTGCTGCAGCAACAGGAGCTTTTCACAAGAAGATATGGTCGATCGACCACATTCAGTGCCGATCGGCAACAAACACTTGGCCAATAGCCTTATGTTTGGTCGATGACCAATTTTCCACGGCCGATGGCCCTATCTTTTGGTCGATGACCTCTCAGAATGCCCACAAGTTGGTTCAGAAGTGTCACAGAAGTTGGCACAGTTTTCAGAGGTACAAAGCAGTGCAAACAGAGGCAACATGAAGCATGGCAACAGATTTCCGAGCCAAGCCAACCGAGCATGCATTCGTCCCTCTTCCCGAGGCTGTTTTACTGTTTTCATAGCTTAATTAATTTGTTTAATTAGTTAAGGGTTGTGTAATAATTAATTAGCTTGTTAGTTAGTTAATTAGATGATTTGTATTATTCTTTCGATCCCTCCGTCGAGAGGGCGCAATTATGTAATAAGCGTGCATGTGTGTGATGCATGTCTTCCAACCCCCACTTCTTTCTCCCTTTTACTTACCTGCTTTTGATGGTTAGTCTTAGGGCATATCTCAATTAGCATCCTTATGCTATGCATGTTTGCATCATTCATCTGTATTGCATGTACCGGGCTCGGCGCATCATACTAATTGTATTGTATTTCAATTTCTACTTGAATACATGTGTCGAATTGTCACATCTCATATGCCATTTTAGATTAGCTGAGCCTATTCCAGTTGCACTTTGCATGCGATGCATTAGCCATTTTAACATGAACTAGGATCATGCATGATTTCTAACTAGTGTCTCATTTTGGCTCGGAGTACACTGTGAGTGTTTATACTTTAGCATACTGCATGTATGAATGTTAACATGACAACATGCTTGCCATGAGGCTAATTGCTTATATGATATAACTGCCTGCATGCCTGTGGGTGAAGGCTAAATTACTTGAATTGGAACAATTCATCAAATCCGCATTTTAGCCTACTTGCGGGTAGCAAACTTCAAATCATTTTTCAAACAAATGGATATGCGATGCTTTGTTCCAAATTAGGCGATCTAGCCTATACTTGTGTGTTGTGCGCATCACATAGTAATTCTATCTAATAACCGGAATAAGAACGCATGTGTTTTCAAAAACAAGATATCATGCTTAGTACAGGTCGATCTTTGATCGGGCGAGCGGGGGTGCTCATAGATGACATTCCCCAATCGTACCCAAGTTCCCGAGCCGAGGCAACTTTGGTGATGACGGACACGTGGCCTTAGGCACGAGTCAGGGTTTCCTAAATCTCCCCTAAAATAAAATATTTAGGTGGCGACTCTGCATCTAGCAAAGTAGTTCACGTTTGGCACTTCTTTACAAAAACCAGTTTTCCAAAACGATTTGCCGAATTTGGACTCTTTGGTGATTTATCAATCTCACATAGCACATTGTGAGATCAGATTAAGAACCGTGGCATTTGAGTCCGAACTGTAGCATGAAACCCAAGGGCGCGCCTACAGTGACACATGCTATATATATTCATAAATCGTTCATCCTGAATCTACAACATGTGTTACAAAAGGTAATAGAGGAAAAAAAGCTAAAGAAGTATTCATTTGCCCTAATGGCTTACATCTTTCGAAGACTATGCTTGGTTACAACAAAGTGAGTCAGAAACTCGATACAAGTGAAGCCCTAAGCTTGTTCAAAAAGATAAATACAAAATGAACAAAAGTGAGCTTTCAGCTCCACGATCCTCCCAAGCTAAGCCCTTGGCGGAACATATCACCAGCACCTAAAAATGGTTCTCCCAAGTAGGGTGAGCCAAAACCCAATAGAAACAATCTAACACAATATATGAATCTTAACAGAGATATAAGTATGATATACATATACAATGCCCATAATAAAAGCTTTCGTATTGTTACAAGATCATAATATGCTAAGTTTCATATCTCAAGCCATTTTATCTTAATTCATTTCACCTCAATCCATGAGTCAAGTCCACTGTTAACCAGACATCCCAACTGAGACTACAACTCAGTGGTTTTTTAACCAATACAATCATTACACAAACACTTTCATTTGCCATTTTATAAAAATTTCGTCTGCGGGAATCAGCACCCATGTATGCGCGCGATTTTCGAGATTTTCACCCTGGACACACAGGCCAACTTAATTCAATGGAGTCCATTCCATTTCTTCTTCCAAATATGGAGTACATCCCCTTTCTCTTCCCAAATATCATACATATACAATGCATTAAAACATAGTCATATTCAATGACAACAATTAAGAGATTAGTTTCAATTCTCTAATCTTCATGCAATTTCTACAACAATCATAGCTATCCTCCCCCGATAGCCCAAAACAGATATTTCTAAACAGATATATAATCTCCAAGACAAATAAATTATCTAAATTTCCATAGGTGAGAGAGAATACACATCCACCTCTACCATTGATATAAACATTCTTCTAATTTCATATCTCCAATACCAATTTCATTATTTATACAAAATAATTATATTAAACATTTTAGGGCAAAACTTAATTCTCTCCCAAATCAAATCCATGTGTCAAAATCAACAAATTTAACACAACACATCCTCATCTCTATACCCATAACCATTTTCAATACCTTCATTTGAAAACCCCTCTTTTGATTTTAAACCAAAACCCTAGGTTTGTCTAAAATCCTCTAAATCCCAACATTATTTACAACAACAAATAATTAAGTTAAAAATCATAGGAGAGTATAGAAAGTCCCTACCTCAAGCTTAAAAGATTAAAGCAACAATGGAGGAACTTTTTAACAAAGGCACACAGGTAGAGAGCCCAACGGATCTAGATGAAAATGTAGAGAAAAGGTGAGTTTTAGAGAAAGAGGCTCTAGATCTAGGGTTTTGGGAAGCAAAGAGATGAAAAAGTGATATGGAAGGAGGCTGCTGCGAACAGATATACGCATAATCTGCTCGAGCTCAAGAAGTGACGCTCGAGCGTCAGGCACAATAAGTTGTTCCGCTCGAGCACAAGAAACGACGCTCGAGCGCAGAATGCACACTCCCAGTAGTTTTACAGATAACAAACCAATGCTTGAGCGCAAGAAAGGCCACTCGAGCTGAGCCCGCGTGAGCGCAGAAAGAACCGTTCGAGTATAGAACACACTCTCCTAATAGTTTTGTAGATCTACAAAAGTATTGAGAGTTTGCAAAGCCCACTTGAGTGCACGAAGTGCCGCTCGAGCGGAGGAGCAAAAATCTGGGCAACAAAAGTTTGGAAACTAAGCAACCAACCTATCCCAAACGCAACCACAACAATCCAATAGCCAAATTTAAGGAAATACAAGGGAAGTAAGATGCGAACAACAATATGAAACCATGAAACCCGAGTCTGAGATACAACAAGGGTCGGGTCAAAACCGGAATCGTTATAATACAAGTGTGGTGTGCTAATGTTTATGTTTCTTGTTTTATGTCTCTATTTTTATTAAGTGCTGCTATTAACACTTGTCTAAATTCTTTGGATCCCCCAATTCTTTGGACCTCCACCCTAAACCTTAAATTTTAATAACATTTTTTTGAACACCCCACTTAATATCAAATCTACCCATATTCAAAATATTATCACAGAAAATGTACACTCACCCAATTTTTCATACCATCTCCTTTCCCTGTTAATGACTGTCCATCTCCTGTTCAAGAGAACACCACCAATCTCTTGTTGTTGAAGAACATCGGCTTCTTAAGTGAACATACAATTAACGGTGGTATTAATGGTATTGGTGCTAGTGGTGGAGCCACACACAACGAAGCTGTAGACATTTTCTTAAGAATCAAAGGTCTCTTCACTCAAATTGAGGTATAATTTGCTTCTCTCTTCTCTGCAATTAACCATGACCACACAAACAAAAACTCTTTACCAACCAGAACCACAATCACCAAAACCCTAATTGTGATAATAACCCTTCGTTGTGTCCACTCTGATCACAACACTTGGTCAATCTTTGTCTTATATTTTTTTTTCTTTTGGTCCTCTTCATGTCTTTGCAAAGTCTCCGCTCCTTTGCCTATTTTTTTGAGAGAATATTATAACCTATTGGATGGCCTAATTTCACAGCAAATTCAAATTTTTTAGGGAATAGAGATCTGAATATTATAATCTAATGAATGGCTTGAATATTATAATCTAATAGAGATCTACATACCAACTAGTAATAAAATAAAATAAAAATATCATAATCATTCATGGCCTGATTCCATAGCAAAGAGATCAAAATCTCTACCTTGATGTTAACTTAATCTCTTCTGTCTAACCCTTTTTTTAGTTAACTTAATCCTATGTAATTTTATTTTATTATTTATTAGTTATTTTTTTTAAACAAGATTGCAAATAAAATTCAATGGTTAAATTATAACAACCCATTGATTTTTTTCCACTCGTAAGCAAAACCCAGGTCCCTTTTTTAGGGAAAGTTTAGTAAATCCCAAAAACAAATCAAAATAGAATAGTTGAAGAAAAGTTATTGAAGTCTTGAAGAGGAAAACAAACAATTTATAGAAAGAATGACAATTTGTACTGTTTATATTCTCTACTTCTATTTGCGTTGGTTCAGTGGAATTTTTGGTTCAAACCTTTGATATATGTTAACATTATAGTATTACTTATACAAAATAATAGGATTTATTTATGTATTTTTACGGATGATCTATTCAATATTTAAATTCATTTGATGATATTGTTTATGATTTATGATTGATAAAACAGTATCTTGTATGTTGATGAATGATGTTTAAATTATAGACTGCATGGTTTTTTCATGTTCAAAGTAGCTGAACGACAACTGAAACAATTTTCTTCGATCTCAAACACAGTTCAGGATCATCATATTTATTGCATTCTATAACTCATGTGTTTTGGCCTTTATTGAAGAGATGGACCCCCAAAACACATAACAGGGCTACAGCCATGATGAACTTGAAAATGAAAGCACTTTTGTCAAGATAAAAAGTTTTTCAGGAATAAAATTTGAATTGAATTCAGGAATTTGGAGTTTTTTTTGGAACTCTGAGTATTTTTGTTTGTTTGAATATTATTATTTGGCCTTATCAATTTGTGTGTAGTTATTAGTTGGTTTTATTTTATTATTGTAATTAGGAAATACAAGAAGATGTATTTTGACCTTTATTGAAGATATGGACCCCCATAACACATAACAGAGCTATAGACATGACGAATTTGAAAACAAAAGCACTTTTGTCAACATAAAAAGTTTTTTAGGAATAAAATTTGAATTGAATTCATGAACTTGGAGTTTTTTGTGGAACTCTGAGTGTTTTTGTTTATTTGAATATTATTATTTGGCCCTATCAATTTGTGGGTAGTTATTAGTTAGTTTTATTTTATTATTATAATTAGTAAATATAAGAAGACAAGACAAAAGTGAGTTTCTCTCTTTTTTTTTCTTCTTTTTTTCTATTTAAATTGGTAGAAGGGGAAGCCAACAATAAGACTCGAAGGCTTTTGGTATTATGTGAGATATAACTTTGGTTGTTTAATTTGTGAAATATTGTTGATTTAGTATTTACTCAATTGGATTATATTATATTAGTTTTAGCCTTTGTGTTATGGTTTATTCTATTTTCTTATGTTGCCTTATATATTTGCTTACGTTGTCATTGACTAACATCTAATTATACTTGGTGGACAACTATGGTGGAACTTGCTCGAGATTGCCCAACATCATCTAGAAGATGTAATGTTGTAATTTCTCAAAAAGCAGCTAAGAGACCTCGACGCACTCATAAGACTAAGGATCAGGGTAGTGGAATTAATGAACATGACATAAATGACATAGGTGTTGCTCTAGCAAAAATGGTTGAGGTTGAAAACGATAGGGGCAATCAGTTTAATGTTAATGACTTGGGTGATGAATTGGGTAATGAACCAATAGATATGGGTGATCGGGGTGATAAACCAACAGATATGGTTGATGATCTGAGTGATGAACCAATAGACATGGGTGACTATGAAGACCAACCAGCAAATATAACTGAAAATTTTACTGAAGATCTTACTGGACCTTTTCCTGGAGGGGGCAGATGATCCTTCAATTTTGAAGAGTTTTCATTGTCACATAGCAGCAAAAATTTGGCATAATAATGTAATTCCTTGTCTTAGATTAATTTAACATTTTAAATTTTGTTTCAACTTTAGTAATTCTTTTTTTTTATTATTTTTTGTTGCAGGAACGCGGAATACTTAAATGCTTAAATCATGGTTTTAAAGTTGGTGAATGGTCATTCAACTTGAAGAAAATGATAGTCCAAATTTCATGGTTTAATTATAGATTTGGGGTTGATTTCTTTAGTGAGTTTCTCATATAAATTTGTAAACAAAATTGTAGTTTTGGCCTTTGTGGAAAGATGGCTGCCAAAGACAAACACGTTTCATCTACTATTTTGTGAGATGTCACCAACCCTAGACAATGTTAGTGTAATTCTAAGGATTCCAGTGATTGGTAAATCTATCTCTTGCAAGAACTATCTAATGTTAAGGCTGCAAATCTATTACTTGAGGATTTGGGAGTAACAGTAGATAAGGCAAATGTAGCGTTGAAGGCAACACAGGGCCAGTCTATGAAGGTAGAATGGTTGAGACAACGGTTTGGGTCAGTGTCTGATGCGGACAATGATAATACCATTGAGTGTGCAGCTAGGGCATATTTGTTATATTTGTTAGGTTGTACATTGTTTGCAGACAAGACTGGGACACATGTTCTGGTAGTGTATTTGTCTTTTCTTATGGATTTGCAATCAATTGTTTCTTATGCTTGGGGTATAGCAGCATTGGGTTTTTTATACTGACAATTGGGTACTGCCACAAGGTATGCTGTGAAACAGATTGCAGGATATATGACATTGCTGGAAGCTTGGATTTACAAGCATTTTGTTGGTGCTAGACCCCACCCCAATTTGGACTATAAAAAAGATTAGCCTCGTGTCTTTCGTTGGATTTCTGACACCTAACCTGGTTCGTCAATGTCTATTTTACAAAGGTTGTGAGAGGACCTCGACAAATTAAGGGCCTATGATGTAAGTGTCAATCTTAATTCCGTGTATGCACATATTACTTGTTATTATTCAACCTAACTCATAACTTACATAAAAATATTTGGCTGTTATAGGTTATTTGGGGTCCATACCATGATAAGCTTATTAAGCATCCTTTTTTTGATGTTGCTTACTATAGTGGATGCTTAAAATGTATGCACATTATTGAACCATACCATCCGGATTGGGTGTTGAGATAGTTTGACAAGGTGCAAACTATTCCCTCACCTCCGCTTGCTCTAGTTCGAGCCTCTAGAGGATCCACTACAAAATAGTACAGCATTGCCTATAAATACTTGGATACGATTTGGGAGAGTTAGGAAAATCACTTGTTGTCTGAGATGACGCATAGTGTTCCAGTTTTGCATCCATGGGATTACGTGCCAAGTTACTTGGAGTGGTTTACTTTCATTTCACACACACAAGTTCAAAACCTGACATATCGTTCTAAGTATAACCCACACTCTGAGTCATCAGCTGTTTATTGTCAGCTTCAATTCGTATGTCAACTTTTAACCTTTTCATTTTCATGTATATTTTCTTCAAGGCAATTGTTAAGTTTTATTTTCTTTTTTGCAGTGCATTGACAGTGCCTTGAGCATTTCACATTCAATGGTCGAAATGGAATACAATGAAGCAGCTCTCACTAGAGATATGTTACGCAATGCTATGAAGAAGATAACACAAGTCTTGGAGGGCCAACAGTCCAGTGAAGAACATACACCATCAGAGAACTTGGTGTACACTCATTGTATGAAACATAGAGGAACATCTTAGACTTTAGTATTTTGTTGGTTTCAAATGTTTCAAATGTGCTTTTTGAAATCTTAGTCTCAAACATATGTTAGACTTTATTACATGTTAGACACTTTAGTATATGTTAGTTTGTTTGAGAAATATTTTTAGCTTGCATTTTGATGGTGGTTTGTATATGACACAAGTATGAGCTAGGCTTGTATATAACTTTACCATACTTTTTGGGCACTCAACGAATTAATTTGATGGTGTTCGATAGTTTAGCAATGACATTAATGAATTTGTTTAAATTGGTTTGATGGTTTGAATTAGTTTGATAGTTTGTTTGTTTGAAATGTTGGTTAGTTTATATAAAATAGGAATTTTATGTTCATCACTGACTAACCGAACAAATTCTCTTCGTTTAGCACCATAATGTCGAACATATTGCATTCGTTTAGCACTCTAATGCCGAATAGACAAGTTCGTTTTAGTACTGTAGTGTCGAACATAAATGCTTGCTGGCCCAATCACTTCAACACTGTGAAATAAAATAAAAACAAACCGTTCAGCACTGTGTTGTTGAACTAATCTTGTTTGTTCAACACTATTTTGTCGAACATTAGTGATCCTATCAGCACTGTATGTCCGAACAAAATTTGTTCACCAGTGTGTAACTTGAATCCATTCCAATTCACTTTTTTCTATTCCAATTCAGTATAACAAAGAAAATAACATCCATTTCAATTCACTATTTTCCATTCCAATTCAATATAACAAAGAAAATAACATAACTTAAATCCATTCAAAATATATAGCTTTAATCCATTCCAATTCACTATTTTCCATTCTAATTCAGTATAACAAATAAAATAACATAACTTAAATCCATTCCAATTCTGTTTCCTATCTCACTCGTATGATATTAGTCCTCATCCAAGTCTACTGTTTTGATTGTGACTATGTCTGGACTAATGACTAATTTCAAATGTTGTACTCGGGAACTGTATGCAACCTCCCAACCTACAGCACAAGGGTCATGGTACCTCCGCCAGTTAGTTGCTATGAGTGGAATAGGATGACTAGGCTCCAAGATGAGCTACAAAAAAATAATAATAATAACAAATAATAAAAAATATTAGAATGTACAAAAATGTTGTCGTTATTAAGTTTTAAATGTTCTAAGGCAGGGTGTTGAAACCAATACTTGAACAAAATGGTTGTTGTTGACAAAGCCAATACATATCTCTTTGCGAGACGCAATATACGTCGGCATTGACCTGAGAGAGAGGAATGTCAAACATTGTTGCATAGACAAGTGGATCAGAACAACTTAGCAGAAAGACGATATAAGATGACTAATGTCAGGCATCGTCATCCACCGGTTCAACCTAGGGTTTGGTTCAAAATGCGCCAAGATATTGGTAAGGTCATCGATTCTCTCTTGTGATCCAAATAATTTCCCGTAATGGTCACTGTATGCATGCAACTCTATAAGTAAATCTTTTCTCACTTGTAACCATCTTTCTTCTCCAAAACCCATCAAACCAGCAATAGCTCGGAACCCACAATTGTCATCTGCTGCAACATCCTTAATGTATTTAATGTATCGTCACAATTGCCATATGTTGCACAACTATCTTTCTTTTCTCAAATGATAATTTTATTTCACTATGTTGCAACTCAAGTAAATTGTGTATCCTTGTCCAATTCGACTCAAAATTTCCTTGACTTGATCCAAGATATCTTTTAAATTTTGAATGTGAACTCTCAGCCCTATACATGAAAACAAACTATTATAATAATGTTATAAAAAATTAAATAACTAATAAATTTAAATGTTCGTATTTACCTATTTGTTGTGGAATTTTCAAGTGCATAAATGTGTCAGTCCAAGCAGTCACAAATTTCAACTTATATGTATCTAACCAAGATAAGGCAACATAATGAAGTGCATCTTGATAAGTATTGAACTCACTATGTAACTACGATAGTCGTTGCATGTATACTTCTTCAGATGATAATGTAACCAACATATTCCAACTCATTATAAACATTTCCCATTTATCCTTTGTCTCAAACATCTTTTTACAATTAGCAAGCACATTTTTACCAATATGCCTATGAAATCCTATATTTTTTAAGTTGATTTGATTTATCAATGGCCTACTAGTTGGGGCATTACATAATGGTATCAGAGCGTATGGATTAGGTCTTACATAGGATCTGTTGGGTGATTAATATTTGGATTCAATATTCGAGGTAAAAAAAATCGTTGTTTATATTTGAGTGCGTATCAAAAGCATGTTATTTGAGGAGTTAGTAGTTATTAAATTTTGGAGTACTAGAGATTGTGAATTTTAAGGACGAAATTTGTTTAAGGGGGAAAGATTGTGAAATCTTGTATTTTTTAGGTTGATTTGATTTATTAACGGCTTGGTAGTTGGGGCGTTACAATGCCATTTATACAACAAATTTGTAGTTCCAGGAAACACCATACATATGACATTCATAAGGGCCAATTCTCTATCTGTGACAATAACAGAAAAAAGAGTATTTTCATCCATGACATTACACAAAATACCAAGTGCCCATGTATAGTTATCCTCATTTTCATAGTGGAGATATGCAAATGCAACTGACAAGGTCATGTCAATCGATGTCACACCTATAATCTCCAGAAGGGAAAACTGATATCGATTGGTCTTATAAATACAATCCATCAATAACACTTTTGGGAATGCACGTAACAAATTTAAACTAGCAGGATGTGCAAAGAACAAATCAGTCACTATCTCAGTATCTGCATAGCTCCTATGCCACTCAATGTACTTGTTGACCGCTAACTGACCCAATAGTTGTTGCATTTGAGATCTCCTAGCTTTCTCAGCAACTTTATACCTATGATGTGCATTGTAAATTGTCTTCATTATGGAAGCATTTGCATCATCACGTTGTTTCAATGTAACCAATATCTCACTCGGTCGTACCATATGACTCTTCGACATATCTACCAACAAAGAAGTTTCCTCATGTGACAACCTTCTAGCATAAGAATGACCCTCAAGATATTCTGCAACAGGATGATTATACACACCACAAACAACCATCAAGATCCAGTCATCATTTGTGGTTAATTTTTTGCTCTTCAATAAAAAAGGACATTCACATTTTTTAGTACCAGTTAGTCTTGTTTTTTTTTGTCTTAGGCCTGCTGTTTTTTCGAGTGTCCTTATAAGATCTACTCCTCTCACAAGCTAAGCTAAGTCTTGGCTTCCTACCATGAATACCACCTCCATTTGATTTCTGCACGACAATAACGAATCCATTTCTTCTCCCAACTTAATGTGCCCATCGAATTAACTCATCTTGACTCTTGAATATCTGAAATAAATAAACTAAACTAATCAATTATTGCACATAAAAAAGGACAAAAAAAGGTACATTATTTGTAAAACAATCAAAGACTCACCTCATAAGTGACAAATTCATTACTATAATTCATTGCAAATTCTGAACCAACCTTACTGCTTCTAGTGAAAGCATCACCCGAAAAACATGTGTGAATGTAATTTCATAATTGAAAAAATTATGTTCGGTTTAACAGTGCCAAAACTAATGGTTTTGTTCACTTTAACAGTGCTGAAAATAAAGATTATATTTGGTTCAATAGTACTGACTATTTGCATAAATATTCGAAACCCATTATGTTCAAGACTATATTACTGAACATGATCCTAACAATCCGCAAAATCAGTACCAAACAGCTCAAACAAAAGAAGAATGACTAAAAACAACCGACTAAAAACAACCAAGAATATTAATGCAAGACAGATAAACTTAGCAATAGAACGCCAGCCTCATCAAAATTGTTGTCATCATCCTCCATTGCTCTACAATGTGAAATAAGTGATGAAGTATACGTTATACTTGAAACAAAATTTTCTAGTTCAATAAGGTTGATGATGGTGATAAAGATGATACATGCAAGGTTTAAGATGGCTATGAAGAATTGTGGGGATATATTTTCTGAGTACCAACACGTGGCATGATGACGCCGACGTGTCAGCCGAGGTGCCACGTGTCGTGGTAGCTGTGCCAAGGTTATCTTGGCGATGCCGAGGTTATCGCCGAAGATATCGGAATCCGAAATAAGCGGATAAGGGATGAGAGTCCTGGAGAAAAGAGAAGACTTTGCCAAGATAAGGATAAAGCTCTAAGAAAGTTTATCTTTATCTATTGAAGAATCCAAAGTAAGTACTAAATTGGAGTCCATAGAAGTCAGGCTTCAAGTAGGACTTGGATTGAGTAAACTATAAAAGAGAGGCACCCCCATGGGTCTAAGGTACGCAGTTTTATACTCAAGCTTGTGAGTTTAGCACTTGATTATCTTTGAGAGATATACTGACTTGATCGTCGGAGTGCCCCCGGGTGGAAGAACCACCGCCGGAGCCTTTTTCTTTCTGTTACAGATTACTAAAGTTATCTATTCTGTCGGTGCTCTCCAGCTGATTACTAGGCGGGCAGTGTGGTCAAAAAATCACCCACACAATTTGGCGCCGTCTGTGGGAATCTTAGAAGAATAGATGGCCAGTAACGAACAGAGGGAAAACATTGGGGGCAACACTCCTACTGGGAGTGGCAAACCAATTGACCTTGATGTTGAAGGAGACAACCATAATGCAGGAATTCATGACCAAGGCCACGTCAAGAAAGACGTCGGGCAGGAAGGAAACACTTCAAAGAAAACAGACCAAGGCCAGTACTATAACAAAGATAACCTTCAGGTATAGAGGGATAGGTGCCTACGGAGGGATGAGGAAGTAAAAGACTTGGCAAACAAGTTGGCGGACCTACAGTCGGTCGTCAACTTTATGATGCAAAATAATGTTATGCAGCCACCATACCCGCTGCAAGATACGCCGATGCCAGCTATTAATACCCAGAAGGGAGGAAGAAAAGCAATCCCCGAAGCCCCTCAGCACCCCAGGAGTGCAAGCCACTCTCACCGACGTTCCAAGGAAGTCGGACGAGAGGAACCAAGGCAAGAAGAGTCCCAAAGGACATATCGCATGAAGGATCCAGGGCCCAAAGAACATCGTCATGTTCAAGGGCAAGCACTCTGCTTTGACATAACCCATGGAGAAAGATCGAAACGGGCCCACCACGAGGCCGAAAGTAGTGTGCCAAAAAGATTGAAGTCCAGAGATAGCCGAGCTCCAGGTAGGAGTAAGGAAGACTTGAGGGACTACTTCAAAAGGAGACAGCAGAATGCTGAAGCCGAGGTGACTTCCAAAGTTAAGCCGAGAACACCAGGTAGACTAAGAGGGGTCAAACACCCTCAAATCACAAAACACCCTTAATAAACAATCAAGAGGGTCTAAAAACAGAACTTTTTTGTATTATACACCAAGCTCAAAAACTAATTTAAGACAGGTAGAAATTAGGTGCAAAAATGGGGAATAAAGGGGTGAGATTCTTACCCTTGAAGCCTTCTTCAACAATGATGCTCCAATGGCCTTCCTTGGCTTGAATCCAACACCAAAGTACTAAAATCAGTCCCTTAGAACCTCAAAAGCTAGACAAAGGTGAAACACTAGGTGTTTATGTGCAATAGTAAGACACAAAACACCTAGAGCACAAAAGAGATGGAAAGAGAGATAGGATGTATATCTAACCCTAACCCTAGAACTCAAACCCTAACAATGGCTGTCTAAACTCTCAAAATATCTCAAGTGTCTAACCTTAGCAACAAGAGAGAGTCCCTCCCTTTATGGAACTTCTTGTCTTGTAAAGCTTACAAGACAAGCTTCATAAGAGGGAGATCCCTCCATACACGTGTATGGAGGGGAGCAAAAAGCAAGACAGTTGTCTTAAGATATCTGCAAAAGCAGATGCACAGTAGTCGACCGGCCAAAAATGCCATCTTGGCCAAAAGGAGTGCCGACCGGCAACAAATAGTGCCGACCGGCAATAAAAAGTGCCGATGGAAGCAAAAACCAGCCGGTGGCCTCTAGCCACTGCCGGTGGTGGGTGGGGATGGTCTACAAGCCCTACCCTGCCTCTCAAAGGCAAGATGTCAGTGTTTGGTGCAAAACCAGACACTAAACGGTCGAGTTCGGAGATCCTGAGGCAAGGCACGTAGCCGAGGCCTCCGGGAACTCCAAACGAACACAAACATGGATGATCACCGAGTGTTCAAACGGTGACGTCCAAGTCTTGAGGACAGTCAAAAATGGGGTGTCTACACAATCCATCAATAACACTTTTGGGAATGCACGTAACAAATTTAAACTAGCAGGATGTGCAAAGAACAAATCAGTCACTGTCTCAGTATCTGCATAGCTCCTATGCCACTCAATGTACTTGTTGACCGCTAACTGACCCAATAGTTGTTGCATTTGAGATCTCCTAGCTTTCTCAGCAACTTTATACCTATGATGTGCATTGTAAATTGTCTTCATTATGGAAGCATTTGCATCATCACGTTGTTTCAATGTAACCAATATCTCACTCGGTCGTACCATACTCTTCGACATATCTACCAACAAAGAAGTTTCCTCATGTGACAACCTTCTAGCATAAGAATGACCCTCAAGATATTCTGCAACAGGATGATTATACACACCACAAACAACCATCAAGATCCAGTCATCATTTGTGGCTAATTTTTTGCCCTTCAATAAAAAAGGACATTCACATTTTTTAGTACCAGTTAGTCTTGTCTTTTTTGTCTTAGGCCTGCTGTTTTTTCGAGTGTCCTTATAAGATCTACTCCTCTCACAAGCTAAGCTAAGTCTTGGCTTCCTACCACGAATACCACCTCCATTTGATTTCTGCACGACAATAACGAATCCATTTCTTCTCCCAACTTAACGTGCCCATCGAATTAACTCATCTCGACTCTTGAATATCTGAAATAAATAAACTAAACTAATCAATTATTGCACATAAAAAAGGACAAAAAAAGGTACATTATTTGTAAAACAATCAAAGACTCACCTCATAAGTGGCAAATTCATTACTATAATTCATTGCAAATTCTGAACCAACCTTACTGCTTCTAGTGAAAGCATCACCCGAAAAACATGTGTGAATGTAATTTCATAATTGAAAAAATTATGTTCGGTTTAACAGTGCCAAAACTAATGGTTTTGTTCACTTTAACAGTGCTGAAAATAAAGATTATATTTGGTTCAATAGTACTGACTATTTGCATAAATATTCGAAACCCATTATGTTCAAGACTATATTACTGAACATGATCCTAACAATCCGCAAAATCAGTACCAAACAGCTCAAACAAAAGAAGAATGACTAAAAACAACCGACTAAAAACAACCAAGAATATTAATGCAAGACAGATAAACTTAGCAATAGAACGCCAGCCTCATCAAAATTGTTGTCATCATCCTCCATTGCTCTACAATGTGAAATAAGTGATGAAGTATACGTTATACTTGAAACAAAATTTTCTAGTTCAATAAGGTTGATGATGGTGATAAAGATGATACATTCAAGGTTTAAGATGGCTATGAAGAATTGTGGGGATATATTTTCTGAGTACCAACACGTGGCATGATGACGCCGACGTGTCAGCCGAGGTGCCACGTGTCGTGGTAGCTGTGCCGAGGTTATCTTGGCGATGTCGAGGTTATCGCCGAAGATATCGGAATCCGAGATAAGCGGATAAGGGATGAGAGTCCTAGAGAAAAGAGAAGACTTTGCCAAGATAAGGATAAAGCTCTAAGAAAGTTTATCTTTATCTATTGAAGAATCCAAAGTAAGTACTAAATTGGAGTCCATAGAAGTCAGGCTTCAAGTAGGACTTGGATTGAGTAAACTATAAAAGAGAGGCACCCCCATGGGTCTAAGGTACGCAGTTTTATACTCAAGCTTGTGAGTTTAGCACTTGATTATCTTTGAGAGATATACTGACTTGATCGTCGGAGTGCCCCCGGGTGGAAGAACCACCGCCGGAGCCTTTTTCTTTCTGTTACAGGTTACTAAAGTCATCTATTCTGTCGGTGCTCTCCAGCTGATTACTAGGCGGGCAGTGTGGTTAGAAAATCACCCACACAATTTGGCGCCGTCTGTGGGAATCTTAGAAGAATAGATGGCCAGTAACGAACAGAGGGAAAACATTGGGGGCAACACTCCTACTGGGAGTGGCAAACCAATTGACCTTGATGTTGAAGGAGACAACCATAATGCAGGAATTCATGACCAAGGCCACGTCGAGAAAGACGTCGGGCAGGAAGGCAACACTTCAAAGAAAACAGACCAAGGCCAGTACTATAACAAAGATAACCTTCAGGTATGGAGGGATAGGTGCCTACGGAGGGATGAGGAAGTAAAAGACTTGGCAAACAAGTTGGCGGACCTACAGTCGGTCGTCAACTTCATGATGCAAAATAATGTTATGCAGCCACCATACCCGCTGCAAGAGACGCCGATGCCAGCGATTAATACCCAGAAGGGAGGAAAAAAAGCAATCCCCGAAGCCCCTCAGCACACCAGGAGTGGAAGCCACTCTCACCGACCTTCCAGGGAAGTCGAACGAGAGGAACCAAGGCAAGAAGAGTCCCAAATGACACATCGCATGAAGGATCCAGGGCCCAAAGAACATCGTCATGTTCAAGGGCAAGCACTCTGCTTTGACACAATCTATGGAGAAAGATCGAAACGGGCCCACCACGAGGCCGAAAGTAGTGTGCCAAAAAGATTGAAGTCCAGAGATAGCCGAGCTCCAGGTAGGAGTAAGGAAGACTTGAGGGATTACCTCAAAAGGAGGCAGCAGAATGCTGAAGCCGAGGTGACTTCCAAAGTTAAGCCGAGAACACCATTCTCG
>NW_021026782.1:424409-507062 GCF_004153795.1 Camellia sinensis
AACCGACAAGGAGCAGGGGCAGGAGTACTGCTGATATCTCCAGATGGAGAAATAATAGAACAGTCCATCCATTTAGGGTTCAAGGCCTCAAACAATGAAGCGGAATAAAGACAGAATTTATGGTGATTGACACACCCTCACCATATAACATCATCTTGGGAAGACCATGGTTGCATGCAATGGGGGCAGTTCCCTCAACATTGCATCAACTACTACGGTTCCCCACAGAGCATGGAATTGAAGAAGTCAGAGGAGATCAACTGTAGGCAAAAAGTTGCTCCATGGCAGCAACAAAGGCCACTTGCAACATTCGAGAGCCAAAAGAGGCAAAAATTGAAAACAAGGACATGGAGGTCCTAGATGATGTCGTCAAGGAGCCAACCGAAAAGAGTGAAGAGACACTAAAGAAAATCCTAGTCCAAGAGGGCGACGAAGAACGTTTCTTTCTTCTCGGTTCAGGCTTAGCCGAAGAAGAGGAAAGAGAACTGGAAGATTTTTTGAGAGTCAACATTGAGGTGTTCGCCTGGACACCTTATGAAATGCCTGGCATTAACCCCGAGGTCACTTGCCACAGACTGAATGTCGACATGTCGGCAAAACCTGTGATTCAACGAGCTAGAAGACCGACGTTGATGCACGTCGAAGCAATAGAAGAAGAAGTAGACAAACTTCTGGAAGCTAGGGCCATCCGAGAAGTTCACTATCCAACATGGCTGTCCAACACTGTAGTAGTGAAAAAGAAGAACGGTAAATGGAGGGTCTGTGTAGACTTTACCAGCCTCAACAAAGCCTGCCCAAAAGACAGCTTTCCTCTGCCCAAGATTGACCAGCTAGTAGATGCAACTTCAGGGCACGAAAGGATGAGTTTTTTGGATGCATACAGAGGGTACCACCAGATTGCCATGTACCCACCAGACGAGGAGAAGACTGCGTTCATCACCCCTAAAGGCTTGTACTGTTACAAAGTAATGCCTTTTGGGTTGAAAAACGCAGGAGCAACTTACCAAAGGTTAGTAACAAAAATGTTCAAGCACCTGATTGGCAAAACGGTAGAAGTCTACATCGATGACAAGGTCGTGAAGACCAAGGAATCTAAGGGTCATCTTGCCGACCTAAAAAAGGTCTTTGATATACTCAAAACATACCGGCTCCGACTCAACGCATCAAAGTGCGCGTTTGGAGTTGGATCAGGCAAGTTTTTAGGGTATCTGGTAACGAGAAAGGGCATTGAGACCAGCCCAGACCAAATCAAGGCCATCCTAGAGCTACAGAGCCCGACGTCGGCAAAACAGGTTCAGATGCTTACTAGAAGGGCCGCAGCCCTAAACAGATTCATCGGCAGAAGCTCAGATAAATACAGACCCTTCTTTAACTTGGTGAAAAAAGCCACAAACTTTCTATGGACAGAAGAATGCGAAGCCGCTCTAACCGACCTAAAGAAGTACTTGACCACAACTCCAGTTCTTTCCAAACCAGAACCAGGGGAAGAACTGTTTTTGTACTTGGCAGTTTCAGAACACGCAGTAAGTGCAGTACTAATCCGAGAAGAAAAAGGGGAGCAAAAGGCGGTTTATTATGTAAGTAAAACCTTGGCCGATGCAGAAACAAACAAGGTATCTACCACTGGAGAAATTAATGCTGGCCTTAGTAATGGCTTCAAAGAAATTAAACCATTATTTTCAGGCGCACAAGATTGTGGTCCTAACAGAGCACCCACTGAAGTCCTTGTTGCAACAAGGAGACTTAACAGGAAGGATAACAAGATGGGCAGTGACCCTGGGCCAATATGACCTGGAGTTCAGGCCAAGATGTAAGCAAAACCTTGGCCAGCGCAGAAACAAGGTATCTACCACTGGAGAAATTAATGCTGGCCTTAGTAATGGCTTCAAAGAAGTTGAACCATTATTTTTAGGCGCACAAATTTGTGGTCCTAACAGAGCACCCACTGAAGTCCTTGTTGCAACAAGGAGACTTAACAGGAAGGATAGCAAGATAGGCAGTGACCCTAGGCCAATATGACCTGGAGTTCAGGCCGAGAACAGCAATAAAGGGCCAAGTTTTGGCTGACTTCGTGGCAGAATTCACACCTGAAACCATCGAACATCAGGCTCCATTAAGCCGAGATGAGCAGTATCCCAGTAAGCAAGGAGAAGCCCAACCAAAGGCAAAAGAGCAAAGGAAGGAAAAACTCAGACCCTGCAGCATCTACATCAGCGATTCATTCAGACTGTTCATCGATGGAAGTTCAAACCGTCAAGGAGCGGGGGCAGGAGTACTGCTGATATCTCCAGATGGAGAAATAATAGAACAGTCCATCCGTTTGGGGTTCAAGGCCTCAAACAACGAAGCGGAGTATGAAGCATTAATTGCAGGGCTAAAACTGGCAGCAGCAGCAGAAGCAGATGAGGTAATTGTTTTTTGTGATTCACAACTTATTGTTAACCAATCAACAGGAGAATTTGCAGTCAAGGACGGAAGGATGTCGGCATATGCAAAAGAGGTCATCAGATTGGCAGCCCTATTTCAGAACTGTCGACTACTCCAAGTTAGCCGAGATGACAACACCCACGCCGACGCGTTGGCTAACCTGGCAAATTCAGTACATACGAGAAAAACAAGGACAATTATGATCGACTATATGTCGGGCCCAAGCATAGAACCACAGAGCACAGAGCAGCAAGCAATGTGTGTAGACATGGGGCCAAGCTGGATGGATGCAATTGTTGCATTCCTAAAAGAAGGAAAGCTGCCAGAAGATCGTAAGGAGGCACACAAAATCAGATTGAAATCTGCAAGATTCAATCTAACAGAAGATGGACATCTCTACAGAAGGTCCTTCACTGGACCACTTTTAAGGTGCGTACACCCTTTGCAGGTTGAGGATTTCCTCTATGAAATTCATGAAGGAATTTGTAGAAGCCATGCTGGGGGCAGATCATTAGCCTACAGGGCCATTACCCAGGGGTATTGGTGGCCCTACATGCAAAAGGATGCTGAAGCCTACGTAAAGAAGTGTGAATAATGCCAAAAGTTCGCACCTTTGATACATCAGCCAGCTGCTGACCTAAACCCAGTATCTAGCCCTTGGCCGTTTGCCCAATGGGGCATGGATCTGGTTGGGAAACTTCCCCAGGCAACTAGGCAGAGAAAATACTTGCTAGTGGCAACAGATTACTTTACAAAATGGATAGAGGCAGAACCTCTTGCCAAAATCCGAGATGTGGACATCAAAAACTTTATATGGAGAAACATCATCACCAGATTTGGCATCCCAAGGGCAATAGTTGCCGACAACGGAACACAGTTTGATAGCAAACTCATCAAGAACTTTTGTGCCAAATTCAAGATCAATAACTACTTTTCAACACCAAGTTTTCCCCAAAGTAACGGTCAAGCAGAAGCATCCAACAAAGTAATTTTGGATGGAATCAAAAAGAGGCTGCAGGCAGCAAAAGGAAAGTGGGTAGACGAATTGCCCAACGTGCTTTGGGCATATCGGACTACGCCAAGAAGATCAACAGAAGAATCCCCCTTTGCCATGGCTTATGGCACAGAAGCAGTCATCCCATTGGAGATCGGCATCCCTGGGATCAGGACCCAGGGAGTAGAGAATGGCACCAATGACATACTCTTAGCCCGAGATCTGGATCTTTTGGAAGAACGAAGAGAGAAAGCTACAATTCAGCTCGCAGTATACCAGCAACACACTTGTTGAAATTTGTAGCAATTTACAAGTTGAAGATAAGCCGAGATTACTGTTTCTCTTCACTTGTTGAAATTTGTAGCAATTTACAAGTTGAAGATAAGCCGAGATTACTGTTTCTCTTCACTTGTTGAAATTTGTAGCAATTTACAAGTTGAAGATAAGCCGAGATTACTGTTTCTCTTCACTTGTTGAAATTTGTAGCAATTTACAAGTTGAAGATAAGCCGAGATTACTGTTTCTCTTCACTTGTTGAAATTTGTAGCAATTTACAAGTTGAAGATAAGCCGAGATTACTGTTTCTCTTCACTTGTTGAAATTTGTAGCAATTTACAAGTTGAAGATAAGCCGAGATTACTGTTTCTCTTCACTTGTTGAAATTTGTAGCAATTTACAAGTTGAAGATAAGCCGAGATTACTGTTTCTCTTCACTTGTTGAAATTTGTAGCAATTTACAAGTTGAAGATAAGCCGAGATTACTGTTTCTCTTCACTTGTTGAAATTTGTAGCAATTTACAAGTTGAAGATAAGCCGAGATTACTGTTTCTCTTCACTTGTTGAAATTTGTAGCAATTTACAAGTTGAAGATAAGCCGAGATTACTGTTTCTCTTCACTTGTTGAAATTTGTAGCAATTTACAAGTTGAAGATAAGCCGAGATTACTGTTTCTCTTCACTTGTTGAAATTTGTAGCAATTTACAAGTTGAAGATAAGCCGAGATTACTGTTTCTCTTCACTTGTTGAAATTTGTAGCAATTTACAAGTTGAAGATAAGCCGAGATTACTGTTTCTCTTCACTTGTTGAAATTTGTAGCAATTTACAAGTTGAAGATAAGCCGAGATTACTGTTTCTCTTCACTTGTTGAAATTTGTAGCAATTTACAAGTTGAAGATAAGCCGAGATTACTGTTTCTCTTCACTTGTTGAAATTTGTAGCAATTTACAAGTTGAAGATGAATTAAGCTGATTCCTTGTCTTCACTTGTTGAAATTTGTAGCAATTTACAAGTAGGCTAGACCGAGATCACTGTTTACATACTTATTGAAACTTGAGAAGAAACTTGCAGAGTTAATATTAAATAGTATATGTTAAACACTTGTTGGAATTTATCAAGAGTTTTCAGGTCTATATCTTGCCGAAGTAAAGTTTGAAGTTGTTGTACCCGAGGTATGTAACCCCGAGGAGATTGCACAAAGGTAGCAAAATATTCTAAGTACAGAATCATGCAGAAGCAAATCAAACAGAAATTCAAAGATTGAAGCATTCCGACAATACAGTTGTAATCCTTCATAAAAGCGGGAACAATCCAAGAATAACTGTTCTGAAGAAGGCACATCGACCATACAAAGAAACTTATATTGTCCAAAAAAACAAAAAAGTACAAAAGACATGGAAGCTACGATTCTTCAGCCTCAGGAGCAATTTGGGTTTGGACCTCAGCAGGTTCTTGAAAAGCTACTTCGGCAGCCTTCTCGGCCATGATCTCGGCATCAATTTCGGCAAGTGTTTGATTAAGACTATCATCGGTTGGAGGGACGTCAGATGATGCTTGTTCAGGAGTAGCCTCCTTAATAACCTCCTCATCCTCTTCATGAGTCAGGTCTAGGATTTGATCATCCTGAAGAAGAGGTTGGATCTCATCAGCGTCCTTGGGCTTCCTTACTAAAGCATCACCGTCATCGTTATCCTCATCTTCGGCTTCAGACTCAGACTCAGATTCAGATTCTTCTTCAGCCTGACTTGGGGGTGGAAGAGGAGGAAATGGGAGAGGAATAACTTCAGCCTTGCGCAACGGCGAGTCATCTGGGATGTTGAGTTTTTTGGCAAGGGCCATCCAACCAAGGGAGAAGCCCCTGTTGCATGCCTGCTTAACTTGAAGTTTGTATTCCTCAGTGACGTCATCCATGCCCTGGGCGTAGGCCTTCTCATCAACCTCTTTGATTTCGGCTTTTTTTGTGGCCAGAGCCTTTTGAAGCTCTTTCTCAGCCTGAGCCATTTTCAATTTAAACTCCTTCTTTTCAGCTTCCGCAACTTTTCTAATAGCCTCAGCAAACTCCACTTTTTCTTCGGCTATCTGCAGGGCCTTAGTAGCGGCCTCGGCCTGATCTTCCAATTTCTTCATCTTTGATTCAAGAGATTTACTATCCTTTTTGAGGGCAGAAACCTCCCTCTTCATGTCGGCCACTCTTTGCCGATTTTCAAAAGATTGCATTGAAAACGAATGGGCGTGCTGGATGGCCTGAAAGAAAACAGAAGTGCTAGAAAATCTTCTAAGTATGAAGCAGAAAGAAAAAAAACAGGAAACACTTACTTGAACAGAGTGCTGGAGCATTAGCGTATAATTCTCATACTCGCTGTACCCAGCATTTCGCTCCAGATCGCTTGGAAGAAGAAGAGCAGTACTGAGGGCGACACCGACATTAATGTCGTCGGCACTCTCAGTTGACATAATTGGCCTATCCTCCAAAGTCAACTTTGGGGCCCAGGGGACATCGGGTTTCTTGGACCCCGAAGTAGTAGCTGAGGCAGACCTCGGCTTCTTTGATTGGGTGGACTCGGAGGGCTGGGTCTCAGCAGACCTTTTTTAAGGAGTAGAAGAAGTCTTCTTACTCTCAGCCAGTTTTGAGATAGGCAAAGTATCCTCAGCCTCAACCTCAGTAGCCTTGGCCTTAGGCTGGGCCTTCTTGATTCTTCTTGGCTTCGGTGGGGGCATTGGTTGGGTTAGTATAGCATCAGCATCAGTCGGGAGGTCGGCTAGGAGATTTTGGGCAATTGGCTTTGCGCGACCCATTTCGGCAGTTTTGACAAGGCATCGCCGACGTTTTCTTTCTGGTATTGGGATCAAGTATGGGGCCGAAGTGGATGGTTGATTGGTTGAGTCAGATGTGGACTCTTGATCTGTTCGGGATGAAGAAGCGGTTATAGTTGTGGCAGTAGGTGGAGAGAGGCTCTTCTTCTTTTTCTTCGGGACGTCGGGCAATGTGGATTTGTATGTCGAAATAAAGTTTAGTAATAATGGAGCTTTGCGCTTGTGGATTGGAAGATCAAGGAGCTTCTTTAAATCTTTTCCTGGGAAGTACGATTGGTGAAAGTTTTTTGGTGGCTGATGAAGATCTGCAGGACAAACAAATAGACATTAGAAACAAACAAAGTTTTGAAGACTTTGAAAAGAAATAACTAAGTATTGATGCTGGGCTCTTACCCTTGCCCTCTTTAACTGTTTGAGGAAGAGGGTAGAGGTGAACATCTTCGTCTGGACCAAATTCCCAATTTCCCGAAGCAATGACAAAGTCATCCCCGGCTCCCTTGTTGGAGTCCGGGAGGTCGGCTACAATTTTGAATTCAGTAGACCTCGGCTTGAGGTAGTAGACGTAACCTCTTTCCTTCAGGTTAAGGGGGCACATGGTATAACAATATTGTACATCGGCAAGGGTGATCCTAACATTTTCCTGCCTAGTTAGGGCAATGATACCATTAATCACTCGATAGGAGTTGATGGTAAGTTACATGGGGTTCAACTTATAGAAGTGGAGAACCTCACGAAAAAAGGGGATTGAGTGGAAGCCCGAGTCCGCACTCGGTAAAAGCTACTATAGGAAAGGGCACTGAATTATCCATGGGCATGATAGAGTCATTATCTTCAGCCAGCCTCAGGTGAACATCGGCAGGAATGGAAAATTCTTGCCTAAAAAATTCAAGTTTAGTTGGGGTGTTTACCCGGTGTCTCAACATACCTATTACGTCGACCTAAACAAAGAAGGCTGTGTTTCAAAAGATAGGTGTTTCAGAAGGGTTGCTAGAACCTCGGTTTCAAACCTGGGTAAGGACTGGTAAGGTTTGTTTCAGTTTTTCCTAAAGATTGAAGGTTCTACAGACAAATCCCAAACCTAAAACTATAAAGACGAAGATTGAGGGCACAGATCTGGTAAAGACACAACAAGCAGAAAACAAAAGCGAAGTTTCAGAAACAAGAACAGGGATGGACTATCAAGAACACGAAGAATACAAAGGGTTAAGGGCCAAGAACAGTGGTGAAACAGTGCAAGTGTTCATGGCATGTAAAAAATCATGAAATAAGACGCATTCAGGTGAATGATTCACAAATAATGCTTAAGAAGAACAGTAATAGCAAGAAACTTCAGAAACAATCAAGAATTAGAAAAAGAGGGTAAGGGGGCCAGTTGCTTACCGGATAAAATGAAGCCGGAGCGATATTCGCCGAGATCAGACAACAGTTGTAACAGTGGCAAAAGCTTCGCGGGACTGGAAGAATAAAGACGGTCGCAGAATTTGGGGCTTAGAGCAATGGCAGATTCAAAGAATGCTAGAGCTTTTAGAGAGAGAAAAAGCAAGAAAACAGAATGCAAAAAGTGGAGAAAGGAAGAGGGAAAGAAAAGTTTTGTAAAAAACTTGAAACGGCGGCAAAAAACGGCATTTATTGCGCCTGGGGGAACGCGTGCGTCAGACGGCGCAGACGGATGAAAGACGGCTTACAGGCACGTCACGGACACGGGCCAAGAAGGATGTAACGCGTGAATAGAACGGTTGAAAAGTGATGTATGATAGCTCATACGCATAAAGGGATTCATTTGAAGTTCTTAGTCTCCGATGAAGACATGTGGGCCTAACATGAATGATCTCGGCCAAAGAGCTCTTACGCCGAGGTAATAGAAGAAAATACAGATATAGGTTCCATCACCTCAGAATGCCGAGGTAATAGAACCTAGGGGGCAGTTGTAGGGATATATTTTCTGAGTACCAACACGTGGCATAATGACGCCGACGTGTTAACCGAGGTGCCACGTGTCGTGGTAGCTGTGCCGAGGTTATCTTGGCGATGCCGAGGTTATCGCCGAAGATATCGGAATCCGAGATAAGCGAATAAGGGATGAGAGTCCTGGAGAAAAGAGAAGACTTTGCCAAGATAAGGATAAAGCTCAAAGAAAGTTTATCTTTATCTATTGAAGAATCCAAAGTAAGTACTAAATTGGAGTCCATAGAAATCAGGCTTCTAGTAGGACTTGGATTGAGTAAACTATAAAAGAGAGGCACCCCCATGGGTCTAAGGTACGCAGTTTTATACTCAAGCTTGTGAGTTTAGCACTTGATTATCTTTGAGAGATATACTGACTTGATCGTCGGAGTGCCCCCGGGTGGAAGAACCACCGTCGGAGCCTTTTTCTTTCTGTTACAGGTTACTAAAGTCATCTATTCTGCCGGTGCTCTCCAGCTGATTACTAAGTGGGCAGTGTGATCAGAAAATCACCCACACAAGAATAATAGATTTAGGGTTTATGTTGGTTGATTATGAAGAGTAATAAGTTTACGGTTTAGAAAGATGAAATATGTTTAGTTGGCGGTGGGGGTGGGGGTCCAATATTGTAGAGTGTTAGTTCTTATTTGATAGGTAGGTGTTCCATTAAATGAGGTCTTTTAATATAATTTTACTTTATAGTATAATTGTAATAAAAAAAATTATAAATTTGGGAGTTCAAAGAATTTAGGCAGGTGTTAATAGCAGTACTCTTTTTAATTTTTTTAAAGTAAATACTAACAATTGTTTTATACGCATTGTTTAATGTTAGGAAATGTGTAAAAAGTATGTTGAAAATGTGTGAGATGTTAAAAAGTGTATTGATTTTAATAAAAGTGTATTATATTTAGTAAAGAGTGTCATGTGTTCTTAAATTTATTTATTTTTTTTCCTTTTTTACTTGTGCCCTAAGAGCACTTGTTAGTAAGTTTTTTTTTTTAAATTGAAAATAAAAACTTATTTAATATATTATTTTTAATTTTAAAAAAGTGAAATTGATTATAAAATTTTCAAGATTTTTGAAAATTTAAAAAAAAAAAAAATGTGCCTCCACTTGTTTTTCAAACAAAATTTCACTTTATTCTCCTATCTCATCACCTACAAACTTACCACTCATCTGGACTCAAATGGTTCAAATTGACACTACGAACACTAAAGTGAAATTATAAACAAACATAATTACAATTATTAGATTAATTTAATTTTTTTTATTTTATAAATAGTTTATGTATTGTGATCTAAAAATAACAATTTGAGTCATCATGGTAAGAATCGTATTGAATCGGAAAGAATAATCCTTTTACAAACCCTACATCCCATGTCACTACTGGTCGTTTGGGAACAAAGAAATAAGTGTCTTCTTTTTCTAATTTTTTTTAATGACATTTTTATAAATTTTGTTATTTATTATTATTTTTACTTTTTTGATCTGCCTTGGATAAAAGAATCTAAAAACTTTTGTTTTTAAAAAAAAAAAATCCAAAATAAGTAAAAAGATCCATTATTTTTAGCTTTTTTTGTTTTTACAAACTTTTTAATAATAAAAAAAAATTGAGTTTATTTTGTTGAGTAAATGACTTAACGGCATAGGGATGACTTTTAGAGTTAGATCATAAGGAACCGAGGTTACAGACGTCATTCTTTGGTGATAGTACATAGTAGGGCCTCTCAATCATGTAACACTTACACATAGGGAAAAATTCAAACTTACACTTTTGATACAAGGTATGATTCATCTAAATATAAAAAAGTTAACTATGGCTTTGTTGGGTATGTGAGTTGACTTTTTGATTTTTTGATTATTTTAGCTTAGTGCTAAAATAGTCTCGTTTGAGATGAACTTTTTGACTTTCTTTACTTTTGTAAGAGAAAAAATATAATGATTATGATTTGAATGTGATAACTTTTAGCCTGGACTAAAAAGTCTATTTTTTCTTTTTATAGCTAAAATAGCCCCAATACATGCCAAATCCACATGCCATGCGAGAACTATATATTGTCACCGAGATGGCTAACCTGGGAAGAGTTTAAAAAAAAAGAAGCAAACAACTCCCTCCTAACAAGAAAAATTCTAATATATACTCCTTTTAAAAATGATATATCATTTGTATATTTAATTATGTTATTTTTTTTAATTATGACATCATTTTAGTTGTGACTTATAATTTTTTTAATTATGTCTAACGTTACATTTAATTATGAATTTTTTTTAACAGTTATGCTACGTAGCTCGAATTCTCCCTTCCCCGATTCCCCCGAATTCAAAACGACGTCGTTTCGTCATTTTAATTTTTTTTTTTTCCCAATAACGCAGAAGAAGAAGAAGAAGAAGAAGAAAGAAGAAGAGGAAAGTAGTAGAGAGAGAGAGAGGAAAAAAAAAAATCAACATCAACAACATCATCATGTTCATCTTCAGATCCTCATCAACAGCCATTCAGATCCGAAAAAATAAAAATAAAAAAAATAATCAACCATTCATCTTCATCCAGAACATCTTCATCATCAACAACGTCTTCATCAACATCAGCATCATCATCATCAACACATTTAAAAAAAAAAAAAAAAATCGGGCTACGATCTGAAAAAAAAAATTCAGAGGGGGGAGATTGCGGCGATCGGCGATCGACCCTCTCTCTCACTTTCTTCATTCCCTCTTCCCCTCTCTTCTCTTTCTCTCCCCCTCTCTTCTTCTCTCTTCTCTCCCTCTTTCTCTTTCTCTCCCCCTCTCTTCTTCTCTCTTCTCTCCCTCTTTCTCTTTCTCTCCCTCTGTTTTAGTTTCAGTTTCAAATTGCATAAGGAGAAAAAAAAGGAGAAAAAAAAAAAAAGAAGAAACTGCTCAAAACGATATCGGGAGATTTAGGAAAGAGAAAACTCGAGCTACAAATTATTTTTTTTTAATTATAATTCAAAAAATTAAAATTATATTAATTTTTTAATTATAAAGCACATTCCATATATATAAGGGTGTTTAGCCAGAAGAATTTCAGCCCCGTTTAGACTAAAATTTATAAAAAAAATTAAGGTATATTAAAATATCTAATAAGACAAAAATCATATCATCAGTCACAGTCCTCCAGATTGAGCATCATGCCCCCGACACTACACTGCGCAAGCAAGCCTATCATATCTCAGTATCAGAAAAAAGGAGAGAGAGAGAGAGAGAGAGAGAGATGGCGAAGAAGGTAGGGAGCAGTGAGAGAGGTTCGAGATGGTCTCTCGCGGGAATGACAGCTTTCGTCACCGGCGGCACTCGCGGCATCGGGTATATACCCCATCTCTCTCTCTCTCTCCGCCTGCAATTGACGATTCATGTTTTCTAGGGTTTTGATTGATTGATTGATTGGCTGTATTGTATTTTAGGCACGATGTTGTGGAGAAACTAGCCGATAAAGGGGCGATCGTGCACACCTGTTCTCGCAACGAATCCGAGCTCAATGGTTGCTTGCAGGAATGGTCCTGGTAAGTCAAAGAGAGAAGATGTTGGGATGAAGTCTCATCTCTCTTCAATGGCAAGCTGAATACCCTGGTAAGTCACCCCCAAAACTCATTCTTTTTGACTTTCGACTATTTTAGCCCAGCTTTTAGCTTTGGCTTTTGGATAATTTTTTTGACTTTTTGTAATTTTAGATCTGATATTTCTGATATTTTTGACTTTGTTTGGGTAGAAAGTCAGATTAAAATAGTTGATTAAAAAATAAAATAAATTAAAATAGTTTAGTAAATAAAATATTATATTTAAATTATAATTATTTTTAACTTTTTATAATTATTAAATCAACTTAAAAATAAAATAAAATAACTTCTCAAACATAATTATTTTAGTTAAGTTAAAGAAAAATGATCATTGCTCGAATTTATTGGCTCGAATTTGGTCTGAATACCCAAAATGTCGTCGTTTTGGGTTTTTTTTTTTTTTTTTTTTTCTTTGTTTCTCTGTGCGTTCAAATACAGAGGGAAGAAAAAAGGAGAGAGAGAGAGAAGAGAAGGAAGATCGGTGATGGCAGTCGGTGATGGCGGTCGGTGAGGATGAAAGGGATTTTTTTTGTTTTTTTTGTTGATGAAGATGATGATAATGTTGAAGATGATGATGATGTTCAAAATCTGAAGCTGTTCAAAAAAAAATTTGATCTGGATGATGGCGGTGATGGCGGTCGGTGAGGATGAAAGGGATTTTTTTTTTTTTTTTTTTTTTTTTTTTTTTGAAATGGCGTTTCTACTACCAACCAAAGCCAACCCACACAATGACACACACACCAATGGCCACACCCACAACACTCAAGCATTGAAATAATATAATTTTTATATATAATAATAATTTATAATAATTAATTATATAATTTTTATAATTTTCGTAAATATAAATCATTTTTCACTTGAAACAATTGCTTTCATCATGCCACAGTGAGTTATCCGAACGTCCAAAAAAACACAAAACGGGGGTCTTTTGGGGGGGGAGCCACTCTCAAGCCACGCTTTTTTGAGTTACGAATCGGAACTGTAAGTTAAAATAGTTATAAAATCAAATAGTCAATTAAAACAGATAACTTTTCAAATAAGACTTTAGCTTATTGACTTTTTAGTTTGTTTTATTTTTGGTAGGCTTTCTAATCCATCTGCCAAAAAAGCCTAATTTATTAGAATTAAATAGAATAAAATTAAATATATTTATTTCATAAATAATGATTCTATTTATAATATTTTATTATTATTTTTTTACTTAATTAAATGTGAGAATAGACTTTTTGATGCAGTATATCTGAGTTAATTTTAATTTTTTTTTTTTTTTTTTTGACAAAAAACGTTGTGCTATAGCTGCTTATCAATTTTATATTGCACTAAACAAGTCTAATAAACATTGGAGGAGGATTCCCTCCTATTCATAATTTGGACTGGTGGGCACCATTTGGTCCTGTGGATTCACAACAGGACCGTTTCAATGATTCAAAACGGGCCAGATCATTTGAATAAGTTGTTTGGTGCAACTTAAATAAGTTGTTTATAACACTTCCTATCATTAAAATTTTTTAAAAGGTAACTATCCATTTTTTTAGTTTGAAAGTCTGTGTTGGATCATTTGATTCAACTTCTACTTATAGTTACAAATAAGATTCACAACAGGACCGTTTCAATGATTCAAAATGGGCCAGATCATTTGAATAAGTTGTTTGGTGCAACTTAAATAAGTTGTTTATAACACTTCCTATCATTAAAATTTTTTAAAAGGTAACTATCCATTTTTTTAGCTTGAAAGTCTGTGTTGGATCATTTGATTCAACTTCTACTTATAATTACAAATAACTTAAATAAGTTTAAAAAATTGATTATTTAAACATTGGGGAGAGGGGCTTTTGGCTTCTTTTTTTTTTTTTAGATATGCTTTTATCTTATAATAAGTTGCACCAAATATAGCCATAGTAATCAAAGATTGTGAACTATGTTCAATGGAGAATGGAAATAAATGCTTATACAAGAACCACATATTGAGTGTGATAGTGATACATTTCGTCAAGATTGCAAGTAAACTGGGCTCGGCTTGACTTGTATATAATTGAGTTCGAGTCAAATTTTTAAACTCATTTAATAAACAAGTTGAACTTGAGCTAGAGTAAGCTTAGCTCTATTATTATTTATTTAAATAATATGATAAATGTATTATTTATAATGTAAAATGTGTTATATATGCATATTGTAGTATATAATAACATTTAACAAGTCAATCGAGCTTGATTATCGAATCAAACTGTTTTTTTTATTATTGAGCTTCGATCCTAGCTTGAGTATTGCAAAACTCGATTTGGCTCAATTGTTCCATATATGTTTTTAATGAAGCAACCATTTAAGATACTTTAAAAATGTCGGGTGTGTTTGGTTTGATTTTGGAAGATAAATTTTCAAAAAAAATCTTGGGGAAAGAATTGAAAGAGTTTAGAAATTTTTTTGATTTGTTTGGTTGTATATTTTGGAAATAGTTTTAGAGTATAGGAGTTTGTGATGATTTGATATTTTGTTGTAGTTGAGTAGACGTGTGTGAAAGAAAAAGTGATTAAGAAGGAGATAGAGAGAAAAAAAGTGATTGATTGATGTGTAGGAGAGAGAAGATTTTGAAAAAAAAATTCAAAAAATTTCCAACCAAACAAAATTTTGAAATTTTTTTTCAAAAATTGTATTTTAAGAATTAAACCAAACAAGGCTGTCATGTCTAAACAAAAAGGCTTCAATTTGTATCTAGGTTCTTTCATCTCTATACGAGGACACAAGATGCCTGTTTAAAAATAAAAAAATAAAAATGGATTTACTCTGCTTCTATGTATCTGCCCCTGGTACAAATTTCACCAAGTTCTTCCTCTTAGCCGTTAGTAATTTAGTATACTTGAGATTGTCAAAAATCACGATGATTTGTATACGTCTTAAAGCTTCTCTTAACGTTCCTCTTAAGGTTTTGAAAAGCGGTTGCGGTTGCCGTAACGGTGGCGGTGACGCGGTTGCGATTGCAGTTGCGGCGTGTAAAAGCCGTAGCGTAACGATTGCGGTAACCAAAACCGTGAATTTTTTTATTTTTCGCACAATTTAAAAAAAACTTATCGATACACATTTTTTTTCCATAATCATATTTATTGGGTTTTAAAATAAATATTGATCAATTTTTATAAATTTTTAAATATGATCCAATATATTTCATATTTTTAAATCACTATAAACTGAGTTTTTTACATTTTATTTTAATAATTAAGAACTTTATATGTCATAAATCCATATTATGCTTGTGGCAACAAAAAAAAAAATTTATTGGACTTAGATGTATAAAATTATTTTTTTAATTATTATACTTGTGGAAGCATATACAACTGTTAATTTGAATAGTTTTAAAAAATAAATTATGAAGAAATTTTTTTTGTTTGGGTTTGGATCACTTGAATATTCATTCTCTTTTGGATTACTAGTAAATAAAAATAAAATAAACTAATCAAAAAAAAAATTTGGCATGTATAAAAAATGTATTAATATATAATTATAGGTGTTATGTTTTCTAGATATTTTACAAAAAAATCAATCACTAAACAATGACAAAAGTAAAAGAAAAAATAATAGCCCAAATATATATATATATATAAATAGATAATAATCACACTTATTATTATTATTATTATTTTTAAACAATATATAGATAGATGCACACAAACAAAATGGTTGAATGATAACAACTAAATAAAATAGTATAGGTCTTACAGCTTTACCAAATCAATAACATGTTCTTCATCTTCTCTCTCTATCTCTTATTCCTCCATCTTCCTTTTTCACCTTCCCTCTTCTCTCTCTATCCGTCTTCCCCCATTTTCAATTTTTTTTTTTTAGTTTTTTTTTCGAAAGAAGTAGTTCGGAACCGTTACGTAACGGTGCGTAATAGGTCGTTACGGTACCGTTACGACCGCTATGGCAGCCGCTACAGCCGACACCTGTGAATCTCAATCACACTACAAAAGCGGCCGTAATGGGTGGCGGTAACCACCAAAACCGTTATGTAACGGCATTACGTAACAGTTGCGGCCGCTTTTTAAAATATTGTCCTCTTCTTAACCTTAAAGAATTGTAGTATAATAAAGACCAAGAGAGTAAAATTGAGGCTTTAAAATCTATCAGGATGTTAAACTCATGGTATTTAACTATTCAAGTATTGCTTATGGAAATATCAATAAAGCATTTTAACCTTTCTTGACTTTATTAGGATAATTAAACAAACAAAGCATGCTATATAGGGTTTAGGGTAGAACAAGTATCATCCTTTGTATGCTTTTTTCTTAACTCTCAATCAGTTTACAAATGATTTTTGATACCAATAGATCTACACGAGGCAAGATGAGGCTTAGAGGAATCTACTTTCGATGAAATATAGCTTCCCAAGGGCTTCGATCTCAAAAGAGATTTTAGGTGTCCATGTCAAATATGATGATGTGCTCGCTATTCATGTTGCCACCTCCACAAAATCTGTAGATATTCATATTTTCATGAATATGTTCACTACCTTGCATTGTTTCTTTCAACTTTAGACTAAAAATTTGTCCAAGTTAATTAGTAGCTGTCTTTTCAATTACTGTTGCACAAAATCAGAATGTCACTTTAAATCACATTTTTTGGTTCCTTGAAGCTGTTATAGACTTTCTTTGCATGATCTTCTGGCTCTACTCTATATAAACCAATGTTGGGATGCTGAATTATAAATGTTTATATGCTGAACAATCTCTTAATGGATGACTTCTCTTGTTAATTGGACGCTTGAGAAACTTACTCTACAAGTACATCATTCTGCTGGCACTAGATAAACAATGTTGGCACAACCCTTTGGAAGCCTACTATGGAGTATAGTGCTGAAGAATACTCAATGCTCATGGCTACCAATGGCAATTCTGCTTTCCATGTCTGCCAACTTGCATATCCTCTTCTAAAAACATCTGGAGGAGTTAGAAAGCATTGTGTTTATTTCTTCCGTTGCTGGCTTGGTGCACACCGGTTCCGGATCCGTTTATGGAGCTAGCAAAGGTAAGTTACCATCAAGTATTAATGGCTCATATGGCCCGTAAACTTTATCCCTTGTCTGAAAATGGTCACTAAACTTCAGTTTGTCTCAATTTAGTCCCTCTCAATGGTTTAAATGGCTTCAATCATTTGTTTCTGTTTGTCTCCATTTGGACTTGGATGTTAGATGGCCTCAGTCTCATCCTTTGGTGCTTGGTTTGAACAAAATATAAAACATTTTTAAAGATACCGTTTAAAAGAATTGTAAGTAATTTTTGGGAAAATATTTTTATCTGTAAAATATTTTTCATCAAAACAAACGGAACCTTGAAAAGAAAAGTTTTTCCTCCAACATGCAGCTCCCAAATCATTTCCTGTGAAACAAGCTGCCCCAAGTTCATTTTTCTTTAAATACCCATGTCATGTCATCAATTAATGTCCAAATCCAAATAGAAGGATGAAATTGAGATATTTGAAAAATTAAGGGACAAAATAAAGTTAGGGGCCATATTGATTATCAACTCTACAATCAACATATGGAATATGTTGCCACATTAGCATGTTATGGAACTTGATGTTGTGAAGCCACATGCTTTTGCGTCATATTTTCTGTTCACAGGTGCAATGAATTAACTTACAAAGAATTTGGCTTCTGAGTGGGCAAAAGATAACATCCGGAGTAATTGTGTTGCATCATTTTGCATCAGAACCCCACTCTTAGAACATGTAATATTCTTCTCTCTTACTTATGGTTATTTTAGAATCTATAAATTTTTCTTTTGGATAATTTCAATCAGGTCATTTACTCTGCAGATGCTTCGAAATGTATAATTAGCAAATTAACATCTCTAATGAGTAGACTTCCTTCACCCATTTAATTAATATATCATCCTGTATTATTTTACAATAATGGTATACCTGCCATTTTATATTGATACAGTCCTCATATAACACCATTTATTAATATTTTGAATACCCTACTAGCTATGGTTGCCATTTTTGTTATTGGTATGGCATGTACTAGTATTGCTTTTATGTTTTGATATTGTTTTGGTTTTATCAATATAAAATTAAATTTGTTTATAAAATTTAATAAACATAATAAATGTGCATTACCTATACTTAATGTGTTGTGTAATATTAAACCGTTTAACCTTGTCATTCCCTTACATAAACAAATTAGCTTGCCTATTGAGTGATTTGAACATGGTGGTGGTTGCGAAGATGATAAAGTTGATGTGCTTTCATTGTTACTTTTTTTTTAAAAAAAACTGGAAGTTTTTGTCTCAAGGAACTGATGTGGACACATGACGCATGGTGGACATATATAAAAGAATGGGGCATGTTTGGATGTGTGTCCAGGATGTGTCGATAAGTTTCGAACTAGTGTTGGTGTCTTACACGAGCACATCATTTTAGAATTGTCCAAGCTTCTTAGTCTATATCATATGATTTCTGTAATTCAAAGATCAGTTGTAAGGATAGGCATTGAGTGCACTCACTAAGATACCCGTTTGAGCAAAGTTGGATGAGGAAGCTAGAGAAGCAAGGGTAGGAGCTATGGTAGAACAAGTATCGAGTTGGTGGATGAGGAAGCAAGGGCAGGAGTTTTGGTAGAGAAAGTATCACCCTAGGTCATCAAATGCTTGAGAGTTTGCCAATATCACCTAATGGATCTGCAAAAGTCTCAGACATGAGATAATGAAAGCAGAGACCGCTCTCCCAAGTGGGGCCAGCATTCAATTTCCAAAAGTACTGTCTTGTATGTCAACTTTTTCCCAGAATAATCACAATTTAATTGATCACTATCTACTGTGCTACCCTTGGTACTGGACTTGGACTCAATTTTCCATCTCATGAATTGGATGCGAGTCCGTGATAGGTAAAGCAGTATGGTTCTTATTAGGTGTATGCATAGCATTGTGGATGCGCTCTTATTGAATAAAGACATAAGCTTATCTCAAGGTGGGGAATCATTGTCACACCCCAATCCTGGCAAGGAAAACCCTACCGAGAGGGTGGATCTCAAGCACTATAACACCTGTATATAACAATCCCTGTACATTTCATATTAACATATCTCCAATAAAGCATCAACAATCTTCATTCAACAATTATATAGTATTTGCATCCATTCGAGCCAAAAAATAGCAAGTCACTAAGTTGTTTGTTCCCAAGCATAGATTCCCCAAAAGTACTAAAATGAATCCATCTTTACATCAAACTTCATGACCCAAAAAAACATACAATCATTTTCTTAATAAGCACAAATAATCTTCATTGTAGAGTTACCCTATGCAGCCATGCTATAGTCTATAATTTGGAAAAGCTTTTTTAAGAAAAAAGAATGAGCTAAAGCCCAATGAATATACCTTTTCCACGGGAGTTATAAAATCTATACTTTTCAAAATGGGGTCAACAATAAGTTGATATGTATGAAACTTGATCTAGAAAGAAAACTAGAACATTAATAATTTTTGCATAACAAAATTTCCAATCCTTCTCAAAAAAATATCATATTGCCGTTGAATACATTTGCATCAAGGAAATAAAAGAAAAATAGTACTGTACTTAACATTCATTATCAACCTTGTAATCATATAATCCACCACATAGCATTAAGGTCAAGTTACCTCACGACGTACTTGGTGATAGTGCCGTTATCTTATACATATCCACTCGAGATTATACATCATGTCATCATAACTCATAATATCTCATAACAATATTTCAGTCCCCAGGACCAGGACCCCTTATACGCTACGGTCCATGTGGCCCTTAAACATTCAGTCCCCAAGACCCCAAAGCATTTTGGCCCTTATGGCCCCATAAGCTATATTTGGATATATAATTAGCAAAAGAAATATTATTAAAATAACGCTTCGTTATCAAACCATTATCATCATTGTCAAAAATTGAAAGTTTCAACTTAAATACATTTTCAAGTAGAGTTGATAATCTATCATGCAATAAAAATCATTTATTGAAATTTAACCTTTAACCCCAAATAAATTTATATATTTTAGTAAAATAATATAACGAGTTCAATCATTTCCTCTTAACCAAATATTCTCAAAACTTGTTTGGTTATTCTCAAAACTTGTATTTAAATAAACATAGTGTGAATTTTCCATGGTAAAGTATACTCACCTCTAAAACTCAAAATGAATAGTTGAAAATTTACGAATCTAACGAGGAGTAGAGATGCCTTCCTCCAATCCTAGTAATTAATAGAAGATGGTAGAAATTAGGAAAATACGTCAATCATGATGCAACATTTATAAAGTTGAACCTAAATATGACATGAACTCCTCCGACCTTCTCTTAAGACCCCTAAATAAAATAAATTGTCCAACTTCATCCTTAATACTCCCTCTGTCCCAAAATAATTGTCCGTTTTGGGGAATTCAACTTTGTTTGGTAGTACAATTATTGCACAATAAAAAATTATTTTTTCAAAATTACCCTTTGATAGTACATTTTTTGGGGAATATCAATTGTCGTAATTGTACTTTTTGTGTTAATGAATTTAAAAGAAGGGCAAAATAGGAAATTCATATATTTTATTCCTTGATTTTTGAAAATGGACTAATATTTTGAAACAATGAAAAATGGAATAAGGGACTAATATTTTGGTACGGAGTGAGTAGAATTTTGAGTAATCATCTACTATAAAATCCAATCAAGTGATATGCAAAACATCATCACCTCTTAAACCCCAAAAGTCAAAAATCAACTTTTCCATAAACCCATGGGTAATTTACCTCAATAATTTATAAAGTCCTCTAGCATCATTCATAATACATAAAGATACTCAATTTACCATTTCAACATATAAATTTCCTGGAACCAAAATCCTCAATCTTTATATCACATTGAATAACCCAAATTTCAATCTCTAAATCAATCATCAAATCAAAAACTTTTCTACATGCAAAAACATCCATAGAAACTAATTGAAGCATAAAACTCAACAATCAAACCCAAATCAGGATAGATCTAAAAATCTTCATCTCTAACTCAAAATATGTAAAATCTTAAACTAAACTTTGTAGAGAGATTCTTACCAACTATAGGCTTCTATTGCATCATGAAACACAAACCCAAGTCTTAATTCTTGGAGAGATTAAGAAAATATGAAGTTTGAGCTTGATTTGTGCTATTTTCGCGGAGAGAGAAACCATGGCCAACTGGAGCTTTTTCCGGTGAGATGAGATGGTTGGCGGTGGTGTAAGAGTGGAGCAAGGGTGAAGTGTTTGGCCACCAAGAAAGTGTAAGAAAATGAGATAAAGCTAGAGAGAAGATAGAGAGAGAAGGAAATGAAAATGAAAACAAATTCTGCATTTTTCTTTCTTAGAAGCTGGTAAGGTAATGTTTGGCTTCACTAATAATCATGTTTGGGTTGGTTTTGGGTATTCTAGGTTGGATTTAACTTAGGGGGGTGTTTGGCTACCCATATTGCTTGGGTTATTACAATTCTACCCCCTTAAAAAAATTTCGTCCTCAAAATTTATTTATTTATTTATGTAGTTTACACCTTGAAAAAGATGTGGATATCGAATTCTCATATCATCCTCCCACCACCAAGTTGCTTCATCCAAAGCATGATTTTTTTCACAATAGTTTTACTAATGGTAGTCTTAGAAAGCAGTACTTGATCCCTCCTATCCACAATCTCTACAGCTTCCTCTTCATAAGACAAATCATTCCTAAGTCGGATTGGTTGAAAATCTAACGCGTGTGATGAGTTCGGCATGTGCTTCTTCAGTGTGGATACATGGAACACATTATAAATGCAAGATAGACTAGTTAGTAAAGCCAAACGGTAAGCTATCTTGGCAATGTGCTCTAGCATCTCAAATGTCCCTACATACTTCAGACTTAGTTTGCCTTTCTTACCAAATCGCATCACTCCCTTCCATGGTGAGATCCATAAAAACACATGATCCCCAACTTGAAATTCCAAGTCTCTCATCGGATTATCTACATAGCTATTTTGTCTACTTTGTTCCACCTTCAACATATCTCTAATAATCCTCACTTTATCGGTAGTAATTTGAACAATCTTTGGACCCAACAATTCTCTGTCTCCTATCTCATCCCAACACATGGGAGTCCCACATCTCTTCCCATATAAGTTTTTGCTAACCTAACAAGTGAAAAGTTTTTCTTAATAGCCAAAAAATGTGTAGATTTGGTCAATCTACCTACAACAACCCAAATAAGGGTCATGTCTCTTTTGTGTACGAGGTAGTATTGAACAAAATCCATGGTGGTATGCTCCTATTTCCATTTAGGTATAGGAAGAGTTTGAAGTAAACCGGCTGGGCGTTAATGCTTTGTTTTAACCTCTTGACATACCAAACACCTTGACCAAATTGCTTGGCTACACTGAGTTGATTTAGCTGAATGTAATTAAGTTGGTTATACTGTACACTAGACACTAATACCCGTTCCTGAAATTTCTATTCCTTTGCAGTTGCTAGAAAAGCAAGATTACCTGGATAAGGTAAGATCTAGAGCTCCTCTTGGATGCCCCGGAGAGCCAAATGAAATATCATCCTTGGTGGCATTCCTTCATATGCCTACTTCATCTTTCATCACTGGTCAGATTATTTCTGTTGACGGAGGAATGACTGTTTATGGTTTCTCACTTAATTAGGGGAGAGAGAAAGCCACAAATATGTCATTGTTTGTTTGTTTGTTTGTTTGTTTGTCCGTGTTGGTAGAATTTTTGTGTTTGGGCTGCGTTGATTGTGCGCCCCTTTTTTCTTTTTGGCAATAAAGGGGTAGAATATGTAGGGTATTATGGACATGTACACAAATATAAAGAGTGTGATCGGTATTGGTTATTAAGTTATGGTGAAACCTTGGTTATGTGGATCTTAGTATCTATTAGTATTTTGAGAAGCTGCCCAAGCATGTGTTGAGTTTGTTTTGGGGCGCTATGACTTCTACTGGCATGCCTAAAACCCGTTGTTATTGTATTATGTTCTAGTTTTTGCATGATATAACACCCAAAAAAAAAAAAAAAAAAAAAAAAAAAAAACACATGCTTCATGACTGTTGAGGTATTCTGATGCATTTCAAAGTTCTTTTCACCCTAGTTTTTGTGCCTAAAACATTTTTTGTTTAGAGCACTTCTTTGTAGATGAACTCTGAAATGCAGGCAAAGGAGTCTCACATACATACTGTGACACCATTGAGCCCTGACTTTTGTTGTTGATTGCAGTGACACATGGCTTTGTATAGTTTTTAGTTTCTATATGGTAGCAAAACTGGGTAGTTTTCTCCCATTTCTGAATTTTTTTTTTTTTTTTTTTTTTTTTTTTTTGCACTAATGGAATTGAAGCTTCCTAATCTCACAAAGCCTTCCAGGAATTCTGTCGCCTGCGCACTAGAACACACCGTCAACATTTCCAGGCCAAATGTTTGGTCGGAGAAGATCCTTTGATAAGGAAATGTGGAGATTTTATGGTCAGTGTGTGTATTCAAAAGACTATCCCTTCATAGAGTTTTGAGGTTTACCTTTTATAGGGTTTTCTCTCCTTGCTCTCTAAGAATTACTTGAGGATAACTAGCTCACGTGCCTGCTGGTCGAACGATTATCCATTTAGGGGTGACCATTATCCTGTTTTGCAGAATATCCGCAAGTTATTTTGTTATCCCATGTGATGGAACTTTTGCTCATTTTATGAGATCTCTAACACTTTGTATGATGTGTAATTAGGGCTGCAAATGAACAGAGTGGTTCGTGAGCATATTCAATCTCGGCTCAGTAAAAGTTCGTTCGAACTTGGTTTGTTAAATTTTTTTTTTCGTTTAAGTTCGAGTTCGATCTCGAACTTGTTAAATTTTTTATAAACAAGTCCAAATATTCTAAAACTCGACTCGTTAACTGAGTCATTTAATATTTATTATTTATATATTAAATAACGTAAAAATATGTATAAAAAATAAAATAAATATGTTATTTATATATTTAAAAAATATAAATGTAAATAATAGTTAATTGTAGATAGTACATTTATATAATAGTGATAGTATATATTATTATTTTGGTAAAATATTGACTTTGTTTTAGTATGCTTATATATATTGTATATATAATTATATAATCAAATTTTTAATTGTAATTTTAGTCACATATAAATATGAATTTATAAATTTTTTGGCTTGTAAATAGGCTCAAACTCAAGTTAAGTCTAAGCCAATTCAACTCGAGCTCGATTTGTTAAATTTTTAGAGTTCGAGTTAGTTAAAATCTTAATAAACAAGTCAAAACATACTAAAATTCAACTCAACTCATTTGCAATCTTACGTGCAACTCAAAAGAGCAAGTCATATCCAGCTTGCCACTAGATCCTGGCCATATTAAACCCTTCCCTGTCCAGACCATGTTTGAACCCGCTAAGTAGGAGGGTGTCCGACCCAAACCCCACACTGGTGTGCAAGCCTGCCACTTGATCAAGGGTCTGCCCTTTACTTGCTATCACTTTGGGGTCCAAGCAGCTTGGCACAGCTCCCTCGTTTGCTTGGCCCGAAGTCATTAACCTGTGCTGCCCAGTCCAGCATTGCTGGCTTGATTTTTGTCCCTCTTGGAAAGACAAACTCATAGCCAGTTTTCTTTGGACAGCCCAACTAAGTGAATTTGAACATATTATGGCCCGTTTGTTTGGGGTTATAAGGAGGGGATTGAATTTGATAGTGAGAAGGGGATTGAGAATGGAGTGTTTGTTTTGAGAGATAGGGAGGGGATTAATAATACCTTAGTATTAATAAGGACGAGGAAGGGGAATTGGTAAGGAGGAGGTAGAGATGGTATTAGAAAAATAGTGAGGGAATTAGAAATTTTTTTATTTTTTTTATTTTTTATATATTGGGAATTTTTTTTAAATATAATGTTTATTTTTTTATATTTTTTTATTTGTTTTATTATTTTATATAAAAATAATTTAACAATTCCTCACTATTAATCCCCTCACTATCAATCCCCTCCATTCTATCTCCCAAAATAAACGGGAATACATTGATGAGTTTGTATCTATATATATATGAATGCACAAATGCTTCGGGAGTTTAGGAAGACATCTGCATAATTGCCTTATCATCAATAATGATTTGTAATATTTTTGCCAAGATTTGGTGAAATTATTTTTTTACAAGATTTGTAATAATGATTTAGAATATTTGCTCAATTTAAATGTGGATAAGATTCGTTTTGGATAGGGCATGAATTGTACTATTTTTTCTAAAATATTTTTTGTCCACCTTTAAAAATTTTGAGTAATTTTTTTAAGATGCAGCAAAATTACAATTCACACCCCTTGTTGGTGATCTAACACCGACGAAGTTTATACATGAGGAACTTGTAGGCTCATTTCTTTTTTGATGGAGCTTCTTTGCACACTATATATTTCTTCCCATCTCATTTTTTTGAAAATTTTTATTATGATTTTGTTCCTTGAACATATTACTATTTTGAATAAATAGCACATGCCTCCATCCATATCCTAACTACATCCACCATTCCCACCATTAGCATCACAACCTTTTCACCGGCCCCTAACACCTTGATAACCTCTCTCCACCCTGATTTCCCAATGTGATTCCCTTCTCCAACGCCAGACCACCATGACCCAACCTTTGCAAGACCCACCACCTTGAAACCCCACATTTAAGAGGGAAGAAGGGAAGGGACAGAGGAGGGAAGAAGGCGACGACTGACAATGGGTGATGAGTTGGAATTAGGATTGAAGTTTTTTTTTTTTTTTGTTTTTTTTTTTGAGAAGTTGTAATGCATTTATATTAAGGGAGTGTTTGGCATAACTTATATAAGTGCACTTATTTTGGTTACATTATCTCTCTATTTTTTTACATATATTTTCAAAAAAAATCAAAAAGTATACTTATTTAGATCATCTCAAAATCTATACTATATATTAAGCAAAAGGGGGTTTTTAACCCCAAGCTTTGTGGGAGCTCCGATCTCCCAATCTAAATTTCTTGATTTTTTGATTTTAAAAAAAATAATCTTAGCATTTATTAACTTCTCTCAACTCCCAAGTCTTACCCTCATAATAACACTTTAATGTATTAAGAACAAACATAAAAAAAAAAATTGAAATCCAACACATATGAATTCTTTGAAAAGTTCCAACACATATGATTATTATCTCTCATAATAACACTTTAATGCATTAAGAACAAATATAAAAAAAAAAATTCTTAAAAAGTCCAATACATATGATTATTATCAAAATATTAAACTTTAATATAATATAATAAAAAAAAGACATTTAATTCCTTGAAAATTCTAACACATATTATTATTATCAAAATATTAAACTTTAATATAATATAAAAAATGAAAAAAAGAAGACATTTAAAAAAAAATTTAAATCACAATTTACATATATAGATAATTGTCAATACAATCCGTGCATAGCACAGGTGATATGCTAGTACTCCTAACGTGAAAATAAACGACTTATAGGAAAAAGAAAAACAATAAGGCTCTAAGGCCATGTTTGATTCACAACACTAATAGTGAAGTATTAATAATCCCATCAAATTAGTGTGGTATTAACTATCCCATCCCTACCCCATTACTAATAATCCTACAAATTTGTTGGATTAATTATCCATTGGATTAATAATCCTAAACCAAAATATCAAAACAAACATAGGATGATTGGGCCCACGGATTAATAATCCTAATCCCATGCTTTAATCCTTCCAATCAAACATGCCATAAAGGATTAAACATAAAACCCTGTACAAATTACAAACAAGAAGTTGTAAAAGAATTAGTTGCGATTTTAGAAAAGTCATCAAACTTTACAACGTGGTTTGAAAAAATAAGATTTGAATTAAAATAAAGCCAAAACACACCAACGTCATCGTCTTTGTGGCTGCTGTCTAACTTTTCCTCTTCCGTCATTGTTTTCTTGAACTTCAATCATCATTAGAAGTCAGTTAAAAAAAGAAAAACATCCACAACAACAATAAGTTAGGAGGAATAAGAGAAAATGAATCATTTTGAGCGCTAAAAATTTTAAAATTTATGCAAAAAAATGGAAGTAGAAGCTCTAAAACACTTATTTCTATGCATAAAAAATTTATATTTACATTATAAAAATATTTTCTGAACTTGTAAGAAAGACGTGGGAAAACGTCTAGAGAGAGGGGGTTCAATGCTGCTGGTTTTTGAGTTAGGATTGAAGTTTAATGTTGAAAATGATGATATTATAAGATTTTTTAATTTTTTTTTTTTAACGAATTGGTAGTGTCAATTGCCAAAAAAAAATAAAAATAAATCAAAATTATATGTGGAGTAATAATGTGAACAACTGGAGAGACGACGTGAAGTGTGTAAATTGAAACCCACCCACCCTTTTTGGGGATGACGAAGCCCTCGCCAGATTTGTGAATGTTGCCGTCAGTGACCAGGAATGGTTTAGGATATTTTAAATAAGTTTATATTTTTTAAAAAAATAAATGATTAATATAATTTTTATAAAATAAATTGAATTTGATTATAGAGTTGTTGATTTTTAATTATTTTGATTTTATTTTTTTTACATAAATAACATACTCGACTAATTTTATAATATAAATAATTTAATTTATCATAAAAAATTCAAAAAAATCGTCTACCGAAATCCCACAATCCCTGCCAGCTCGATCCTAAATTCACGTCTCTCACCTCGTGGAGGGTTGAGCCAGCACAGAAGTCGTTACGTGTCACGTTATCAGTGGATGCACTTATTATGGGGATTCATCTATTATTACTAGATTAGTGTTACTAATTAATGTAGTAATTAGTATATCAATATTAATTAGAACATTATTATTGACTCCACCATTATATAAATTACAAATATTAAAAATATCTTAAATTATATCATATCATTAATTAATACACTAATAGATACATATAACGTTATTCTTATTATTATCATTGTGTGTGTGACTGTATGTAATGTATGTACGTATTATCAAATTAAAAGGCTATCCTCAAAGAGAAATATTTTAGACCATTAATTATGTGACAGTGAGTCTCACCCGTTGACATAGTGTGTTTGTGCCTTTGAAATATATATATATATTTTTAGATCGGAAAAGTTCCAAGCCTTTCAAATCATCGGATTAATAATTTTATTGGACTATTAGTCCAATCCCAAGCTCATATCCATTCAAACAAACATGACATAATAGATACATATAGCATTATTCTTATTATTATCATTGTGTGTGTGACTGTATGTAATGTATGTACGTATTATTAAATCAAAAGGCTATCCTCAAAGAGAAATATTTTAAACCACTAATTATGTGACAGTGAGTCTCACCTGCTAACACAGTGAGTTTGTGCCTTCTTTTTTTTTTTTTTTTTTTCAATTATCACCTACTCTCCTAATCAGAAACGGACCCCTACTCCCATCTACTTTATTGCTTTCCTCACCTTTCATTCAAAATTAGAGACTCCAATTAAACATTCACAATTTAAGCTTGTTTTGAAAAATAAGAAAAGAAAAAGTTAATTTATTAATTTATGAAAAATTATCGGTAGTTTTTATATATAAAGTTCAAAATTTATTTAGTTTCAAAACAAAATATTTGTACCAATTAGTCCTATATATTTTTAATTATTACCAAAAAAAAATTCAATTTAAAGACGATGTTACATTCTACCACTATCGGATTTCCGTTGGACAGTCATCGAAAACTCGCCAGAATATTTAATATCACCAAAAAATTGTCAGAATATTCTGAATGTCACTGGAAGTCACCTAAATGTGTAGAACATTCACTAGACGTTAAAAATATCACATGACTCACCGAAACGTCCAGAATATTATCCGAAAAAATAAATAAATAAATGGAGAAATTATAGCAAAAAACATAACAAAATATACTAAATATTAATAAACTAAAAGGAAAACAAAAACAAAAACAAAAACAAAAAACCATAACAACAACAAACAGTAATAATGGGAGAAAAAAATATATATGTTATTTTTAATTTTTGTAGGGTTTAAGCAAATAATCTCTAATATTGATCAAATTTAAAAGTAAGTTTTGAAATTGTAAAATGTTACAGTTTCAAAATATGATTTTATTAAGTATTTATCCTTATTAATCAAATTAGAAAACATATTATGAAACTGTAAAATTTTACAGTTCTAAATAATGTTATGAAACTACAAAAATTTACAATTTTAAAGTATGATTTATTCCAATACCATAAAAACTAAAATTGTAAAATTTTACAGTTTTCACCACCTGTAACAAAACTCGAAAATGACTTATTTAGAATTTAAAAATTCTCTCCATTAAAATAAAAAGATAGAAATTTGTAGTAGAGAAAATGTAAAAAAGCTAAGAGATCAAAAGAAAGAGACAGATATAGAGAGAAAATTGTACTTCGGCAACTAATTTTGGTTTAGATCTAATTGGATTTGGCGTAAATCTACTCAGATTTGATAGATCTATATCAGATTTGAGTATGTCTACTAATCTTTTTCGTCGGAAATTTGTCTCCTTTGTCGTCGATAAATGCAAAGAAAGGAGTCAGTATTCGGTAGTTGTTGGTGAACCTCAATCAATGATAGTCGCCAATGAGTGTAGATCAAAAAGAGAAAGAAAAAAAAGAAGGCGTGTTCGTGATCGTGATCATGATCATGGTCGTGGCTGTTGTCGTTACCGAACATTAGAAAAAGAGAGATAAAGAGAAGAATTAAGGTGTAAAGAGAGACGGAAAAAAAATACGCAGTGTTCTTTTGGGTCTACCCAAAAGGTTTTGACATTAAATATAACACATATTTTTCAAAAAAGATTTGTGGATAATTTGCCCTTGATTTATTTAACTCGCATTACCTCTATATATTTCTGTACATTTTTTTAAAAAAGTCCAAAAAAATCAATAAGTTAACTTTTCTTTTCTTTTCTTTTTCTATTTTCCAAAATCAATTTATAGTGATGTGACAAGAGATGAAGACCTTGTGTGGATTACTGTGTAACAAATTAAAAATTGATACCCAACACATAATGTTATTACAAGTCAAATTGAAAAAATCATTTTTAAAATTTTAAACATTTTCTTTTAAGAATTGAGCTAGTGGGTGAAATGTTGTGGGAAAATATTTGGACCTTAAAAAAAATATTTTAATTTGACTTATAGGGCTGTCACAAAAATTGATGTCAACTTTTAATTTATCATACTATCATGGATCTCAAAGGTTATCATCCATTTTTGCACAAATAATTCTCATGTCAATTTTTGCTTTATTGGATTTATTTATTTTTGAAATATCTAGTTATCATGAATATCCTTTGCCAAATTTTGGCACATTATTTGAGGATTTTTATTTTATTTTTATTTATTTTTAAGAGGTTATAGCTGAAAATGACTTTTGACTCGATAATTTACCATACCAATAACAAAAATGGCAACCATAGCCAGTAGGGTAATCAAAATATTAATAAATGGTGTTACATGAGGACTGTGTATCAATATAAAATGGCAGGTATACCATTATACTCTGCTAATTAGAGATTTTAATTTGCTAATTATACTTTTCGAAGCATCTGCAGAGTAAATGCCCCGATTGAAATTATCCAAAAGAAAAATTTATAGATTCTAAAATAACAATAAGCAACAGAGAAGAATATTACATGTTCTAAGAGTGGGGTTCTGATGCAAAATGGTGTAACACAATTACTCCGGATGTTATCTTTTGCCCACTCACAAGCCAAATTCTTTGTAAGTTAATTCATTGCACCTGTGAACATAAAATCACAACATCAAGTTCCATAACATGCTTAGTCTCCGTTTGGCAAGAGCTAAACGGGACTTTTTTAGCTATTTTAGTCACAAAAGACAAAATAGACTATTTTAGCCACAAAAAACAAAATATCACATCCAACCCATAATCATTACATTCTTCTCTCACAAAAAAGGTCAAAAAAATCAAAAAGTCAAAAAACCCTTCCCAAACCAAACTTTTTAGCCCAGGCTAAAATAGCCAAAAAAGTCAAAAAACTAAAAAGCCAACCCACTTCCCAAACGGAGACTAATGTGGCAACATATTCCATATATTGATTGTAGAGTTAATAAACAACATGGCCCCTAAACTTTATTTTGACTCAATTTAGTACCTTAATTTTTCAAATATCTCAATTTCATCCTTCTATTTGGAGTTGGACATTAATTGATGACATGACATGGGTATTTAGAGAAAAATGAACTTCGGGCAGCTTGTTTCACTGGAAATGATTTGGGAGCTGCATGTTGGGGGAAAAACTTTCCTTTTTCAATATTCTGTTTGTTTTGATGAAAAATATTTTATAAATAAAAAGATTTTCCTCAAAAATTACTTACAATTCTTTTAAACGGAGAAAAATATTTATCTTTGAAAATGTTTTACTTATATTTTGTTCAAACCAAAGCATCAAAGGATGAGATTGAGGCCATCTAACATCCAAGTCCAAACAGAAACAAATGATTGAAGCCATTTAAACAGTTGAGAGGGACTAAATTGAGACAAACTGAAGCATTTGAGGGATTGGTAGCCATGAGCATTGAGTGTTATTCAGCACTATACTCCATAGTAGGCTTCCACAGGGTTGTGCCAACATTGTTTACCTTTCTATACATCTTTTTGAGTTATTATCTTCTTCTATATAATGTGTCAGTCCAATAGTTATTCTCATAATATATGTGAGTGGTACTCATCACACCAAGATTATGTTAATAAATTGGAAAATTTTCAATCCAGTGTAAATTTTTTAAAAAAAAAATTATAAATAAATAGTAAACTTTATACACATTAATAATTATAAGTATAATTTTTTTCATGATTTTGTAATAATTTTCTGATATACCCATTGACAAGTAATTTTCCCTAATTAATAAATTTTATAGCAAGCATATTATGTTTTAAAAATATGGGTAAAAGTATTATCATTCGGATTTAATCTCACCATTAGAATCATAATTTCAAAATAATAAAATTATAATAATGCTTGGTAACTTTTATCCAAAAAAAAATTAGTACGATGAATTTATATTATACAAGATATGTCATTTCAACAATGTAAGAATAAGGATAAAATGCAGTTTTAGTTCCTAAATATGCATTATTTTTCACTTTAGTCCCTTAAATTTCCATTTTGTAATTTTGACCCTCAAAATTGTCGATTTGAGTCAATTTGATCCTAGGTCTAATGTCCGTTTACATTGATAACAAGAATAGGGATAAAGACAATTTTGATCCCTAAAGTATACATTTCTCATCATTTTAATCTCTCAAGTTTTAAATTTTGTCATTTTGATCCTCATGGCTATCAATTTGAGTCATTTTGGTCCTAACTCAAACAGATTGATAACTATGATGACCAAAATAACAAAATTTCAAACTTAAGGGACTAAAATGATTAAAAAAACACATACTTTAGAGACCAAATTATCTTTTACCCAAGGATAAAATACTTTTTTCATTATCAATGTAAACAAACGTTAGAAATAGGACTAAAATGACTCAAATTAACAACTTTGATGATCAAAATGACAAAATTGAAACTTAAATAACTAAAATAAAAAAGAACACAGACTTTAAGGACTAAAACTGTCTTTTATCCTAAGAATAAATATTTATCTCTTTTATTTGTAGAAACAGATTATATCACGTAGAGTAGCTCGTAGATTGGGTCGAGTTAAGTAGCCTCTCATTCACTAACTTAGGTGAATTGAAAAAAAATCAATCTGTATTCGTCCACTTAGTTAGTAGATACGGATTGAGTTGGCCATGCGGGTTGGTGGGTTGATACAAATTGATTTGACGGTTTAAGTTTTACAATTTTAGATATTTTTTTAAACTATTTTTTAGTAATTTTTACTATTTTAGCCCAAAATTTTTTAGACTTCATTTTTTTTAATAATAAAAATAAAGGCCTATATTTCATATTTCATAAATAGTAAATATAAGTATTTCCTTTTTTTTTAACACACAAAGCATATAAGCATAACATCATTCTGTTAGGGATGTTGGTGGATCGGGCTAGGTCACGTGCTTTCCTATCTATCATTTGCCCGAATTTAAACAGATTAAGGAAAATGCATTTTCATCCATCTACTCAGACCATTACAACTATTCATTTTGTAATAAATTAATTCGGACCATTCAATTTTGACAAATCTAAGTGAATAATTGGCCACTTCTAATATCATTTATGATATGTCATTTTAATAGCATAGGGTCAATCATGTAGCCTATACTATTAGCCTAGGTAGACATACGTGTGTGTCTAATTTATTACTTAGAGTATCTTCAACGATCTATCAAATTTTCCATTAAATTTCAGTAAAAGTTTCACTTGATATCAAGTGTTCCAACAAAAATTTTCAAAGTTTCATCAGAACATCGGTCAACTGGGCGCGAACGACCGAGCGGATGTCCTGCCGATCAACCGGCCAGCATAATTTTTTTACAAATTTTTGTCTTGAGGTGATCATCCGAGAGACATCCGGAGGGACATCCAAGAGGACATCTTGTGGTGAAAATCAAATGATTATGAACAGTAACTTAATGAAAGGCACATTGGTCCCTAGTTTGATGAAAAAAAGTGAAATTCTAGATTTAATACATATTTAATGAAACTGTTAGAGGAGGAAAAGGAGTCATTTTTCATCAAATTCAAATTTGATGACATGTTTGAGTAACCATTAAAGATGGTCTTACATAACTTTACAATATTTATAATTTTTTTAAAATGGTAATACTCACATCCTTCGGGGCCTGTTTGTTTTGGGTTAAGTAGATGGGAGGGGATTAGGATGGTGGAGGTGTTATTTAATGTTGTGTTTGTTTGTAGAGTTAGGGAGGGGATTAGGATGGTGGAAGTGATATAGATGGAGGTTGAGGAGGAGATTGAGATGGAGGTTGGGGAGATGGTATTAGAAAAATAGTGAGGGGATTAGAAATTTTTTTATTTTTTTTATTTGTTATATATTGGGAATTTTTTTATAAATATTAATGTTTAATTTTTTATATTTTTTTATTTGTTTTATTATTTTATATAAAAATAATTTAACAATTCATACACTAACAACTATCATCAAAACAAACACAATTTTACTTAATTCCCTTACTATCAATCCCCCCACTAACAATCCCCTCACTATCAATCCCCTCCATTCTACCTCTCAAAACAAACGGGGCCTTGGTGTATTTAGGTATACAAATACATGTAGTTTCTTTTCTTTTTGCTTTTTTACATAAATTTAAAATATATATTTTTTATATTTTTTCTAAAAATAAAGAATAATAATATTTAGGAGAATTTTTTTTAAGATTCGTGATATTAAGATTTTATAAGATAAATGACATATAATATTTTCATAGTAGTTAAGATCCCTTAACATTTCTACAGAGAAAATTCGACTCAGAAATTTTGCCTAACTCATAAAAATTTCACCTCAACTCAAAGAGAAATTTCAATTTTTACAGAGAAATTTCTCTGATTTCACAAAGACATTTTGAAATTTCTCTATGTCAGATGAAATTTCTCTCGGTCAACCGGGCAGATGTCCTACCGGTCAACCGACCAGTGTAATTTTTTCACAATTTTTTGCCTTGAGGTGGTCATCCGGAGGGACATCCAAGAGGACATCTTGTGGTGAAAATCAAACGACTATGAATAGTAATTTATGAAAGGCACATTGGTCCCCATTTTTATGAAAGAAAAGTGAAATCCTAGATTTTATACATATTTGATGAAACCGTTAGGGAAGGAAAAGGAGTCATTTTTCATCAAATTTAAATTTGATGACGGATTTGAGTAACCATTAAAGATGGTCTTACATAACTTTTCAATATTTATAACTTTTTTAAAAATGGTAATACTCACATCCTTTGGTGTATTGAGGTATACAAATACGTGTAGTTTCTTTTCTTTTTGCCTTTTTACATAAATTTAAAATATATATTTTATATATTTTTTCTAAAAATAAAGAATAATAATATTTAGGAGAATATTTTTTAAGATTCGTGATATTAAGATTTTATAAGATAAATGACATATAATATTTTCATAATAGTTAAGATCCCTCAACATTTCCACAGAGAAAATTCGACTCAGAATTTTTGCCCAACTTAGAAAAATTTCACCCCAACTCAGAAAAATTTCAATTTTTACAGATAAATTTCTTTGATTTCACAGAGACATTTCGAAATTTTTCTAAGTCGGGTGAAATTTCTCTCATTTCACAGAGAAAAATTTCTCTGTGATTATACCAGAGAAAATTCAAAATTTTTCTAAGTCGGGGCCAAAATTTCTCTGAATTTGGTGAAATTTCTATGAGTTGGACAAAATTTCTCTAAATTGAATTTTTTCTGTAAAAATATTGATTGACCTTAACTAATAAAAAAAACATATCTTAGACTTCTACTACACAAAGTTAGAAAATGATATTTCACTAAATTTTTCCTAATATTTAAATTCTACTTTTAATGTGGAACGTTTAAAGTGGAGTGTGAATATCATTATTTAAAAAAGAAAAATACTTTGGAGCACTAAAAAAGGAATCACTAGAGGGAGCTATAATGATGTAGCAGTGGATCCCGCCCACTTTCTATGTCTTTTTTTATTTTTTTGTCATTCCCAATATATTAGTGCTATTAGTGATGTATTTTTTAGTGGTCTAAATCATTGTTGTTTAAAAAAATAAAAAATATCAAAGCAATGATATTTTAAAAAAGTAATTACAAATCAATAAAAAAAATTATAAATATTAACAATTAAAATCTTAAATATTTTTATGAATATTTAATTATTTTTTAAAAATTATACTGGAATATAATTGTCCCTAAAAAAATGTGTTTAGTACTAGTATTTTCTAATTACACAAACAAAATTAAAATTAAAGTTAATATTAATATTACTTTTTATATATAACATAAAATATTATTTTAAAAAATATATATTAATCTTTGCATGGCACGGATCAACGACTAGGAATAATATATATTAATTGAGGGACTGCAAAAAATTAATGGCAGTGCTCCGAACGTGGAGGAAGTAGCGAGGTTTGCATCCTCAGCTCCACGTCAGTGGGTATACACGTGTCGACTTTGCAGTTAAACTAACTTCCAGATATTCTGCAACAGCGTCAACCGACGTTGACATGTGGTCCCCCACGTGTCCCTCCACACAATACTGCCCTTCGTTTGGTCCAAATCAATATCCCACATCATATACATTCCAACGCACGTTTTTCTTTTTTTTTTTTTAATGAGAAAATAGTTATAATTAATTTTTTAGTTAAAAATTAATTATAATTAACTTTTTGTGAGAGAGAAAAGTGATTCACTTCCCAAAAGACTTATATTGAATAATTAAATTTTGTTTGGTATTAGTTACAGTTTTATTTGGCATTGGTTATGATAATCAATTTTTATATATTAAGGCCTCGTTTGGGGAGTGACTATTTTAGTCAAAAAGTCAAAAAATTATTAAAAGTTGTCATATCACCTCTCTACTTTTCTGTATATCTTTACGTAAAAAGTCAAAACGTTACTAAAATAACTTGTTTCCAAACGAGGCCTAAGACTTTTTTAGTTTGACTTTTTTAATTTCATTTGATTTTTATTTTTAAATTTTTTTGACTTATGTGAGAGAAAAAATATAATAATTGTAGTTTAAATGTAATATTTTGTCTTATAAACTTATATAGCTTATTTTGTCTTTTTGTGTTTTTTTAGTCCCAAAATATTTATCAAACGAGGACTACGGTAGCCACTTTTTTGTGTTTGAACTTTTTTAACCTAACTTTTTTAGTATAGTTTGGTTTTGGTTTTTGTTTTTGAGTTTTTTTTCTTTTATGAGAGAAAAAATATAATAATTATGGTTTGAATATGACATTTTTTCTTATTATTTTTGTACTTTTTTAACCCTAAAATGTTTACCAAATGAGAACTAAAAATCATGAAGAGACATGAAAATTTATGATTAGCTTAAAATATAATTATATGATATTTTAAGATTAGCCAATAATTTTGGATGCTTTCTTTTCTCTCTTAATTATTTCATAATTTTATAATATCATCTTATATTATATTATTAATGTCAAAAAATATTAATTAATATATCAACTAACATATTAATTAAGACACAAAATATATATATATATATATATATATATATATTTGTGGTTCCACCATTACCAACACTGACTTTCATTGTAATTTTTAGAGGGCTGGTCCACCAAATGGCATGGGGAACCCCAAATCATAAGATGAAGAAGTAATCTCTCTCTCTCTCTGTCTCTCTCTCTCCTTTGCTTTAACTCTAAGTCACCTCATCTCCATAGAGGGATGGTAATAAGAAAATGAAGGGAAAATAAAAGCTTGGCCTAGTTTAAGGTACATTAAGGGTGTTATAGTTCACAGTTCAAAATGAGCTCATACATAATTTTATACAGATTGGACAAATAATCCCAAGATAAGATAAATTGGATTATTTCAGAACTTGATCACATGGTAATAAATACATAAAATATTAAATTCAATTCCAACCAAACACTAGATAAAACTAAATTACAGTATAAATAAATAAATTGGAATTAAAAATTCAAAAACTATTTTCCCAAGATATTTTTTAAACAAAGGTAAAGGTATTCACATTTAACATGACTATATATGTAGGAAGTGTTTTAAAAATGAAATGTATTTAAATATGACTTAACTACACCAATTTAAATTTACATCACACACTTTGATTTCTAGGCATATAATTTTTTTTCTCAATATCTAAATCTAATTCCGAAATTTTATTGAGAGAATTATAAATTAGTAGAAAGTGATGAAAGTAATTATAAATTTATATAGGTGAAAGAGCATTTTTAGCAATATTAGTCAAAACATCTAGCCAAAATCTTATCTTATTACTTTAAAGCACCTCCAATGGTTAGCTAAAACAATCGTCATTGCCAAAAAAATGTCAGCTTGAGTAAAAAAGTGTTCTCCGGTGGCATGTCATAACGGCAATGATAAACAGAAAAAATAATTACAAGAAAATATATAAATGATAAATATTAATAATTAAAATCGTAAACTTTTTCACTATTGTATAATAACTTTTCAAAACTCACACTGAATGTTAATTTTTCTATAAAAAAAATTACGAAAATTTTTCTTGAATAATTATTTTAGTAACTTCAAAATTTCATGTAACAATATTTTCATGATATTTTAAATTAATTTTATGAACAAACATACTAGGTAACTTTTCTCAGATAAAGAGATAAAAAAATATATATAACTTTAATATGTGTGGGGGTGTTTTTATGAGTGACAATAATAATTTTAAAAATTATCAATAAGTATCATATAATTTTAAAATGTTTGTAATTTTAATGCATATTTCATACATTTTGGACTACTTTTATATTTTTTATTAATTTTAATATAACTTTTACACATTTTTCAACATTAAATCATAAAAATTGTTTTTGATATTTTTTATTTTTTTATTAATTAAAATATGGATAAACTATCAATAGGTCTTAATAGTTGAATTTAATTCCCATCAAATTCTATTGAAAATAAGTCTTACTAAAATTGTCCATAAAAATAATTTTTTGTGACCATTTTTTTGCATATGTCACTAAAAATTGATAATTAGTGACTTTTTTTGTCACAGTTTTTATAAATTGTCGCTAAAACTTACAATTAATAACATTTTTCTATAACGAATTTTTTAAACTGTTTAAAAAGTTAAAAATTAGTGATTTTTTGTGACAATTTTTTTAAGTTGTCGTTAAAATTTATAATTAATGACATTCTTTTAACAAGATTTTAAACTATTGCTAAAAATTAACAATTATTGGTATTTTTTTAATAATTTTTTATGAAAATTTTAATTAATTATCTTAAAACCTATTAAATAATAAATCTACCTATTAAGATCTACACGTAAATCTTTTAAAATATTATCTAGACAATAGTGTTTAGGAGTGAGCAGCGGATATTCTGATCCACTCAAACCAACCAAACCGAACCGATCCACCTCATTTTGGATAGATGTTTGGCGTCGAGCGGACGGTTACAGATTGATTTTTCCTAATCCGCCTAATTTTAGACGAATGGTAGATTTGAGGTTCCTTTGACTGCAATCGAACCGTCAAACCGCGAGCACCCATAGTAATTTGTAAGACTTTGTATTTTCAATTTGTTTAAATATTCTGTTTGTGTTTTCAATTGAAAAAGAATTTAGATATTCTATTTTGTTTCAATTTTTTTTCAATTTGGAAATCCTTTTATCAAATAACAAATGTTGATATTTGATATTTTTGTGTGAAAAATATAGGGCTTTAATTTTGTCAGTTTTTAAAAAAAATCAAGTTAAATAATTTTTGAATAAAAAAAATAATGAAATAGTTTTGATAATGCATGATTTTCTTATATGTATTTGTTATTGTTATTTAATAATTTATTTGATAATCTTTTAGTTATGTTGAGTTGGATTATTATTCAAAAAATGTTGATAAGTTATTATGCATCCGTTTGGAAAGTAGGTTGGCTTTTTAGTTTTTTGGCTTTTTTGACTATTTTAGTCTGGGCTAAAAAACTTGGTTTGGGAAGGGCTTTTTAGCTTTTTGACTTTTTTGACTTTTTTTGTGAAAGAATAGTATAATAATTATAGGTTGGATGTGATGTTTTGTTTGTTTTAACTAAAATAGCCTGCCCTTGCCAAAATTTGTATAACTTTAATAGCCAAATCGATTCGCATCTATCCGTCAATCTGCCGATTCGGTCAATCCGCCGATTCGGTCAATCCGCATTCATCAATTTGACAAACGAATGCAAATTGTTATTTTCAATCTATGTATTTGGCAGACAGATAACAAATTAAAAATTCTCCGACTCCAACCAAACTGTAAACACCCTAATAGTATTCTTCAATCTCCTCTCTCACCAGGACTACGCTTACCGTTTGCAGAGCGGTCTTCATGCTCCACCTTGCTCAATAGAAAAATACATTTGCTATCAACCTACCATCGAATTATTACGCTTAGAGACTATGCTGAGATCATGTTTGTTTGACTTTAAATTATGTGAAACTGTTAGTGAGAGGAAGATTAGTGAAAAATTGTTAATATAAAATTGTTAGTGAGGAGAGTAAAAGTGTGTTAGTTTTGATAATAATATAGGAGATGGTTAGTGATGGAATTATTAAATTATTTTTATATAAAATAAATAAATAAATTTTTTTATATTAAAAAAATTAAAACAAATAAGTGCACTTCATAAAAAAATAAAAATTTTATATAAAATAAACTCAATTCCCTTACTATTTTTCTAATCTCACCCAAAACCTAACTAAGTTAATCCCCCTACTAAGGGAGATTACTAAGCCCTTTGGACTATCAATCCGCCCTATCATTTTTCTACCAAACATGTTATAGGTGAGATCCACAGCCATGATAATCTAATCTGGCCACTCAAAACACGAAACAAATATGGCCAAAGTCCTAATCCAAAAACAATCCATGAAATTGTTTTAAAAACGACGGCCATGTTTTGGTTTCATTCTTTGAATTTTTTTTAGAATTTTTAAAAATAAAAATTAAGATTAATTTGACAAAAATAAATATAAAAAATATATATTTTTAAAATTTTATTCTGCCATCCAAAAAGATAAAACTATATAAAAATAATAAATAATTTTGATTTTTTTAGAACTAATTTTTACTTTTTTAAAATAAAATTCTAAAATAAATTTCTAATAACTAAACTAAATATGGCCATCAATTTCACCAAACAAATAAAATATAACAAAGTTACACATTAGAAGGAAAAAAAAAATTGCAAAAACTATCACAAAAGCATGACCGGTCAATAGGGCACTAGATCCTAAGCATTGCCAACCATGCGTATGTAATGATTTAAAAAAATATATTTTTCGTAAAATCTAAACTTTTTTAATAAAATAACCAACCACCAATTGAATCTTGCAACTTGAAATGCATTCCATTAGCAAGTTTCACACTACCATCATGACAATTAATTTTTTTTTTTTCACTCAGTCTAAAAGTTTAAATTTTAATTTTATTTGTTCAAAAATTTAGGTGCTGAAACATTTCATCTAAAAAGATAAACTCAAGCAAAATATTCAAAATACCCTTCCTTATATATATTATATATACGTTCAAACCTAACAAATCAGACACACACACACATACTCTCTCTCTCTCTCTCTCTCTCTCTCTCTCTTCCCTCTACTATCTCCCACTCTCTCTTTTTCATCCGCCTCCCACAGCATCGTAGTCACCGTTGCCTCCTCCCCTATACTACCACCACCACCACCACTATTGTGATACTGATTACTCCGACATTGGTTCCCTCCGCTACGGCAAATCTGAACAAACGTTGCCAGCGCCTCCTCGGATCGACTGTAGAGTCTTCGCCACCTCTCTCTCTCTCTCTCTCTCTATGTCTCTCTCTTCATCATCGTCAATTGCTACTTCAAACAAATCTATTAGATCTGGAAATGGAGTCATCTCATCATTAGTGAATTCTCAAAAGACAATGATTATGATTGTGGTTTTGAGATCAGAATCTCTCTCTCATACTTAGATCTTATAGATCTCACACCTTACGTCGTCCTCTTCCGTCGTCCATCGCCGCCGACAACATCACATAATCTCTCTCTATGGATCTCTCTCTCTCTCACACAAATCTTAGATCTGTTGATGATACGCAATTATTTAGCTTTAAAGGTTCTTCGAATGTATGATATATGTATATATATGTATATGTATTTTTCTGTATGTCTGTCTGTCTCTCTCTTTCTCTCTCTCTTTCTCTTTAGATTTTCTTTTTGGAAGACTCTTCTAATGTCTGATATGTATATGTATACATGTATGTGCGTTTATGTCTCTGCTTCTAATTTTGTTTTTTGTTTTTTTGGTAGTTGATATGTTGTATACGTGTATGTAGTTGCAGTTATTTTGGTTGTTGATGTTGATTTTGGTGATATCGATGTTGATGAAAATGAAACAAATCGCACCATTTTTTTCTTATTCTTGTGCTATGTTGAACAGATGGGATTAAGAGATATTTGAATAGATAGAAAAATAATAATTTTTTAACAGATATGTTTAGTTTCGTTTGGCTTGGTATTGCAACAAATAACTCTTTCATCTCCCTCTACCAATTAGAACAAATAAATACAAAACTTCAACAAATAGAAAAAAAATTGACATCAGATAGAGTTGGTTTGATAGATATGAACAAAAATTGAATTGAAAATATTAAAAAAAATTGAATAAGTAGGGAAAAATTAAATAGATAGAAAAAAAAATTAAATATATAGAATTTTATTCGGACAAATATTTAAACAGATAAGGAAAATTTGAATTGAAAAGATTAATAGATTAAACAGATAGGGTAAAAAATCTAAACAGATTAAAAAAAATTGAACAAATAGGAAATTTTTTAAACAGAAAATTTTTGAACAGATAGGAAAAAGAAATTTGAACAGGTAGTCAATGAAAGTCAACAGATAAATTAAGGAGTAAAATTGAAAACAAAATGTCTTTCAAAACAATATAAAGAATTTCTCACCAAATTATTTCACAAAAGATGGATCTATCGCTAACAAAAAATATTCATTAGATCTAATAACTTTAACATCCTTCAAATTAGATTTATCACCAATTTTCTTCTTTTTTTTTTTTAAGATTTGAACCATCTTGATGCTTTATAGCAATTAATTAACAATTAGAACAAATTAACCCCAAAAAAACCCTTTTATTCAAGAACCAACTATAATAAAAACTAAATCTTTAAATTGAAAGTAAGATGGGACAAAGTAAAATTTACCCATCATCACAAAGAATTACTTAATTTCTCGATTATTCTATATTAGTTCAAGTTTAAGTCAATATACATATATATATATATATATTAAGTGACCTGGAGAAATTATGATTTAACCATCATCACCTATGAAGCATGGGCATTTTGAAAAACATGTCGTACTTGTACCAGGTACTTACCGGTGTATGATATCTCGTATGATACTTCTGTATAAGTATCAAGTACACAAAATACATACATAAATTTTTTCTTCATCATTTTTGGCGTACCCAAACGTACCTAGTATATACCCAAGTCGTATCGTACCTCAGTTGAAATAATATTTTCTTGTACTACAGGAATAAAACATCTTTCACTAGACTTCTTTTTTATTTTTAGTTTTACACTTAGCATGATTTTAAAATTAAACTATGATTTGTAAGTTATTTAATATATTGACATTTAATTTTGATTTAAACTTTTACTTTTGGCATTAAATATTAATTATAGGTTGGATCTTAACAAATTAAACTATTTAATTAATTTTTGCATTATTCTAAATTAAAAATAAATATTTTTTTACAAGCGTACCAAGTCGTACCCGTACCCTACTTTTTTTTGAATTTTACTGTATCAATGTACCTGTACCACACCAATACCACTACTCGTACCTGTACTTCATCGATCATCACAAAGAATTATTTAATTTCTTGATATTTCTATTTGTTGGAAATTGGGCCAGGTATTGAACCCGACTTTGGGCGTCCATGTGGCATGACTCATAGCCCATTCAAATTACCCATGTAATTTGAATTTGATTCTTGATAATCCTATTTGTTAGGATAACCCTCTATCTATCTACATCTATCTATATCTCTATCCGATCCTTAGAAGATATGAATAGATGGATATATATGGTTATATATCTGATTATATATTTAAATATATAAAACATCAAATACGTTATGTATTTTTTACCCATAACATTTTTTCTCATACTCTCTCTCTAACTCTCTCCTACATGTAAAATAATCAAGCATTTGCACTGTGACTAGAGTGGATGATACTTATACTATGGTATTACACCATTGCTGGGAGTTCATAATTTGTGGTTATCAAGCACGTGATTTACCCACAAGGTTCTTAGTTTCGGATTCTTTTACACAAGGTATGGTTTGAATTCTTTTACCCGTTGCGTTATCGATATCTTACATTGGTATCAGAGCCATAAATGGATATTTTTGTACTTGTTTTTTGTGCATTAAAATATGTATATAATTATATATATATACACATGATATATGCATAAAAAATTAATTCTTTCCCGAACTTTCTTCAATCAACCTGAAATTTACATATGTTGTAGTATATTTCATGTAAAATATATTTGTAAAGTTTCATGAAAATCCAACAGTCGAATTTTGAGAAAAATAGAGATTCATATTTAATTTTTCATAACTTTGACTGCATGCTGGTTTTACATGATTTGTTTTTATCTTATGAAAATTATATATTTGGAATCCTTGTTTCGATACCTTCGAAATGGTATATTATGGGTCTGATTCCGATTTACGATTGATGAGAAAAAGCAAATCATAATTTGGGTTCGTTTTTGTGTTTTTGGTGGCTTAAGGAGGAAGATGAAGTGCAGAGTTTCTGCACTTCCACTCTCATTAGAGAGAGTGTGTGCTACACTCCATTATTTGTGTTTGTTAAATGCCATTTTTGAGTCCACAAATATTTTTATTTTGGAAAATGGAGTCCGGCAGTACCAAAATTGGACCAGAAAACACCACGGAAGGTGGGGCGTGAGCACTTTCCATGCGTTTCCACGCGTGAAGCCAGCAGCGGGCCATGTGCTTCCACGCACTAGGCGCACTTTCCATGCGTTTCCACGTGCCAGCCACGCGTCACCATCAGCCGCACATTGCAGGCGCACTTCTCACGCGCTCGACTTGCGCCCTTCCCACGCGAGCGATGAGCCATGCTGCTTTGAGCCGCCCCATGCTTGCTGCCATGCACGAACCGTGCGTTGTGCAGCCCAAACCGCGCCGTTTTTCCGCGCCGACTTGATTGGCTTGGCAACTGGATGTTAAGGCACTGTTTGTTTTTCCCTTAAATCCTGAATCGCGATAAATGGTCACAAATAATTCGTTATAGCTTTGTTTTGAGCGTGGTTGATACTATTGGACTTAGAATTAAATTTTTTATCTACTGTAAAATTTTCAAAATTTTATGAAAAAAAAAATAATTTTCCTGAAATAATAATTCATTATTTCTGCTTTAAAATGTTTCTGGGATTGCATGACTAAGTTTATGAGACTGAAATTTTTACAGTAGACTACTGTAATAGTTTATTATTTACTAGTATAATTTTTGCATTTTTCCAGATTCTGAAATATTTATTTCTGATTTTATATGTATTTATTAATTATTTAAAATTTTAAAAAATTTCAGAAGTGTTGTACTTTTTGTTATGGCATAATTTGAATATTAAGCACAACATATTTTTGTTCTTCTCTTGAGTTTCTAATATGTTGTGATTGGAATAGCATGATTAATTTTTTTTATTTATTTAAATTCCATTATTAAATGTAACATAGCATGAGTTGATTGTAAATCTACATTAAGATGCTATTGTATGGAATTAGAATATTTTATCATACTTTAGACATGCTATAGTTAGTGGGAGGTTGTTCGGTTGAGAGATATCTTTGTATATTTACTCCCGAACACTAATATTTTGCGCATGAATTAAATTAAATTTTGAATAATTGTCACCTGTGGTGCAAGAGATGATTACAAGCATAGCGAATTTTCGATCTTGCGACTTGTGTAATATTGTCACTTTTTAATTTAAATTTTTGCGGCAAAATTATATTATGTTAATCAAATGAATCCCAATGCGAATTTTTCTCTAAATTGATTTAGCTTATAGAAGTTAATTTGGTTGACCTAGACTTAATAGAGATGTTCAAATGTGAACTATCCAACCATATTCTTTAGACGAGTAAAAAGTCTTAGAGACTTTAGGTCATAACTTAATTGAGCCAAAGTAAGCAAACATGACTCAAAGTCGTCGTAGTTTTGTTGCCTTGTTTGGCACAATAAAACTGATGTGTGCGCTATGGTTAGCGGCATGCTACGTAGTTTTGATTGGCAAGTTTTGGAGTTGTGAAATTAGTAAGCCTTCAATAGATTTGTATATGATCTTGACTATTGAGCTACGCGGATTGACTTTGTAATTTGACTTGTAATAATGTTGCATCATTGGATGAAGTAACATTCAAGAGTCACGTCATCCAAGAAATGCAAGCTTAAATGAATTAGTCATTAAATGTAAGATGAGTAGCTAGTATGAGCAGTGTTTTGCTCTCTACCCAACTGTTGGGAGTGGATGGAGCAAAATTTCATGCACTATAATAGTGTGCATTAAAGCATCACTTGAAGTTAAATTATTAGCGCTTAGTAGCAACAAAAATCTATTAACACTAAGTGAAAAGATTAGCGCCAAGTGGTTGCAAAATCTATTAACACTAAGTGAAAAGATTAGCACCAAGTGGCTGCAAAATCTATTAGCATTGCCAACTTGTCTAAGTTTAGACACTTATTATTTTCACACTTGAGTGTGAGACATGAGGAGGTGCTTCTTTGTATGATTCCTTAGCTAAGCTAACACTTTTGAATAACGCTTACCACTAAGCGTAAACATTACAACATAGTAATGAAAAGGTCAAGGCTGACAAGGTTTTTATGACTCTAAGAATTTGACACATGGCTCGTGAGAGCATTGTGTTGAATTAGACTCTTTAGCTTAATTCGCGCTTAAGTTACTTCGGGAGCTGTCATAAATTGATAGTTTATTCTCTCCTTCTTGTGGATAGTAGAATTAATTGCAAGTAACTATGAAGCGAGAAATAGAGATGGCAAGAGGAGTATCGTCATCTTTCAACTAGATGCAGTAAAGTATATGGAGAATAAAATTGACTTGAAGGTGTAGGGGATTAGCATTTACTAGTTAAATTTGCAACTTAGGCGCACTTGATATCTCCATGGCATCCTTTTATGATCTAGTAAACATGAATTAGTCGTGAGTCATTACCTAATTACGCCTAAACCTTTAAAACTTGTCTTCAAGAACTCACACATTAGGATGAATGGAATTAGTTAATGACATTGGTCATGAACCGGTGACTTATTATACTTAATCACATTAATGAGAAGATGACATGGATGGTTTGAGTAGGCCCTCTCAAGCCCACTCGCTTGTGACATCCTGCTCTCATGTGAATGTGTAACTTTGTTCGCAATGGTTGCACACAAGTAAGTAGGAAAGTCGCAAAAGGGCATTTGTATTGGCGCATTTAGTCCATTATGATATTTGTGACTGGATATGTGTAAAAGTATGATAGCTAGCCTCAATCTCGACACATTTATAGATTATGATACACATCTGAGTCAAGATTATTTGATCTCCCATAAGTCAAAAGTTTTGAGATGATTTTTGACATTGCACATATAAGGTCGAGATCAATCAGATAACAGCTTTCATGCTTTTAGTTTTGACCAAGGTGGCGAGTATCTATTTGAGTTATTTTAGAAAGCTCTATGAAGAGAAATGGATGCTTAGAAAATTGATTATTCCTAGTACTCAGCAACACAATGGTGTAGTAGAGATAAGAAATTAAGTATTGTTAATGTTACGTGGATGATGGGGCAAAATGTTTCCCAATTGAGAATTGCACTTTAGTTTGTTGCTTATATCCCTAACTAAGTGCCCTCCATATCAGATTTTACACTCCATTTGAGTAATGAGTTAGCGATGTGCCATCTATGGGCAATTTGTAACCGTTAAGCAACTTATCTTTATTTTATTTCTCATAAGGTTGCGAAGTTAAGACCTAGAGTTCTATGGCGCATTATTGTATATTGTCTTGTAAACACATAGGGTCATGTGGCGCATTATTGTATGTTGTCATGTAAACCCTCCAGGTCATGTGCATATAGGTAAGCAGCTTTGTGGTAGTGTTAACTAACATAAAGTTTTCTTGGTAAAGGTGACGTGAATAGAGTTTTGGAGCTCTATAAGATAGAGAATTCTAAGTATAGCGCTTTGTGTAGCCTAGTTGAGAATGGAAAGAAATTTTCAATATCCTAGGGATAGTGGGAGCGATGTGCCTACTAGTGGATTATTCCATTAGAAAAGAATACTCTACATTCTTTGTTGCGTGGTAGCGAATGTGAAAATTTTCCATGTCATCACTGGGTGATTGAGAGGGAAACATTCACGATTGCTCCGCAAGATGATAAAGAGTCTAGGATAATGCCAAAGGCTCTAGTCCCTTATTTTTTAGAAAGTGGATCAATGTTGCGCAGTTTAAGACAATGTAACCATTTCTATAATTTGGCTAATTTTCCATTACGACGTGAAACTGTTATAAAGTTATGCGCAATTTAGATAGTCATTATTGAGGCATAAGGCTCGTTAGATACCGAAAAGTCGCACCATTGAGAAAGGTGTAGACCATGAGAAGACTTCCTTCTAGGGAGTGAGGTTATTTCAACTTAGGCTATGATTGACATAAGTTCGGAACATTGATTTGTGGACGTTGTGACCCAACTTCTCGTTGGAGAATTGGATAAGTAAATCCATGGAGATTCACCTTCTGCTTTTATGGTGAAAAGTTAGGAGCGCAAAAAGGTTGTTAGTTCCAATAAATTTTTTACAGCCTAAAACAGTTATCCAAATAGTGGTTCTTAGATTTCGTCGAGCCATGATAGGCCAATGATAATCAATGAAGACCACTGAGGCATGATCAATGGTCCAAAAGAAGTTTTTCCTTATTTAGTCAATATGAGCCAAGAATTTATAAGGTTGTCGCCACCTCGAGTGGACAATCCTCTATTTTAGATATAATAGACATGGGTGATGTAATTTATATGCTCAGATGTATGATCCTTAGGGATTGTTTTGGGAGAATTCCTGGTTTGTCTTTAATGACTTACATAAGGAATATCCTAGAATAATTCTAAATGCAAAATTGCAAACGCATTGACTTACCTATCGGTAAAAGCCAGAGCCTTAGCTATTGAGTGAATCCTCGGATTGTCTTTGGGAGAAACAGATGACCTATATTCCTTGATCTTTTTTTTTTTTTGTTGTGGGAGCCTGAAGTACGCTATGTGGGCGTATTCGGCATAATGAGTGTTATCTTTGGTAAATGGTCAACTACGTAGTTTAGACATTGACCTTGCTCATTAGTAATATATAAATTTTCCCCTTGTAAGATTCAATGCGCTAGTTAGGCGCATCTTGAATGAACGCAGATTGGTTACCAAAATATCTTTAGAGAGGTAATTGCGCCAGATGTAGTGATCTTGAACCATTTCATATGAAGCGCACATGGTGAATTCCGTTGTATATGCTTATCGCAAGAGGTGCTGATAGGCTTATGCTTGGAATCTAGAATTGTGCAGATTGTGGTCTTGTTTTTTAAAATCGATCACTTATTTGTTGTAAAACGATGGGATGTTGACACTATTATGGTTTGTGTCATAATGATTAGCAGATGATGATGTCAGTAGGCAAGATTGACTCACTCACATGAACAATTGTCGTTGGCACTTAGAAGCGAGCAAGGATGAGACTAATGGTTTATTTTTATTTAGAGCCAAGAGAGGCTTAAATTATCCACTATGTATGTCGCCTTGGTTACAACTAAGATGAGGTCGTATTAAGGACCAAACATGGATGTTAGTACCCACTTTTTATGTTGTGTCTATTATGATTAGCCAAATGCGAGATCTCATTTAGCGCCTAGAAGACGAGCAAATAGAAAATTCGAGTTAGGTGCTAGAAAGCGACTAGACTAAGATCTGTACGGTGTATCGAGTATGACGTCACACTTTGGAAGAGTCACTCTACCGTAGCATGTATTCATACTACATATGCTTGGTGACCGAGTAATAAAGTGAGAGAATGGATCCATATTTCCTCACCGTGTGACTTGCATGTCATTATTGATATGACTTTCATTTATGTACCTTTTTGTGACTTTTGACTATGTCATAAGGTAAAGGGTTGATGTTCTGCTACTTTAGTATGTTACCTGCGGTCATGTATGATTCGGCCTTAAGGGACTGGGAAAGCAATCAATCCTAAACTAAATGGCATGAGGGCAAAGGGAAGATCATCTAATATTACACCACTGTTGTATATTCACTGTAGGCAACTCACATCGCTCTGTATGAGAGGCGAATTGAGTGTGAATATATTGCAAGAATTGAGAGGGTCAAACATGCTCTTTTGAGGGATTAGAGATGTTTTTTGGACCAATGTAATTAGATGGGTCTAGGGTATATGAGACATTATTTTTATTTTCGGGTTGATGTCTCTATGCTGGCTCATTTTTTAGTTCTAGTATAGAGCTTCCACATGCAGATATTTCTCAGCGATCGCACGGTTCATTAGCTAGTATGCGATTGTTAAATATTTAGGGAGATTGATATAAAGATGTGGCAGTGTCATGCCAACTCATGTGTGAGTGGGAGATGTTGGAAATTGGGCCGGGTATCGAACCCGACTTTGGGCGCCCATGTGGCATAACCCATAGACCATTCAAATTACCCATGTAATTTGAATTTGATTTCCTGATAATCCTATTTGTTAGAATAACCTTCTATCTACCTACATCTATCTTATCCTTAGGAGATATGGACATATGAATATATATGGTTATATATCTGATTATATATTTGAATATTTAAAACATTAGATACGTTACATATTTTTTACCCATAACTTTTTTTCCCATACTCTCTCTCTAACTCTCCCACATGTAAAACGATTAAGCCTTTGCACTGTGACTAGAGTGGGTGATACTCATACTGTGATATTACTCCATTGTTGGGAGTTCATAGTTTGTGGTTGTCAAGCACGTGATTTACCCACAAAGTTCTTCGTTTCAGATTCTTTTACACAAGGTATGATTTGAGTTCTTTTACCCACTGCGTTATCAGTATCTTACACTATTTAATTCAGGTTCACGTCAATATATATATATCGGTAGAATATTTATAAATGTAAAAAAACATAATTATAACAAACAAACAGTTATAATTCATCAAATAATACCAACCCAACAACCTACCAATCCAAAAAGAGCTCGTAATGTGAAAAATGAAGCTCATTACAACAAAGTTTTATAACGAGTGAGAAATAATTAATTTTTATCTTTAGCAAGGATCAACTCTCTAAATTCCTTCCTAATTAAGGCTTCTTTTGGACACTCCAAGTAAGTTATTTATTAGTTTATTTTTATTACATCCTCTTTCTATTTTTTACATAGTTTTTTATAATAATAAAAATTAAAAAATAAATCATACCACAAATAACCATAAATGTATATAAAAGAGATAATTAAGCTAACTCAGGTTCTAGTCAATTTCACGTGGTATGTTCTGTTAACTAATTGAATGGCAAGTGATAATTAGATCAAAATAAAAATCTAATAACTTAACGTTCGAAATTTTCAAAAAAAAAATAATTATAAAGCCAAAATGTGAATTGAGAGTTGTTTTGAGAAGTGACTTACAAATTGATTTTTTTTATTTATTATGAAAAAATATGTAAAAAGCTGAGAAGAGTGATGATATAACTTAAATAAATTAATAAGTAGTGATATAAATTTGGCCCACCAGTCCGCGACCTATCTGAAGCCCGCCCGTGGCCCGGTGCGGCCCAAGCCCAAGACCTTAGGCCTGGGCCATTTGTTTCGAAGCCCGACTTGACCCAACCCATAAACCCAGTCCATCGGCCTGCTTAAGGACCAACCCGACCTGACGGAGGCCCAACATCATTTTCGATGAAAAAAATAAAATTTTGGTAAAATAAATAAATAAATGGTCAAACCCGACCCAAGCCTGCCCCAAGCCCAAGCCAAGGTTTGCTGGCTCGACCTGGCCCGCCAACCAGCTCGAGGCCCGAGAACCCCCTGGGCTTGGGCCTAGCCTAAGACCCAAATTTTGATAGGAGCCTGTGGCTCAACAGTGGACCAGCCTAACCCCAAACCCCAATGGACTGGATCAGGTCGGACCAATTTATACCCCTGCCTATAAGTCAAGTTTGTTATCAACAAAGGCCTGATTCATATTTCACAGACAAAGGTATAGACTCTGTTTGGTTTCATTCTAGAATCATGATTCACCCTCATATTTCAACATTCTATTTGATTATAGTTTTCAAAATATGATTCTAAATAATATTTCAAAATACATTTGAAAACATGTTTGATAACCAGAGAGTTTTTGAATTTTATTCTACCCGATCGTTCTTCCGGACATCTGCCCAGACAGTTTTTGAATTTTTAGATCTACTCGGACATCTGACTAGTTGACCAAAATAGGTGGTTTTTCTTCTTTTTTTTTTTCCTTTTTTTTTAAACATAAGTTGGTGCTACTTTATTATTATGTAACATAAATATGTAGATAAGAGCAAAAATGCCAAAAAAAAACATAAATATATAGGTACATGAAACTTACATATGTCTTTTGTTAGGTTTTTATAGAAATTTATTTGAGATTAGCAAGCACATAAAAAACTGTAAAGTACCCATATGCTCAATATATTTAGCAAACTAAAATTTGGCCTAAGCCCTATATTTAGAGGATCAACTAGTATGTATTCTATAACATGTGATCATAAAGAATATCATCTTTAACAACTCTTTAATTCTGAAGTACTTTAAATTTATGTATTTAATGCCATCCGAGTTTTTGTTATTCTTCATAGAGAAAATTAAAACCATATATCATAATACATATCTTTATAGGTTTGGAGATGAAATTAACAATTCCAAACTCTGAAATAAAATTCTTTAATTACATAACTCAATAAATTAAAACCATATATCAGAATACATCTTTATAGGTTTGGAGATGAAATTAACAATTCCAAACTCTGAAATAAAATTCTTTAATTACATAACTCAATTCGAACTCTGAAATATGTTTTGCATAGTGAAAAATTATAAGAGATTTTATGAAACTCTTTCATGAAATAACACCTCATGCAAACATAAAAATGTAACTAGTAACAGACACTATATATCATCTGAACAACTTCCAAAGTCGACATTATACAACCAATAATATTAACATGATTAATTCTTCTATAGCCAATTGTATAATCTTTAATTCTCTATAAATATCATAACACTTTACATGTTCCAACCCAATGGTCAAGGCTAATTGTCTAACAAACTAATTACATATGCACCAAGTTTAATCCAAACTTCATAATTCATTAAACTCTCACAACACTAGCATACAAGACATTCTTCATGAATTTTTTTTTTCTCAAAATCATTTTATGAATACTGAATGTTAATTAATCTCGATCATTAAGAAGAGCAAAGTAAAACTTTCAATTCTGCATATTAAATTCAGTAAAATGTGCTCTAGGTATGCTCTTTGAGATGACACAAATAATCCTCTAAGTTATTTTTCAAGTATCTTAATGCCAAACACATAAAATACTTTGCCAAGATATTTTATATCAAAAATTTATTAACAACAATATTTTCACATCAAGTATTAGTTCGAAATTATTACTAGTAAGTAAAATTCCATCGCTATAAAGGATCAAGAAAAATAAATTACTCCCACTGACCTTGAGATATATGTATAAATTAACAGTATTATCCATAAAGCCAAGTAATAATATTTGGTGAACCTTTAAATATCATTGCTCAGAAATTTGTTTAAAACCATAGATAAATTTGTTTAACTTACAAATCAAATTTATTTTGTTTGGCGAAGCAAAAGATAAAAAATGCCACAATACCACTATAATCATTATAAACCTATATTTATAACATTGTTAAGAACAATACTCTTTTCAAATCGCAACCTCTTACAATAGCTTTATATTTATTTATTTATCTTCAAAAAAATACTCATTAGATTTCAAACCTTTTAAAAAAGTATAACATGATCTCATATCTACTTAATAATTTGTACCAATTCATTTACCATATTACAAATTGCCAATATCTTCATCATACGTAGCAATCATCTCTTCAATCTCTTAATATTGCTCACTTAGAAAAATAATATAATCGCAAGGATCTTTTAATTGCATGAGAATGTCTAGAAGATTGCACGTGTTATACATGTTCAACTTTTATCAATTGACTGAATAGACACTTCAGATTCTACTTGCACTCTCAGACTGAATAAACACTTTAGGTTCTACTTGCACTCTGACTTTCCCTATGTAAGAATGAATGGACCATTTTATTACAATAGGCACAAGTATACATGAAGATTTATATACTTGAGCTTTAAATTGTTCACCTATCTAAAAACTTCACATTTTAAATTTAGAAGATTCTTATGTCTGAACCAAGATAATAGAACCATTGACAACTTACAAAGTAACAACAAATAGCTATAGGTCCCATTTTGATTTCAAAATTATATCATAAAATTTTTTACTTTTGTACAATCCCAAACTCAAAAGTTATTCCAACTAAATTTTATATTAGTTTGCAATTCAAAAGTGTTTTAAAAATATTTTTAACTTAGTATCATATGTAAAGTATACACAAGTATACATAGCAATATTTTATAACAAAAACTTGTATAATTTAAACATGTTAACATACACCTCATCATTTTATTGGAGTCAAATTACGACGTTCAAGTACTCAACTTTCTTCCGAAGTTACAACCATGATATATTTAAATTGATTCCACAATTTTGTAAAAATTAATAAGAGGTTACTACATTAACCAAAATTATCATGTTCACTATAATATCCATCTTCAATTAATAATTTTAAAATCTTCACCAATATGTTTTTCAACATAAATGAGATAGACAAATGCATAACATTAATACTCATTTATAAAATTAATAGAATAATTTCTCCCACACACTTTATGATAATTATCATCCAAGCCAAAATAAAATCTATTTCAATTATTATTATTATTTTATTTATTACCAAAATTAAAAACAATAACAATGCTTATTTTGATGACATTAAAATTGAATTTTATCTCATGGATGATATAAAAATAACATTCTTTAAAATAAGATCAGTACGAAACTATAACTTAAATAACTTGACCAGAAAATAAAATTTTGATTAACACAAACATTTTTTAAGCAGTTTAAAAAACAAATGAGGAGATTCCGAAGGTGGGAAGAGCGTCATAACTCACAAAAAATTCTAAAGAATTTTTCTTACTTGAGTTAATAATATATAAAGAGATTTGCGAAATATTCTAAAAAGGAAAACATAAAACACTGAAGAGACATAACGATTTGTAAAAGTCGAAAGTATTATATAGAGCATTGTAGAGTATAATTTAGATTTTCTTGTAAGAATCACCTAATGGATATTCTATATAGCGACCCCGGTCTTCTCCCATTTGATTATTGTATCCGGACTTAGGTTCCGTAGATTCTGTCATTGTATAACGGTTGTTGTTGTCCCTTATTTCTCATTTGGAATTATAGGATGTGTTGGGCAGGTTTGTTTCAGGTTGGTTGGGTTTAGAAATCAAGTGTTGCTGTCCAGTATTTTGGATTTTCGCTCGAGCGAGTAGTTTTTCGCTCGAGCGAGCTGTTGTTTTTGGTTCTTCGCTCGAGCCGGGGTTTGGAAAAATATCTCCCTTCATTGCTTTCAATTCAATATAATATCATTCAATTATATATGGACAATAATAATCTCATAATTACAATTAACATTCCCAAATATTTAAAATGTATCACTCTTAAACTGAATATATAGAAAACATTTTCACAACTCCAACTTTCAATTATACATAGGCAATTAGTATAATCTCACAAAAATATGTTGCGAATAAACTTTAGCAATATTCTCAGATGTGCCAGAATGTATCACTATATAAACACATTTGGGTTGAATATATAGAATACAATCAACATCTTTAAACTTCAATATAATCTTAATTAATTATACATGGGCAATAATTATAATCTCACAACAATGGGCTGCAAATAAACTTTAACAATATTGTCAGATGTTTCAGAATGTATCATTATATAAATACATTTGGGCTAAATATATAAGACACATTCTAACACCTATAAACAAGTCAACTAGCAAGAATGATTTATCAAGAAATTATCTCCTTTGGGTAGATAAATTCTTTCAAAATCAATAAAATTTCCCTTACTAGTGGCTCACACTACCTCTAAAATTAATACACTCAATTAACCCCCTTTGGTTAGGTAATTGAGTGATATAATATTAGAAGAGCTTCCCAGAATCCTTATTGGTAAATCATTTTAAATCTTAATAGGTTAACCAATTCGGCAGTATCACCCATATTGATTCAAAATCTTCCAACTGGGACAAAAATAAATATTTGTCCACCTTTAAAACTTTATTTATTTATTAGGTCATATGACTTTTATTAAATTTTCAGCATATCCAAGTGCCCATCAAAGCATATATAATATCATATTACGAATCACTACTAAACAGTTACTCAAAAAATAATATCTCTCGGCGAACCAAAATTCGCATATGAATGTACAAAAAATACACCAAAGTGATATACATGATATAGAACTCTTAAACAATCTTAATATTTACGTAAAAGTCATAAAAACAAATATGTTTCATATCTTTTGCAAATATTTGATTAGGTGAGATTTGAAATATATATATATATATATATCAATATAGATTCAATATACACATATCCATATTTTACAATTGTCACAAAACTACCAAATCCAAATTACTATTTTTTATTTTATAAAACATAATTGGAACCAAACCATCAATACTCAAACAGTATGTATTTATTACATTGAAAAAGTTTTCTTGAAATTACTAAAGCGCGATTTTGAGATGCAAAAGCATCATTCAGTAAAAAGAAATATTAATTTATTCCTTATCATTATATAAAATAATTTTACTGAAATAATCTGCCATAATTTTGATTCTAGTATAAACTTGCTCTGATACCACATGTAAGAATATAGGATCTATATACTAGAAATCAAAACACTATGAATATAATTAACTACTAAAACATAAACTTAGATACATACCGTTTGATTCCGTCTTGAGTTTTGCTTCTTTGAAAGATGATGGTATTCACAATCGGAAAACCTTAGCACCAGCTCTTCCCTTCCTTCTCCTAATCTTTATGTTGTCTTTCAATGGGGTTGACAACCCTTTGATCTACATATATATAGATATATGTAAACCCTAATAAGGATAGGAGAGGGGACTGGGCCAAAATAAAACAATTACTGGGCCCTCTCATTAAGGAACCCAAATAACTTAAAACAGGCCTTACACCTCCATATCACATATCTATATATAAAATAATATATACACTAAGATGACCATGGCCCAAACTTTATGGATCACAATAATAATTTTGGACGCATACCAGTCAATCTATCTAAATCACGTTCAACCCGTTTTTCACAAACCAAACAAAATATAGTCAATGACAGCCTAATTAAGAATAAATTCTTACACCCAATCCATCGGCCTGCTTAAGAACCAACCCGACCTGACTGAGGCCCAACATCATTTTTGATGAAAAAAATAAAATTTTGGTAAAATAAATAAATAAATGGTCAAACCCGATCCAAGCCTGCCCCAAGCCCAAGCCAAGGTTTGCTGGCTCGACCTGGCTCGCCGACCAGCTCGAGGCCCGAGAACCCCCCGGGCTTGGGCCTAGCCTAAGACCCAAATTTTGATAGGAGCCTGTGGCTCAATAGTGGACCAGCCTAACCCCAAACCCAAATGGACTGGATCAGGTCGGACCAATTTATACCCCTACCTATAAGTCAAGTTTGTTATCAACAAAGGCCTGATTCATATTTTATACACAAAGGTATAGACTCTGTTTGGTTCCATTCTAGAATCATGATTCACCCTCATATTTCAACATTCTGGGTTGGTTTGGCAAGGGCTCATTAGACTTTTTTGGCTCAATGAGCCATAAAAGACAGAATAGGCTCATAAGCTACAACAGACAAAACATCCCATCCAACCCCATAATCATTACACTCTTCTCTCACAAAAAAAATCAAAAAAGCCAAAAGCCCTTCCCAAACTAAGCTTTTGAGCTCATATAGTCAAAAAAGCCAAAAAGCCAAAAAGGCAACCCACTTCCCAAACGGAGGTATTTGATTATAGTTTTCAAAATATGATTCTAAATAATATTTCAAAATACATTTGAAAACATGTTTGATAACTAGAGAGTTTTTGAATTTTATTCTACCCGATCGTTCTTCCGGACATCTGCCCAGACAGTTTTTAAATTTTTAGATCTACTCGGACATCTGATATAGAGCTCCCACATGCAGGTATTTCTCAGCGATCGCACGGTTCATTAGCTAGTATGCAATTGTTAAATAATTAGGGAGATTGATATGGAAAAAGGGGGTTTTTTTTTTTTTTTTTACAATTAGCACTTGTTATTTGAAAGGAAAAAAAATTATATTTGTTTTTTTATATTTTTTAAATATATAAATTATTTTTTTGACCAAAATGGCAAATTATTTGGCCATTTATTTAAAATTAAAAAAAATTAATTTGTCAAATTAATTTTTAAAAAATAATAAAGTATTTTTAAACAAAACAATTAAAAAAATATACAATCAAAAGTAATTTTGAAGCACTATCTGAATATTTTTTTAACAAAAAATAATATATTTTTTAGTATTTCAAATACAATTCTAAATAAAAAAATTATTTTTTTAATAATTATTTTTTTGAATTGAATTTTAAAAAGGGTTTAGTTATGTTTTGAATAGAATTTTTAATAAAATTTTGAGTTATGTGTTTGGTTATGAGTTATAAGTTTTTAAATAAAATTTTAAAATTTTTTTTCAAAACTCATAACCAAACAACTTTTCTTATTTCAAAATTCATTTAAAAAATTCAAAAAAAAATTCAAAATTTATGACTAAACAAATTTTTTCTTTTTAAATCATGATTTAATAACCCACAAACTCAAAATATAATTCTATTATCAAATCATGATTTTAAAACTAAACCAAACGCTACCATCATTTCTCCATAATTACAAGGAATTGCTGAATTTGTAGATAATTCTTTTTTCTTTTTTTTTCCGTAGAAAATTCTATGTTTAATAGAGGAAAATAAATTTTTTTTTAAAAAAAAGAAATCACGTACCACGTGAGACGCGCCTGGACGGAACGCGTAGCAGTGAGCATCAACGAAACACGAATCTCGTATTCAACGATCTTGCCACGTGGCGATTATCCTTTGCAACAGATCGTGAAACGCATAAAAAATAAATTGGGAGAGAGTGGAAAAGGTAAGAATAACAGGCAAGGTCATCCCGAGAAATTATTAAATATTTTTGCATTATCACACGTATACCCTTTAACTAATTATCATTTAATATATTTATTATATTTTTAATAATTTAATATAATATTTTATTTATTTATTTTTTCTATCAATCATAATATTATAAATATATTTGGTTTAGTTTTGAAAAAGTAATTTTTAAAAATTATTTTAGGGAGAGTTTAGAAATTTTTTTAATTTATTTAATTGTGTATTTTAAAAATAATTTTAAAATTTGAGAGTTTGAAATGATTTGATATTTTGGTATAATTGAATAGATACATATAAAAAAAGTGATTAAAAATAATAATAATAATAATTAATTGATGTGTAAGAAAAAAATAATAATTTTAAAAATAATTTTAGAAAAATTTCAAACCAAACAAGGTTTTTGGAAAATTTTCACCAAACATACCCTACATTTGTATGAGGTCACTGAATAATTTTCAATCTTCCCAAGGACCACATGCGTGTCAGTAAAGGAAAGGCGGTTTGGCCCGTCCGTGTTGAAATCCCATTGGTCCACGTACCCACGTTCCCAAAAAGATCTTCCACGTGGTACCCTAACAAGAGGAGAGAGAATATCGATGATACGATGGACGGTGAGGATCGCTCATATTGTATTCAGAGTTTCTACGTCACACCAACTGGACATGTCGGATACTGCCCGGGACGGTGACGGGCTGCCCCAAAATACCCTCCCAGTGGCCCACTCTAAAGCTTCATTTTAATGGGTGCTCGAGAGCTTGCTTCGAAATCTCTCTTGTAGTTCTTGTTTCGTGTTTACACAACTTTTCGTTATTCTCTCTCACCGTTCGAATTCAGGATTGGATCGGAATTCGAAGAAGCAATTCGGTTTTTGTATAGTTCGGTAATGGCTGGGATGTGTTGCAGAGTTGTTGGCGAGACCGAGACGACGACGAAGGCAGCGGAGCCGAGCTTGAGGGTGGCGAAGCGGCGGAGGATGGAAATTCACCAGCTGAAGATTCTTGCAGCAGATATGGCTGTGCCGTTGCCGGAGAACGGTAGAAAACGTCGGAAATTGGATGTTTTTGTGGCAGATTCGAAGCTGTCTGAGTGCGGAAAAGCAGTTGAGAATTGCGTGATTAGTGAAGGTTGTTTGGTGGAGAACGGTGAATCAGAGACGACGTCTGCGAAACAGTGTGCATCTTCGACTTCAAATGTGACAAACGAGCCTGAGGTGGTTCAGAAATGCCCTAAGTTAGGCATGACTTCTGTGTGTGGAAGGAGGAGAGATATGGAAGACGCTGTGGCCATTCACCCCTTGTTTTGCCGCCGGAGTAGTCAGAATCCGGCGGATTTGCACTTTTTCGGCGTTTACGACGGCCACGGTTGCTCACATGTAAATTTCTCGATCAAATATCAAATCTTCTTACGATCTACCTTCTTTTTTTTTCTCTTTTTTTAAGAACGTTTTGTTGATCTCCTTGTGATTTGATTCTTGTAGGTGGCGATGAAGTGCAAAGATCGATTGCACGAGATAGTGAGAGACGAGTTCGAAAGCCACGAAGAAGATTCGTGGAAGGAAATGATGGAGCGAAGCTTCTCTCGTATGGACAAGGAGGTAACCGATTGGTCCAGCGGCGTTGGAGTCGGAAGCTCTATCTCCAACTGCAGGTGCGAGCTCCAAACACCGCAGTGCGACGCCGTTGGATCCACGGCCGTCGTCGCGGTCGTGACGCCGGAGAAGATCATCGTCTCCAACTGCGGTGACTCCCGAGCCGTACTTTGCCGTAACGGCGTCGCAATTCCTCTCTCCTCCGATCACAAGGTGAGGTCTCAATTCAAATTCCTATCTCTTCAAACTTGGATTGAACATCGAGATCTGGATTTCTCATATATTTTATGTGTTTTTTGTATCAATCACAGCCTGATCGACCGGACGAACTCGATCGAATTCAAAACGCCGGTGGAAGAGTCATATACTGGGACGGTGCGAGAGTACTCGGAGTCTTAGCCATGTCTAGGGCAATAGGTATATGCTCCGAACTCAGAATTCATCAAATTTGCAATACAAAATCGTTATTCTTTTTACATGTTCTGATCTGTATTTGGTATATGTATATTTTCAGGTGATAATTATCTGAAACCGTTCGTTATACCGGAACCGGAGGTAACCGTAACGGATCGGACGGCGGAGGACGAGTGTTTGATATTGGCGAGCGATGGACTTTGGGACGTGGTGTCGAACGAAACCGCGTGCGGCGTCGCGAGAATGTGCTTGAGGTCGATGAAGCCGCCGTCGCCGCCACAGTCGCCGGGGAGCGAAGTCAACATTGCAGCCGCCGGCGAGAGCTCCGACAAGGCTTGCTCCGACGCCTCGATTCTGCTGACGAAGCTGGCCTTGGCCAGGCACAGTACGGACAACGTCAGCGTCGTCGTCGTCGATTTGAGGAGAGATCTATAGCCCCCATCGACTTTTTATTATTATTATTATTATTATTTAGCTTTTAATTAATTGTTACTTTTGGTGATGATGTCTTGAGATGGAGGAGTGTCGTAGGGCATATATCCTTCAAAGTATTAAAAAGAAATATATATATATTTATATATATATATATATATAATATATATATAGAAATTTAAGTCTTCAAATATCATTTTAATGGTAAAATGATATTTTTATTTGAAGGCTATATGGAAGGGTTAGAAAAATGTATATATACTTGTTTTAATTTCAAATGGCTACTAATGTTTTTATGGTTTATAAACAAATTTTTTTTTTTTTTTTTGAGTCTGTTTCTCTCCAATATTATGGTTATATTTGGTGTAGTTTATGACAAGTATCTGATATTATTTTTTCAATTGTCATAATGTTTGATGTGATTTTTATTTTAATTTATAAGATAAAAATAGTATAATTTAAATTAAAAAAATCATTTTTATTTATTTTTTTGAGGAATAATAAAAAAAAATTGTTTAGAAGAAGATTAATGTTTTCTTTTTTCAATTTGTATAAAATAGCATCAAATAATATCAAATAATAAAGGATTTTATTAATTACAGCTTTAAGGTTGGGTTTTTTTTTTAGAGTCCCTGGTATTAAGACTTTATATTATAAAGGACAGGTAATATTTTCATAATATCTAAGGTTCCTCAATTTGATCCAGAGAAATTCTGATCTAGAGAAATTCTCTCAAACCCAGAGAAATTCTCTGTTTCTCTCCAGAGAAATTTCGTGACCGAGTATTTGAATCTTTCTCCTCTGCCACTCCTCCCCTAAACATCCTCCAACCATCACCACTAACCAACCCAACTAACCCACTCCCTCAAAATAATAATTTAAATATGATCAACAACGAATTGAGGGAACCAATCACATATAATAAAATAAAATTAAGAAACATCACCTTGATAATACCCAATAACATGTCCAATAATCACTTTTTTACTACTTAAAATAAGAAGAAGAAGAAGAAGAAGAAGAAGAAGAAGAAAGAAAGAAAGAAATGCATTGTGGTAAGGGAACCACATTTTTATGTTTCACAAGCAGTTTCATTCAAGCTTGGACTACTACTACTACTTCTTTAGATTCTCTCTTCACCATTGCACCATTACTCTCATGAGCAACCTCATGACATTTGGGTTCTTCTTCTACCTTTGCACTGCTGTCGCCATTCTCGCTTGAAGTATCATATTTGTCGTTGTCACCATCATCATTTGAAGCTGCATTTATACTTGTTTGGTGGTGGATGAGGATTTCCTTGGTCCAACTGCGCAACTTCTCTGTAGTATCCTTATCTGCTTCAGAGAAAATTGGGTTGGTCCAGAGAAATTCTCTGAGTTGAACTAGTGCTCTGCTTCAGAGAAAATTGAGTTGGTCTAGAGAAATTCTCTAGTTTGGTCCAAAGAAATTCTCTGATTTCCAAAGCTTCCACATATTATTATTAAAAACAGCTGCTAATACAATTCACATTCAGAGAGTGGATGAACAAGTGAACAAGGTGGTGATGGCTGCAAACAAAAGGGCAAAGCTTGCGATTCAACATCAGGGGGTGGTTTGGAGATGCAACATGACATAGAGGTTGACGATGGAAATAAGATAAATGACAAACTCTATGCTGAAAAATCTTAATATCAGGGACTAATCCAGAGAAAATTTCAATCCAAATCGGAGAATTTCTCTAGACCAACCTAGAGAAATTTCAGTTCAAACCAGAGAATTTTTCTGGACCAACCCAGAGAAATTTCAGTTCAAAGCAGAGGCCTGACCAGTTCCTGCAGATGAAATTTAATCTCCTTTGCGCAAAGTACCGTATGTGTCTTTACATTCTAGTAGAATTATTAGAATTCCTGCATTAGGTGCCAACGGAGAAAACTCTTGCATGTCTGCATATTCTGCTTGCAATGCCATATTTAACAAGATCATGTCCATCGTTGGCGATGCTAATGTAAGTTATATATCACACTCTTAACAGTTTTATCCTACATTTTTTTCCCCCACAACAATGAGAATTCGTTACATTTATGATTTGCGGTACTACGATATCAGAAAGAAATGCGAGGGTGACCTATGCTATGACTTCGCAAACATGGAGAATTTTCTGAACTAGAAGTCTGTCAGAGAAGCTCTTGGGATTGGCGACATCGAGTTCGTTTCGTGTTCTTCGACAGTGTACCAGGCCATGATCCTGGACTGGATAAGGAATCTCGAAGTTGGCATTCCTTCGTTTCGATCTATTCTTGCCATTGTTTTCAGCCAAGGCACGTCGAGTTCCAGCGACGCGCTGAAGAAGGCCGGGAAGGTTCTCGAAGATCGCCGGGAGAGAAATCCAGTCGCAAGCATCATGCTCTTATCGGACGACTGGAGACTTTGCAGCAGAGAAATCGCCGTTGGATACCAACCCAGCTACCATTGATGTAGGAGGGCACTGTTTCAGAGAAAGATAGATATATATAGTTTTAGAGAGAGAAAGTAGAGAGAGTGTGCGTTTGTGTGAGAAGACGACTTCATGCAGTGTCGATTTTTCAGGTTAGAATAGAATTGGATATCAAATTTCTCTATAGGGACCTTAGACATTAAAAAATAATTTTGTGGATCTCTTCTATTACAAAAAGTGAGAAAGGGACCTTAGACTAATTTTCGTTTAAGGTTGTCGATACATGCCATAAAATATTAAAAAAATTAACATTTTAATATAATTTTTACATATTTCAAGATAATTTTACACATTTTAATTCACTACAATGCACTTTTTATAAAAATAAATAAATAAATAAAATAAAAATATTAACACTAGTAAAAATCCCTAGAACTATTTTTAGCATTTTTTAAAAAATAAAATAAAATATTGTAAAAATTTATAGGGCAAATTATATTAAATTCTGTCAAATTATCGATCATATTTACACTTTATTCCTCTAATTTTTTTAACTCAACAATTACCCCTCAAACTATTTGAATTTGAATATTAAGTTTTTCTGTTAGTCATTTGTTAAATATTTAGATAGAAAAATTTAAGTGCTATGCAAATAATGATTATATTAAATTTTTACAAAAGATAAAATAGGATAATTTAATCATAAATTTTAATATAATCATCATTTGTACATCACTTGATAATTTTTCATTCAAATATCTAATAGATGACTAACATAATGAATTAATGTTCAAATTCAGATAGTTTGAAGAAGTAATTGTTGAGTTTAAAATATTAAAAAATAAAATATAAATGATCGATAGTTGAAAGGGGTTTAATATACTTTGCGCATTTTATAATAAATTTAAAAATTTTATTTGTCACTATAAGAATGTCACTACTTTTTTCTTCGAGAATTTACAAGATGAGTTTTTTTTTTTTTTTTTTTGAGATAACGTTAATATGTTAGTATAGTTAGATTACAACTGAATGGTCGCCGTTGTTCCATCAATTCGAACCATTAACCCCTCACTCACTACACCCTACGATGTAGCTACTAGATCATTAAGTCACACCCCAATTTCATGGCTGCCTAGGCCGCGGGCATGCCACGCTACCTAGGCCGCTCGCAAGCCAAGCTGCCATGCTACCAAGGCTGTAGGCTTGACATGCTGCGAAGGCCGCGCGCAGGCCAAGCAACCAAGCTGCCAAGGACGCGCGCAAGTGTACATGTTGGGGTTGTAGGTGAATGGTAGTGTATGGATTAGGTTGAGGTGTGAAGGCAATGGGTTAGTGGTAGCCTGAGATCTTTTTGCTGGAGCTATGATCTCTTTGTCAATAAGATCTTGAATCTTATGACGGAGAGAGAATTGCCTATATGTAGGCCTTGATAGATCTGATCGAATGGTCATGTCCCTTGATCACATCCGATCAGATCTGACTGTGGCCTGTGCTGCAACATGCTGGTCAAGGCTGTGGCATGGCATGCTAGCCGAGGCAGTGGCATGACATGCGAAAATTTTAATTAAAAATGTTAGATATTGCAAAAGTTCTATTAAAAATTCAAATTTTTACTAAATTTATCACATAGATGTAGAACTGACATGTATACGTCCTACACTCATGTAAGACATTTAATAAAAAAATTTAATAAACCTTTTGATGCCTCTAATATTATTCAATTTTAATATATTCAAAAAATAATTAAATATATTTATCTAAATAAGATATTTATTACGTGAGTATCTAAATAAGATATTTATACCGTGAGTATACGCGTGGCAGATGTTGTGTGGATTCACATTAAAAGTTAAAAAATGATAACAGCATAGCAACCCTTCAAAATGGAGGATCATTTTTCTTATTCGGAAGCACGACACTACCTAATGACTTGCGTTAAGTATAATGGTCAACTGTATAAAAGGGTTTCTTCCTTTATGAGACCGTTAGTAGTTCAAATTTTCATAGGTTGAATGGTTTGAATATTTCAAGTAACGTCATTTTTTAGATATAATAATATCGTTTTGATATATTTGAGTTTTTTGGATCACACAAATTAAAGCTATCAAGTATTTTTCTTATGAATAATACTATATGTATTAATTTGTATAATTTGTATAATGAGTGGAGTTAATAATAATGTCATAACTAATATTAATACACTAGTTAATACATTAATTGGTACATACACTAAATAACAAATTTAACAAAAGCATATGACAAAAAGTATTAACACAATAATTAATATAACAAGAAAGATATCTTCAACTTCAATACGTTCTCATGAGATTGGGTTGTTTGGAATATTCTAAATAAATATACTTTTTGACTTTTTATAAAAATTTATAAAAAGATGTATAGAAAAATAGAGAGAATATGTTGATTAATGTGACCTAAAAAAGATAAAAGGATGAAATAAATTAATGTATGCCAGATATGTATAAAAGGGTTCAAAAACAAATTAACAAAAGCATATAATAATGCATAATCTCAACAGTCAAATAACAAGAAAGATTTCAAATAATTATAATAGAGAAAAATTTAGGGAAAGTTGCCAAACAGTGGAAGTATTAGAAAATTATTATTGATTCATGAAAAGGGTTATGAATTTAATTATTAAAGTGTATAAAATTTATCACTTATCTATAATTTATTTAAAAATCTACACTTAATTGAAATTTTTTTTAAAATTTACAAGTGAAAATAATCGTATTTTGAAATCGACTCATTAAGTAAACAAGTCAAACTTAAATATATATTTTGGACTTATTAAGTTTTTCAGCAAAATTTGCGTAACTTACTACTTGGCTATGTACACTATAAAAAATAAAAAAAATAAACTATTCGAGCTAAACTAATGTTCGATTCTTTAAAAAATTATTTAAAATTGACTCGTTATGTAATCAAGAAATTAAATTTGAACACATTTTTTTAATTCATTAAATATTTAAATCAAGTTTTAACAGCGAACTATTCAGACTGGATTTGTTTATGGCCCTTCAAGCTAGTGTTTTTGTTGGCATTAATTTGAATTTTAGATACGAGATAATTATAGGGCATGATCATTCAAAAATGGTTGAGAAGAGGGGGGCATAATCAATAGTTGTACGGTACAATTATTGGGAGGACAGCAATGAGAAAAAGGCAATATGTCTACAGGAGATCCTTTAATTATTGGGTGCTGTCTCATTTTGTTGGCCACATGGTGGTGTTTGGCAATATTCAAAGTGGTATAACTAGTATGTTTTTCATTAATTTGTTCATATGGGACTAACTTTTGAGTCTCATATACAGGGATAGGCTAGCTCAAGTCAAACCATGGATCATCTCTCTTGCTTGTAAATTTTAATGTGATATTTTATGGGGAAAAATAGAAGAAATATTATTTTCATAATTGGAATAGGAGTGGTAAGGTTAATTTTTAACAATTCTATTTCATTAATATCAAGGATTAGATATGTTCTAATTAACGTAGTTAATATTGAGAAATGCAATAATATGCATTTGCACATCGTAAAAAAAATACAATTTTTATGAGGAAAGTTACTAAAAAAAAACATAACGGGCTTGTGGGTCACCTTTGTCAAATGGGAGGACTTAGCCAAACAATTTAAGATTCAAACTTATATTTTTAAGTTTATTTATTTTATTTTTTTTTCACATTTCTTGTATGGACAATTGGTCAATTAGAAAGTTAGGTTTCAAACCCTAAACTCAGGTCCAACCAAAGCCTCATTCAAGCTAGTCCGTTTGGAATACAAGCTTGGGTTAGATTGGGTAAAAATCTGCTCACCGAGACCACGCGTATTCAAGACAAATAATGACCTGTAGTGGTGAGATATCATTAAATTGTTAGAATCCAAATCAAACATGTCAATGAATTTAGATTTCCACATAAAAGTCATTTTTCCTAAATAGTTTTGGTACCTAAAAATGGTTATTACTTTGTAGGTGATTAGTGTTGGGGGGACCTTTGTTGTGGTGGATGGATAAACATAAAGGTAGGCTTCTCTTTCAGTGGGGGTGGGGATGGGATGGGTTGGGGGGGCTTCATGGGCGATTCGGATCCTTTGTGTTGTGCAAAGCATTTGATTTATTAAAAAGCACAAAGAGACACTAATCTCCAGCTGTTTGCAATGTTTTTGGTCCCAAAGTGATGCCATCACTCTCTCTCTCTGAGGGTTGGTTGAATAGAACCTAATTCAAGATGGTGACAGCATCACTACTATGCTTGCCAACCATGGTTAAATATAAACTGATATAAGGGATGGTATCGGTTCGCTCGTGAAAATAGTGTTCAAGCCCTCCATTAATTAAGTTCAGCAAGTTTTTTTTTGTCAGGTTAGGACGGTAAATAAGTCGAATTTTAAGACTGGTTTGTCATTCATGAAAAAAGATAAAAAATTATCACTATTCACAAAAAAATATATATTAAAAAAATAAATTTACAAAAAAAAGTACAAGTCAAAAAGTGTATTGAAGTGATGTGCTGTCTGCAGTGCTACTGGTACACATTAGACAGTCGGATGCACTTTTCATGATACACAGGACGATGTTGTTCGGCCCGTGGAGGCCCATCACGGGTCCCTTTTTGATAATCTGAACCGTCAATGTGTAGAAATTGCCAACCATGGTTAAATATAAACTGATATAAGGGATGGTATCGGTTCGCTCGTGAAAATAGTGTTCAAGCCCTCCATTAATTAAGTTCAGCAAGTTTTTTTTTGTCAGGTTAGGACGGTAAATAAGTCGAATTTTAGGATTGGTTTGGCATTCATGAAAAAAAATAAAAAGTTTTCATTATTCACAAAAAAATATATATATTAAAAAAATAAATTTACAAAAAAAAGTTTAAGTCAAAAAGTGTATTGTAGTGATGTGTTGTCTGCAGTGCTGCTGGTACACATTAGACAGCCGGATGCACTTGTCATGATACACGGGACAATATTGTTCGGCCCGTGGAGACCCATCACGGATTCCTTTTTGATAATCTGAACCGTCAATGTGTAGAAATTGTCGAGTACTACATGACTGTAAAAAATCACGTTGATCAAATATCGATAACTATATGATCAAATTAGTTTTGCATAAAAAAATGGACGGTACACAAAGTAACGGTTGACAAAAAAACTAATCCAATCAAATAGCTATCGATATTCAATCAATGGGATGTTTTACAAATGTATAGTACTCGGCGAGTTTTACACATTAAACGGTTCTGATTATCAAAACGGGACACATGGTGGGCCCTCACGAGCCGAACAACACCGTAGGCAATCTGGTCCTATACATCTTGCTACCAACCGTATGCATGACGGTACCATCACTGTCAGTAGGCAATTATATATTTAGCAAACAACCGTATTTTTTTCTCTACTTTTTAGTCTAAAAAGTCAAAAAGTACAATCCCAGACAACCCCACTTAGAGTTGTTTATTAAGATTTTAATGAATTTGAATTTAATAAAAATTTAATGAACTGAACTCGAGTTTGAATTTGTTCACGAGACTTAACGAGTCAAAAAAAAAAATTCATACTTGCGTATAAGACTAAAATTACAATTGAAATTTTAATTATACAATTATATATGCAATATATATAAACATACTATAAAAAAAAATTAATATTTTACCAAAATAATAATATCTACCACCACTAGTATAAATATATTATCTATAATTAATTATTATTTACATATAAATAAACTAACAGTAAACTCGTACTACGCATGAAGAAAAAAAATAAATTTAATTATAAAATTTTTCATAAAAGCCTAAGTGATTTATTTTATTTTTTTTGTTTCAATGTTACACTAATAAGATGATTTATAGAGACAGCTCTATATGTTGTTAAAATAAAATTTTGAAAATTAACATACTATTAAAAAAAATTAATATTTTACCAAAATAATAATATCTACCACCACTATTATAAATATATTATCTATAATTAACTATTATTTACATATAAATAAACTAACAGTAAACTCGTACTACGCATGAAGAAAAAAAATAAATTTAATTATAAAATTTTTCATAAAAGCCTAAGTGATTTATTTTATTTTTTTTGTTTCAATGTTACACTAATAAGATGATTTATAGAGACAGCTCTATATGTTGTTAAAATAAAATTTTGAAAATTGATTAATGTAATAAAAAATCTTATTTTGCAAAAATTAATATTACATTTTAGCGTCACCACATTCGTTCAGCCGGATCGTCAATATGAATATTCAAAAGTAGTGTTGGAGTGTTCATAAACTCACAATTAACTATAAATTGAAAATTTATCTAAACTAAAATTTTAATTTTAAGTTGGAAAGATATTTATAATAAAATGTTCAATACACTTTTAGTTGAATGTCAATTTTACATTAAATTTTAATATTTTTTATTCATTTAATCATTAATAAAATAGTATAATAGTTTCAGTTGCCATGGAAGATATACTGATATAACTACAGAAATTGACAACTTTAAAACATTAATCAAGTATGTATTTATCTCATTAAATTAATCATACTAAAATGGTTACATTATTCAATAAAATTTTGTTAAGTAAAATTACATTACATTAGAGTAATAATTTTTTATTTATAATAAAATCATATCGTGCTATAAATAAAATTTATATTTGGGAATGAATTTAATAAAAATGAATTTTAATTTGTAAACTCATTCTTAATAATTCCTTTATATTGAAACTCATGTACGGACTTATTTTTTAAGTTATATAAACTTATGTATGGGTACTAAGTTTTTATTCTTAAATTAACGCTTTCATAATTAAAAAAATATCTAAAAATCTTGTTATAACAAAGAAATTAAATTTCAAATATTATCATTTCATTACTTTAATATAATGTCAATTTACTTAGCAAACTTGGTATTTAGTAGCAACTATAATAAAAATTCAAAATATTCAAAATCTTATAACAATGAATATTGTATTAGAGTGTATTATATATTAATTTTAATTTTATAATATATTACATCAGTTACTTTGTAATTTTAATAAATAAATAACATTTCTGAATATATTCAGTCTAACACACGTAAGAAAAGCTAGTATATTTATTAATGAGTTTTAATTTGATTGGTTATAATTTTGAAACTGGTTAAAATTTAAAAATAAATTATATTTTAGTGTTAATTAACTTGTGCACGGGTTTTATTAGGAGTGGCAACGGGGCGGGGCGGGGCGGGGCGGGGACACTCCCCGTCCCCGATCCCCGATGGTGAACATGGCCCCGTCCCCGGCCCCAATCCCCGACGGGGCACCTTTCCCTCTCCCTACCCCCGCCCCCGATCGGGAATTGGGTTTCCCCGATCCCGAAAATTCCCCGCCTAAATTTGTTTCAACATCAACAACATCACATACATTTTCAACAACATACAGAAAGATCAACAACATCAAGAGACTAAAGTGAGAGAGAGAGAGAGAGATAGACGATCAACAACATCACATACATTTTCAACCAGATCAACAACATACAGAATAAAAAATAAATAAATAAATAAATAATAATAAAAAAATTGACAGAAAGATCTGAGAGAGAGAGAGAGAGAGACTAGATCTGGTGGAGTTCATGGAGGAGGACGATTGGTGGCGATGGACGATCTGAGAGCATCATCGGCGTCGCGATGGGTGGCTGTGGCTGACTGCGTCGCGATAGTGGCGATGGACGACGGAAAGACTCCTCCAGCGTCATGGACAGTGATGATCGACGTCGTGAACTCCACCAGATCTAGTTTAGTTACAGTGATGATCGACGATAGACGTGATGATCGATGATCGACGTCGAGGGAGAGTAGAGGGAAGAGAGGGAGAGAGAGAGAAAACTGGAGAGGATGAGATGAGGGTTTGGTTTGGTTAGGTCACAGTGTGTGTATATATATATCTAGGGGTAAATTGGTAATTTCATTTCGGGGACAAACCGAGCCGGGGAACGGGGACGGGGCCGGGTACGGGGCTGGGACACTTATCCCCGTCCCCGGCCCGAATCTGTTCGGGGATTGAATTTTAAATATCATTCTCGTCCCGTCGGGGGTATTTTTCATGGAAAACCCACACTTCGTGGCCAGTTTCAAATTGTCATCTCTAGGTTTTATATCATGCTATGATTTTTGCTTCCATGTACGGATGATTTTTTTATGAATATTTTCAGTTTATAGCACGAATTTATAAATTAAATTGCAAAGATTTTAACTTCTAACAAAAAAATTTATTATGAAATTGTACTACACATAATAATTTTCATAGTAACCAATGATTAAATGACATGTGTGTTTTTATATTTAAAAAAAACATACGTTGTCCATGTTATGCGTAATATTCTTCATAGTACGAGCTTGTTTATAAATAAAAATATAATAAATTGGATTATTTTTTAGTATAAATAATTCAAAAATATTATAATGTAATGTAATATATCCATTTTTATACAAACATTACCATATTGATAATAAATCATTAAAATAAATGTGTTTTGAAATTAATAACAATTCAAAAATTAATTTACTTTCCAAATTGAAGTGATTTGATAATTATTACGGTATGAATTAAATAATCAATTATTAAATAGATTTGAAACATAATCAACCAATGATTGAATGACATGTGTATTTATATTTTATAAACTAAAAAAAATTGAAAAAATTGTATTAAGAGTTTCAAGCTCAAAGATTTCATAATGTTTTTTTCTTATATTATATAATTTAGCTATTATTTACATTTACATTATTTAAATATATAAATAACATATTTATCCTATTTTGTATGCATATTTTTATATCATTTAATATATTTATTTTATTATTTAAATAAATGTTAAACGAGCCCATCTTTAGTATGTTCAGGTCCGGCCCTGGGCATAGTCCCACAAGGCCATGGCCTAGGGCCTTTCAAAATAGACTCAAAAAATGGACTCCCTCCTATTATAGTTTAGTAAAATATACTATGTATATTTTAAGTTCAAAAAAATTGAAGAAGACCTAAACTAACTTAAAATAAATTAACCCATTAAAAAATTAAAAGGCCCATTCAAAAAAATTAGCATTGTTATCCATTGAAAATAGACCCAAAAAGGGCCTCTCCTATTATAGTTTAGTATAATATATTAAGTATATTTTAAGTCCAAAAAAAATTAAGGAAGGCCCAAATTAACTTAAAATAAATTGATCCATTAAAAAATTGAAAGTCCCATTTAAAATAATTAGCATTGTCATCCATTGAAAATAATTTTGCAAAAAAAAAAAAAGATTTTGCAAGTATTATTGATTTATTTGCTTTTAAAAATGTAAGAAAAGCGAGTATCAAGTGATACTTATTAGTTGTTGTAATATAATGATAAGTATTTTTTACGATTTTGACACAAATCTTTTGTCCTTTATTTTCAATTTTTTTTTTCAATAAAAAAAACAAATGGGAAGGGCCTCAAAAATTTATTAGTTGATTATCAGTTTTAGACCCCGAAAATCTTAGAGCCGAGCCTGTGTATGCTTGGATTTATTTATTAAAATTTTAACGAGCTCAAGTTCAAACCCAAACACTATAAAAATTTAATGAATCAAGTTCAAACGAACCTATACCAAGCCGAACTTAAGTCTATTCACAAACGATTCTGTTCATTTACAATTCTAGTCAAAACCTTAGACACAAGCCATATCCAACCGGTAAATGAGATGAGCTAATGTGTTACATAAATTTCAATATTTTTTTTTTGTTTTCTTTCACCTTTCATCTTTTGAATCCACCACATAGAACATTTTTATTAAGAAGTAGATAAATTTATGTGATGACAAATATTAATTTTTTTCATTTTATGTCAAGCATCAGTGGGATTAATGTCATGCAAATAGAACCTGTCGTGTAAAGAATTTTGGTACACATGATGTAGTTGATGGGTCGCTCGGCACATCAAAGTAAACATTAAATTATGCTTAAATCCTTTAGAATAATGGCAAAATTAGGTATTGATCAACATGGACAATTGTGAAATTAAACTAATTTAATTATTAAAATTTTAAATTAATTTTGATAAAAAGATTGATGGATAATATGATTAAATGAGAATTAAAATGAAATTGAGAAATTGAATTAACAATTAAAATTAGGATTTGAGATATTGATTTTGGAAAAATCTTAGAACAAAAATTCACCATGAGTCATATAAATAAGATTTACTATCAGTCATCAATTGCAATCCGGGTTGAACTATCCAATATTTCACAACTACAAGTTTAAAACATTGATCAAGAGAATTGTCGCATTCAACGCATAGGCATGAATCATCTCAAGTAGCATGAATCGTTCGCTCAAAACTATAGTAGCAACACCACTCGTCTCTCGTAATACGACTCGTCTCGTACTTTGAATACAAATACAAAGAAAACGAATGTATAAAAAGTATTTAACAATCACATAAAGTAAAATACTTAAAAAGATGAAAAGAAATATTATTATAAAATTCTAAAACATCCATATATTTGTTCAAATCATTACACAATCAAAACCTAAGAAAAATCTCTTTATATGGCTAAGGTTCCATTAAAACTCCAGAAAATAGAAGACTAACTACTCATAAAGGAGTGGGAAGAGGTATAGGGGGAAATTACCATAGAAGACATTCTTGAAACTTCAAGCTTTTTGAAAAAATATTAGAACCATTCTCCAGCTTTCTTTTCTTCTTTTTATACCTTGCAGGCCTCAAAATACGTTTAGAAAGTTATGAACGCAAAACAAGATCGGGCCACACGTGCGGGAAATGTCACCGCACTTGTGGGAAAACCCTCCACACATGTGGATTTTTCAGAATATGTTGAATTTCAAAATGAGAGGCTGCATGTGTGAGAATGACTTTTCTATTAAAATTCCATCTTTTTTTGCTCGTTTTGTACTCCAAACGCATTCAATCTGATTCACATCAAACAGTAGTAAAATGTACAAAATTACATCAAGAAGAGGGTTAAAAAATCTCAGTTGTCGACTTCAATATTATACATTTCGGCCTCAATCACTAACATATTGAGATACCAATAACAAAAGTAACTTACGCTTCTAATAATTTAAGCATTTAACAAAGTAATAAGTGATCAATAATCTAATTACAGTATAATAAAATTATCATTCTATATCAATGACTTTTTTTTTGGTCAATAATATGAAAGAAATAAACAATCTAACAAAGACGTTCAATAAAGAATAAATTATCATTTTTTGCATTTAGTAACGATTGACTTTCTGAATTCTGAAATAAAAGTATGTAATTAAGAGCATCTCCAATGGGATGGTTAAAAAATTTTATATGACAAAAAAATGTGAAAAGTGAAACCCATTTGTGTGTGTAAGGTGTTGATTAGTTTAGAGAGTGTGCAAGCACACCAATGGTATGGTTATGTGTGTTAAATGGTATATTATGTAAATATAAAAAACAACTATATACAATAAAATAATTTTTTTTTTTCCAAAGTAAGATGGCCAAAAATGAAAATGGCAAAAATGGTACAGGCAGGAGGCACTCTTTCTCCTTCGATCAGTGTGTCCCTTCTATGCTTGCTAAGTGTGTAGTCACAGTTGGCGAGCAAGTTAACAAATTTCTTAGCTAACAATACAGATAACCACACCATTGGAGAAGAAATAAAAGTATTACTTTGCTAACTGACTAATATTCTGACACTAATGGGCCTAAAAATGCTCTAACTAAACAATAATAGTAGAGAAATATGATTTATTCTGTACACCATCTTTGTATAAACAATATGCCATTTTCTAATAGGCCACCTGCATAACCCAAGATTTTCAAAAATAAAAATGGAGTCTGATTCAATTACCAAAATGAATTATTTTGAAACTTACAGTCTCGATATTGGTTAACATTTTTAAGGTAGGGTCACATTTGACCAATCCATGTAGAGTAGAACACGAATACTTGCCCGTGTTCTAAACCATGTATATCAATTAAAATTATGAAAAAAAATCAAATTTAGAATCTTGATGCGATTTCAATCTCATTTTAATGTGAGGTTAGATCACAGATCACCTCTGTATATGTTCTTCTCTGTAATGAAGATCCTGATTAATGGAATAAGATGCCACGGCTCTTATCAGAAGGTATAAAACAAGAATAGAATAAGAATTCCCAAGTGTGTTCTTAAACATATAGAAGGTTGTGTTGTTCTAAGTCTGAGAAACAAAAACAGTTGAAGAATAAGCAAGCAAAGATAGGTGATGATGGGAATTCTGAACCACAAATTCGACTGGTTTAAGCTGAAACATGCAGGCAAAATTCCATCTATCTATGTGTATGCCCTTTATTAAGGAATGTGCTTTACTCTTTTGTTCACAAAACATTCTCTGAAAACAGAATAAGCATTTGACAATTCTAATTCCAAAGCATCTGATTCCTAGAGTATGCCTTTAAACATGATTTTTTTTGGAAAAATATTAGTGCTATATACCCGGAATTTGTATCTTGAGAATAAGTTTTTTAGCATAGATTTAAAGTTGATATGATGTGGGTCACAATCAGAATAAATATGCTTCACTCATGTGGCTTTTTAAGTAATTTTTTTCAATAATTTTTTATCGGTATATGTTGGAATGTGTCCCACATCGCTTGAAATTGTCCCATCTGTGCTAGTTATAAAGCTCTAGTCTCTCTCACCTTAATACCTGAGTTTTAAGGAGAATTGTGGGCTGGCCATTTCAACTTGGTATCAGAGTTTGGTTGGACCTGTGACTGGTGGGCTATTTGTCCAATGCTCTAGTTTCTCTCACCCTAATACCTGGCGTTATTGAAAATTTTAAAGTAAATTAAAATTTTCACTCAATTTTAACTCATGTTTCAATATGTTCTTCCTGTCATCTCATTGTTCAAAGTTTCCGTGAAAGTTGAAATATGATAAATTAAAGTAGAATTTAAGTGAAAGTTAAAAGTTAAAAAGTGTATTTTGTCGTATAAATTTTTTCTCTAATGCCCATAAATTGTGTTCTTGTGATGGTAATCTACTACTATTTTAAAAATCTAAAGAGTACATATATTTTCTACATTTTTCGTATACCGAAAATACCCTCCCAAACTTATTAAACATCACATAGTAGCCTACATATACCAAACAAGCAAACACCTTCCGGAATTCAAGCACCTTCAAAAATATCAAACACCTTCAAACTTCATTATATGATTATTTTTTTCATAATTCTACTACTTTTCAACTTTTCTTCTATTTTGAAAATACTCTATGTATAATTGGATTTGAATGAAACGACAAACATGAAGCATTGTCACATCTGAATGAAAAGGTATGTACAAATCGTTGCTTGCATCTATTTACTACTATAACAGGAGAGTGGCTTATCTGTAATTTACCAAAAAATTGGACTGTTCAGTTTTGTGAATGAGATGATGCCACTTCATCATTTTGTTTATTCAATGATTTAGATTTTAAAATAAAAAATAAAAAAAGAATGGGTAAATGGTTTTGTCTATCGTACGCATCTTGTTCGGCGACGTCCCTTTCTGTCGTTGCCCTTTCTTCCCTCACCCATGGCTAGAGCAGCATCGTTCCTTGCCATACTGTCACGACCCAAACCCGTCCCTATGAGTTTAGCACCGTAACCGGCCAGTAATCCGTGGATTACCAAAGGCCTCTGAACAGATTAACAAATAATAAGGGGCTGCGGAAGCAATAATACAAAATAGGCAATGTCCAATGAGCTGTGATAACGTACATGGGACGAAACATTTCAAAACTTATATATATGCATAAGCATGCTAGTCAAAGGACACCAATATTTACAAAGTATTATATCCCAAGACCTGTCCTTACAAAACACATACAGAGACTAGCATGAATACAAAAACAGCCATGGCTTTAGACTCGATCGGAACCTCCTCGGGAGGCACAACGGTTGGCTGACAAAAACAAAACAGAAGGCCGTCAACTCTAGCCTTGGTCATGTGCCGGCTCACCTACATACATAATATAAACTGTGAGCGAAAGCCTAGTGAATAATAATAGAGTAAAGGGTTTCAATGAATGAGTTCGTATAGATTCAGAAATCATAATTCAGTTCATATCAAAATTATAGTTTATCCATATCATATACAGACAGAAATCATAAGTCATGATTAAGTTTACGTGATACATCCATTAGCATTAACAGAACAGAACGTATACACGTGGGGTTACGAATAACCAGTTCCATAGAGGAACCTCCGGATCCGGGTAACAGAACAGAACAGAAGCTGAGCCCCTGTGACAGGGCCTCCGATACGGGTAACAGAGTGCTGACAGAAATAAGTTCCGTAAAGGAACCTCCGATACTGGGTAACAGCTAACAGATATCACATGATACTAAGGATGTCACGAACACATATCAGAAATTGAACAATCATTCATTGTACAGAACATATCATTTCGGAAAATAGATCTTGTTTTATCACACAGAAAATAGATACAGTTGAACATAACTTTACTAAATTATTACTCACAGTTGGCCTTGAAACAGACAGACGGAGCAGATTGGTCACACGACACGCGGCACGTGACCTACATAACACATAACGGACACACACTTGAAACACACATTCTAATTGCACAAAACTTACGTCGTTCGTTCTTAGTATGTTTCTAACCTTAAATCCTCACTATGGAGTCTTAAACATGGCCTAGGAATGCCTAGGATGGAATGAGGATGCAAAGATGCCTTGGAAAACATTTTTCAAAACTTGCTGAAAATAAGGGTCTCACTCGAGCGTAGCTTCCTTCGCTCGAGCGAGCTTGTCAAAACAGAGGGGTCGCTCGAGCGTAGACTCCTTCGCTCGAGCGGTCTGTAAAAATGCAAAAGTACTGGTTGTTGAAATTTTACGCTCGATACCCACTCGATGCTCGCTCGAGCGTGAGACACAGCTCTTCGCTCGAGCGTAGGTCTCGTCGCTCGAGCGTGCGTATGCGTGCACCAAAAATCTGAGAGCTTACAATTTACGCTCGAGCCACCATTCCTTCGCTCGAGCGGAGCTCTGAACAAACGATGGTCGCTCGAGCGTGGGATCCTTCGCTCGAGCGAGGAAGCCAAATTCTGGAATTTCCAGATTTGCCTCCCAAGCTCAAACCAAGAATTCAACACCTCAAAACTCGACCTCTTGGGCCCGTTTTCTGGAAAACACTTGTAAACTCATAATATAAGATGTTTCAAAGATCAATTTGTAAAATCAAAGCCCAAAGGTGAGTCAATTGAACACAATTTCAAATAAAATATCAAGAACATAACTTAAATGTAACATGCATGAATTCTCATGACTTCTAATGCTCCAAAACATGATCCAAAACAAGATTAAGTTCAAGAATAGGATGAATTCATGGACTATAACAAAAATGTGGACATGCATGTGGAAATTCATGAAGAATAACTCCAAAATCCAAGAATATGTGCATGCATGCATGAAGTCACTCTCAAATCCAACTCTTAAAACAAATTCTAGACTTTAAACTCTAATCTTCCAAGAACCATGCAAGAATTAATCTTAAATTCACAATTGAAAGGGAAATCTCCTACCTTAAACCTTGAATTCCAAGCCTAGAAGCTTAAATATGCAACTACTCTTCAATTCTTCCAATTCCAAGCAAAATCTCTAGATGAAATCAATCTCCTCCCTCACTCCCTCTCTCTCACGGTTTTGGCAAGGGAATAGACTGAAAATGTTGTATGAAACAATTCTAAACAAGGCTCTTAGAAGTGGCCCACTAAGTGGCAATTAGGTAATTAACTTGAACTAATGTAATTTAACTTTATTTAATCATACCAAATCAAATTTCAACTAAATTTACCATAAAATCACATTAATTCTAATTACCACAAAACACTAATCAATTTCGGATTCAGCCGCCGATAAGGCCTTTAATTTGCAGTTTAAAACATAAAACAGGAACAGATCATTTTATGGCAAAGAGATAAAAACACAAAGATAATGCAATACATATGCAGTTTAATTCTGGATTCCTTCTAAATTACTGTTAGGCATAACTAATCATGGTTTAACATTAATCGGAGGTTGGGGTTATTACAGTCTTCCCCCCTTAAAAGAGTTTGGTCCTCCAAACTTGAATTACCTTCATTCGAAATCAACATTGGGTCAAATGGGAACAAATCCGAATATCTCTTCATCATGCCTTTCTCGGTTTCCCAGGTTGCATAGGTTCCTCCGTGGTTTTGCCAGTCAACTTTTACTAGTGGTATTTCCTTATTCCTCAATATTTTGACTCGGCGATTCACAATCTGGATAGGTTTTTCCTCATAAGTGTAGTCATCTTTCAGAAGCACATGTGTCGGTTCAACGACGTGGAGTGGATCTCTCAAATATTCCCGAAGCATCGATACATGAAAGACGTTGTGCATATGTTCCATTACCGGAGGCAAGGCTACCCGATACGACACTAGATTGATCTTTTCAAGGACCTCATAAGGTCCAAGATACCTTGGCGCCAATTTGCCCTTAACACCAAACCGAGTTTGACCCTTCATTGGGGTCACCTTTATGAACACGTGGTCCCCAACTTCATATTCCCTATCTCTTCTTCGAACATCGGCATAGCTCTTCTGCCGACTCTGTGCAATTTTCAAGCGTTGCTGTATCAATTTCACTTTCTCAGTTGTTTCTTGCATAAGTTCCGGTCCCAACAAAGGTCTATCACCTACTTCAGCCCAACATATCGGAGAACGACATTTTCCTCCATACAAAGCTTCGTAAGGAGCCATTCCAATGCTTGAATGGTAACTGTTGTTGTACACAAATTTAGCTAATGGCAAGTAGGTCTCCCAATTCCCTTGGAAGTCTAACACGCACATTCTGAGCATATCCTCCAGAGTTTGGTTCGTTCGTTCAGTTTGGCCATCTGTTTGTGGATGATAGGCACTGCTCAGTCTCAATTTAGTCCCCAAAGCCTGTTGCAAACTCTGCCAAAATCTCGATACAAACTTTGAGTCCCTGCCAGACACAATAGATACTGGCACTCCATACAATCTCACAATTTCAGTCATATAGATATTGGCCAATTTACCAGCGTTATAAATAGTTTTGACAGGCAGAAAATGGGCAGACTTAGTTAAACGGTCAACTATAACCCAGATAGAGTCCATACCTCGAGAAGAACGAGGCAATCCCACAATGAAGTCCATGGTAATGTGCTCCCATTTCCATTCCGGTATTGGGAGTGGTTGTAGCAAACCAGCGGGTCGCTGATGTTCGGCTTTAACCTGTTGGCAATGTAGACATCAAGCCACAAAATCTGTAATACGCTTTTTCATTCCAGGCCACCAAAAATTCTGTTTCAAATTATGATACATCTTCGTGTTCCCCGGATGCATAGCAAATTTACTACTGTGAGCTTCGGTCATAACACGTTTCCTCAAATCATAACAATCGGGCACACAAAGACAGTTCTGAAATTTCAGCACATCATTCTCAGACACAAATCCTGGCCTCGGCTTTGAATCAAATTCCTCCGTGATCTTTTTCAAGTATTCATCCTCGCACTGTTTCTGTTTGATCTCGTCAAGAATTGTAGGTTGAGCGGCAATAGCAGTTAATAGCCCGTCTTGTTCTAGGTCAGTCAACAATTCTTTTCGGTTGGATAGCAAACATGACAAATTCGCACTAGATTTTCGGCTCAAGGCATCTGCTACGGTATTAGCCTTTCCTGGATGATACAAGATTTGCAAATCATAATCCTTGATTAGTTCTAACCATCGCCTCTGTCTCATGTTCAATTCCTTTTGGGTGAAGAAATATTTCAAACTTTTGTGGTTTGTATACACCTCACAAGTTACCCCATACAAGTAGTGACGCCAGATTTTCAAAGCAAACACCACAGCTGCTAATTCAAGATCGTGTGTTGGGTAATTCTTTTCATGAGGTCGAAGTTGTCTAGAAGCATAGGCAATCACCCTTCCGTTTTGCATTAGTACACACCCCAAGCCTTTATAGGAAGCATCACTGTACACTTGGAACCCATCAGTACCATTAGGCAAGGTTAAGATTGGTGCAGTCACTAACCTGGTTTTCAACACTTGGAAAGCTGCCTCTCTTTGTTCATTCTAGGCAAATGGCACATTTTTCTGAGTTAACTGAGTCAATGGCATGGCAAGCTTGGAAAAGTCTTTCACAAACCTCCTGTAGTAACCTGCAAGTCCCAGAAAACTTCAGACTTCTGTCACATTTGTCGGTCTAGGCCAATCCACGACAGCTTTAATTTTCTGCGGGTCAACAGAAACACCATCCTTGTTGATTACATGTCTCAAAAATGCCACACTGTCAAGCCAGAATTCACACTTGGACAATTTAGCATACAATTTCTTTTCTCTCAAAATCTGCAAGGTGGTTCTCAGATGGTTCTCATGTTCTTCCCTGTCTTTAGAATAAATCAAAATGTCATCAATAAATACAACAATGAAGTCATCCAGATATGATTTAAACACCCTATTCATAAGATCCATGAAAG
>NW_021026782.1:507087-538466 GCF_004153795.1 Camellia sinensis
ACCTAGTCTGTTCGTTATCTAAGTCTGTACTCTTCCCTACATCCTCCTCAATGCGTTTCCACACGGCCTCCGGCATGCCTAGCGTGGCCTGCGTGATAAGTGGAGATGCAGCTTGCCTTGGAATCATTTTTCACAACCTTGCTGCACCTCGTCACTCTGAAAGCGTGCTCCTTGCTACGAGCGAGCTTGTCAAAACACCGAGGGTCCCGCTCGAGCGTCGACAACTTTCGCTCGAGCGTCTGTCCCGACCAGTCACACCTGGTTGTTGACCTTTTCACGCTCGACACAATACCCCGTCTGATGCGCGCTGAGCGTGGCCCAGCTTATCCATGCTCGACGCGTAGTCTCTGTCGCTCGCAGGTTCGTACTGCGTTCCCCCACATTTACAGCAGCTTACCATTTACTGCACTCGAGCGCGCCTAGACCCAGCCCGTGCGCTCGCGCGTGGATCCTTCGCTCGCGCGGGACAGCCATTCTTGGAACTTCCTCCCGTTTGCACTCCCACCGCTCAACCATCACCGTACCCCCGTCACACACACGCACCTCTTAGGGCCCGTTTTCTGGCCCACACTTGTCTAATACAGCCTCCTTATCACGTGTTTTCCCGCTCTTTTTGTCAACTGAGCCCCCCGGTGCCGTCACTTGCCACCCAATCCACACTTACCCCCTACTTCATGATACACATGCCACCACACCACTCGACATCTCCCTCCCACCCGCATCCCCCGCTTATTCCCCACTCACACACTCACTGGCACTTCCCATGTGCCACTGTGACTTCCATTGAGACTATCTCCCCCCTCCACGATCCTGTCCTGATAGCAGCGTCAACTCTCCCTCACTCTTCCACACATTCTCGACTACCCTCATCTTCCACCTGCCACGACTTTCTTACCATTCCACTTGCAAGGCTCTCCCTCCCTCCACATGCCTCACCAACCAGACTCGACATTCAGAAATCGTCAGCTCTCTCTACTTCAGCTTTCCCAGCCACTCTCTAGATGACAACCCTCTCTCGCTCCGTCCCTCTCTCTCACGGAATTTGGCCGGTAGCCTGACAGTTGTATGCACACCTTCCTCAACCAGGCTCTACAGCAGTGGCCCAAACTACGTGGCATACGGTACTATTGCACTACTTATTTCCTTACACTTTCTCACTACCCATCATTTCACCTGATTTCCTACCATCCACCTTCATTTAACTTATCCACCCTACCCTTCTCCATTTCGGAATTCGCTGCTCCGATCAGGCCTTTCAAATTGCACTTCAACCTCCCGGCACGATCTTTCTGGCCCATCCACACCGCATCATGCACATCCATTCACCATTTAATTCTTGGAATTCCTTCTCAATCACTCTTGGCCTACCTCAATTGTTTACATTAATCGGCGGTTGGGTTATTACCAGTCTTCCCCCCTTAACGAGTGGTACTCCACATTGCCTTCCCTTCATTCGCCCTCAACCATTGGCAATGGGACAATCGGCTCCTCTATCCTCTTTCTCGTTTCCCAGGTTGCATCGTTCCTCCGTGGTTTTGCGCAACACTTTTCCACACGTGTCTTTCTTAATTCCTCCTATTTTGCCTCGCGCTTCACAATTGATAAGGTTTCCCTACAGTTCCAATCTTTCCGCCGCCACGACTCACCACACCATCACACTCACTCTTCACATCATTCCCGCAAGCATCGTCCATGACAGAACGTTGTGCATATGTTCCTTACCGCGGCCCGGCTACCCGAATCCGCCTATCTCACGCATCTGATCTTTTCACGACTCTCATCGTCCAGATACCTTGGCGCCCTTCAATGCCTTACCACACCGCAGTTTTGACCCTTTCATTGGGGTCTCTTTTCTACACCGTGGTCCACCTTCTACCCCAAGCTCCCCTCTCTCTTCTTCGAAGCTCGCCCATAAGCTCTTCATGGCCGCACTCGCCTGCACTTTCAAGCCGTTGCTGTAACGCATTTCACTTTCTCCGTTTGTTCTGCCTCGTTCCGTCCCCTCGCCAGGTCTCTCACCTCCTTCAAGCCCCACGCGACGCCTTTTCCTCTCCCACTCGTCAGGTAGCCTCCCACATGCTTGATGGCTCCTGTTGTCGTAACCCTTTAGTCTCCAGCAGTCGGTCTCCCCATTCCCTTGGCCGTCTCAGCACCTTCTGCGCCTCTCCTCCGCGTTTGGTCTCGTTCGTTCGTTTGGCCCTCTGTTGTGGCTGCTTCGCCCTGCTCAGTCCTCTTTCGTCCCCAGCTGTGCCCCTCTGCCACACTCTCGCTACCCACTTTGATCCCTGCCAGACCCCTCGATACTGCAACTCCACATCCAAATCTCCCATTCCCACACTCATTCCACACCACTTGGCCCCTTTACCAGCGTTCTTAGTTTTGAACAGGCCACATGGGCACGAACCTTCGTACGGGTCCACTTCCCCAGACATCGAAGTCCATCCCTCGACGACCGGCCCATCCACACTCCTCCAGGTAGTGCTCCCACCATCTCACGGTCTTGGGTGCGCACGCAACACACCGCGGGTCTGAGTCGCTCACCGTCGCACTCCATCCACCACCTCTGTACATCCGCTTTTTCCTTCCAGCCCCCCCAGTCTGTTTCCCATATGCTACATCTCGTGTTCCCCGCTGCATAGCACTTTCTCCTGTGAAGGTTCGGTCAATCCACGTTCCTCATCATACCTCGGCCACCCGACACTCTCAGACACACGTCCTTCCGACACCCATCCTGGCCTCGGCTTTTCTCCACCATTTCCTCGTGATCTTTTAGTAGCCTCCTCTGCCCTGTTTCGTTTGCTCTCGTCCAGCATTGTCGTGCCCTGCATTAATCGCCCGTCTGTCTAAGTCAGTCACACCCACTTCTTTTCGGTTGCGATGCCACATGCACATTCGCCACTCATTTCGGCTCAGGCTCTGCTACGGTAATTCACCTTCATCGGCCACACACACACATGCCGTCATCACTCTGATTAACTCCACACTCGCCTCTGCTCTATGTTCCGTTCTTTTGGGTGCAGCGTATCACAGCCTTACTGGTCTGTGTACCCTCCCACCGTTCCCCATCCCAGTAGTGCCGCCACGCATTTTCCGCAACCAACCCAGCTGCTCTTCAGATCCAGCTGGGTACCTTCCTTTCACTGAGTCGAGTTTGTCTAGCCGCATAAGGCACTCCACCCTTCCGTTTTGCTTACCCACCACCCACACGCCTTATAGGCAAGCCCCTGTCACACACTCGCGCACGCTCACCTCTAGGTTCCAGGTATTAGATAGGTGCACACACCCACGCTCTCCACTTGGGACTGCGCCTCCTTCTTGTTCCAATCACTAGCTGGCCACCTTTTATTCATGCGTCCTCACACCAGAGCACGTCCATGGCTGCAGCTTGGATAGTCTTCAACCCTCCTGTATAACTGCCAAGTCCCCGACTTCGCATTTCTGTCCATTTGTCGGTCTAATCCCATCCAACGACGTTCCATTCTTCTGCAGGGTCTCCGCACCCTCCTTGTTCGCGCATAGGTCCAATGAGACAATCCCCCTGTCACCGATTCCCTTGGGACCTTTAAGTCCCCTCTGTTCTCTCACGTCCCGGTCATTTCCATGGTTCTCACTGTCACATCCATCACCCACACGTATCGATGATCGCACCCAACACGCGCACCTGTCATCCTCATCACCCCATGCAGTCCCCGCATGCTGCACCCTCTTATAGACCCTCCATAGCGCACCGGTGTCGCTTCACTCTTCACACTCCACGCGCCTCACACACCCACTCACTATGTCATCTAAGTTCCGCTTGTCCGTTTTCTTCTATGTCTCTACGCTCTCACCTTTTACCTTGAATGACTGACTTGACTCAAGCCTGCGCTCAACTATTTGGGAATAGACCTTGGCACACTGAGATGTTGTCACACACTCCACCGTCACTCCATTCGGACGGCCACGCCGGGTATTATCTTCTTGAACTGTCTTGTTCAGTTCTCGGTAGTCTATCAGCCACTCTCAATGACTCCATCACACATCTCACACTTTTTGGGCACCCACACTAGGAGCCGCCCCCGGTGCGTTACCGGAACCCGCTATAACATTTCTTCATCTCCACCGTTCCATGCACTCTCGCTCACACACATTTCGCAATTGCACGCGGTCAGAACATTCTCTTAGGACGTCTTGGCATAGTTTGTGTCCCACCCACCTCCAACAATGAATTCATTTCTTCTCTCTACTCCAGTTCCGGCGAGGATCATCTCACGAGCATCTCGCCACGTTCAACGCCCCGGGGTGACATTGTTAACTCTCACACCGTAAACAACCTTCCGTGGGAGGCAGTCATATACCCCACCTCTCCTACCTCCTTCCTCAGGAGTTTTACCGTTTTCACTGCGTTACACTTAAGGGGGCGACACACCCATTCCTCCATCCCTCCACGCAATCACCCCGTGGTCTAATCCCCAGCTTTTTATTTCACCTGTCCACTGGTAACCTATTCTTTTGTCAACCGTCGCACCACTAATTCCTCAGAGTCCAGTGTTCACACGCCACGGCTATCAGTCCTACATTATTGCGCCATCCAGACCATCACACTTGACTGCATAATTGACAGGTGCACCCCCATCGCATACCCGCCGCGGCGTCGCTACCCGAAATACCACCTATGTCAAGCGTTTCCTGTGTCTATATTTTTTGACGCAACACGATGGTGATACCCAGGCATGGTAGGCCCCGATCTTCTCAGTACCACATGCATTTTGATGCACCATCTTCTGTTCGAATAGAGTGCTACCTGACCCCTACTCACCGTGTTTCGAGTGTGTTTACTTTTGTAAACGGTCCCGGGCATATTTCACAAAGGCCACACCCGCCTTAGAGATCGATAGACAGAGGTTCTACTTACACAAGTATTGAGCTTTTGGCACTTTGTGGTCTCTGGCCCCGAGCGGTATTCCCTCGCCTGCTATCTTGTCGGTCAGTGAATGGCTTCTATCCTAACCCCCACGAGAGAGTCCATATCACCCACCTTTACGCACTACGACGCGCTGCACCAGCCACTGAGGACACAGGACACGCGCTACGGTCACACTACACTCACCAACCCCCCCTGTGCCTTTTTCCCATCGACACGACCGGGTACACGCCACTACTCTGGAATTGACAGCTGTTCGCACTCACACGTCCCTGTGTTTTGCTTAATCTCACACCAGGCGCCTCTTTTTCCACCCCCCACCGCATCTTTTCCTCTCCAACTCCGTTGTTGTAACGTTCTGGGCTGTTCCTTGTATTCCTGGCGGCTCGGGTGGCCTGCATTACGCCATCTGTCTACCCCTTTCCCTACGTCGGCAAATTTCACGGCCGCCTCCGCCCCTCACCACTCTCTCAGTCCCTCTCAACACTTCACTCTCTCACTAATCACACTCCCCCTCTGGTGGCCACCCGTGTAAATTTCGGTGCATTTCGCTTTATTCCGCCCCGACATCTTCCCCGTTCTGCAGTCCTGACCTTCCGACACCTTTCTCGATCCTGCCCTTGGGGCACGTACTTGTCGTAGACCGAATCACACTTCTGTGCTCATGTCTAACTTTCCACATTTGCCCTTCGGATCCGTACGCCCACCCTGCGCTTCATCTTTCGAGAGCTGTAACGTGGCTCGGGGACCTTTTCTCAGTTTCAGCACCGGCAACTCCTTCATAACCATTTTTCCATTCTGCCCCGCCACCCCACCTTCTCCCGCTCCAGGGTTACTTCTCCCACGAAGCCACGTTGGTGTTTCCTTTTTCTACTTTTGTGTCAGCCTTGCTGCTGTGCGTAATTATCACTCTCCGCGCTTGTGCCGGTGGGCGCGCGAGGGGCACCAGGCTGTTGTCTCTGTCTCCTGTGTCTCAGGCTAGTACTCTGCACCATCTGTTCCCTTCGGCCCCATGCAGCCTTTGCGCGATTCAACTCTCCCCCTTCCCCGTTGCATTCTCCTCTATCTACGCACTTCATCGTATACCCCGGCATCACTCTTACTTCGTTTCCTTCACTTCCTTCGCTCACATGTACATTCAGTTGATTCCCCTATCACCCCAGGCAGCTGGAATCCCATCCTTTTACTCGCCATCTCCGCTCTACGGACCTGTGTGTGCGGTTAAGAACGTGCTCTGCTCCCCTACTGTCCAACGCCCCCACCCCGCCCCTAGGGTTCGGCCCGTACCTGCCTCCTCGTCATTCCCAACAGGCTGCTGACCCGCTACACAATCATAGGGGCTGCCAGACAGCCCTCAACACCACCTCACGCCCAAGGTCCAATGAACTGTGATTCATGCATACATGGTAGGCCTTTCCCACTTCTCCATCATCTCCTAGCCTGCCACGCCCCCCCACACTCCCACGTATTCCTCCCACCCCACTCACACACCACATACCAGCGACTCCCACCACCTCACCCACACACTCCACGCGGACTCTATCTCAGCCTCGATCCGGCACCTCCTCGGTGCGCCCACGGTTGCTGCCTGGCACTGCCGGCCGTCCACCTCTGCCTGTCATGTGCCGGCTCCACCTATCTCCTCACTCACCCATCTCGACCACGCCCACTGCCTCTAATTAAGCGTGGGTTTCACTGGCACGGTTCGTCTAGCTTCTCTCTCTCCACCCACCCCGGACGCGGGGCACGCGCGCGCATTGCACTTCTCGCAACTCCTTCCTGACCCTTTCCCTATTATTCCTTGGGCTTTCGTCCCAGTTTCTCTTATGTATATCGGTGCCCACCGCACTGAACACCGACAACGCGTTGCGGCCCTTCTCCTCCCTTTTTGTCCGCCCTCCGTTGTGCTCCGCGGAGGTTCCGCTCGCCGTCTCAACCCATGCATTTTTTGTCTTCCTGCCAGTCTTTGATGTCGTTACTTTTGGTTACAGGCCAGGTCTTGGGACTGTAAATTCTTGTCACCTTCGGTGTCCTTTGACTGGACCTTATGTTATTTATAAGTTTTGAAAATGCTGTTCCATCCCATGTACGAATTATTCACCAGCTCCATTGACTTGCCTTATTTTGTTTATTGCGTTCTGCAGCCCCTTATTCTGTTTCTGTTCAGAGGCCTTTGTAATCTACGATTAACTGGCCGTTACGGTGCTACCCAACCCTGGGGCGGAGCAGAGTCGCGACGTGGTTCAGACGCAGTGTTCCCCCACGCCCCACAGGTCCGTATGAGCTTAGGTGTCCTGTATAGTTAGGGGCTTCCATCTGCATGTGTGGTATGTGGTTTCACTTGATTAACTTGATCGCAACTGCATTTGAGGACGAATAATAGCCTGTGTTTATTATCATTTGATGTCTGTCTAGTAGGGAAGACTGCAGGGGGTGGTGGTGATCTTCGGCTCGCATGGCCGAATGGAACGTGCAGCACTTGACTAAACCTCACGCACGAGTCAGACACACCCTTTGCCCCCGCCTCCACCGCACAGCCGGGCACGACTCTCCACTCATCTGTGACACAGACAATTCCTACTGCACCGTTCTCTGGTAGATTGCTTTGAGCTGAGACGTGAGTTCAGAGGAAAATGTATGAGTTTTCCTGTTCTGAACTCTAAAGTCTCCTCGCACTTACACTCTGAAGATGAGCCCGCAGGTGGGTTCTGATCCGGATGGTATGCATGGCACAGTTTAATGTTATCTTCTACGCAAGTACTTCCCAATGTTTGGGATCAGTGTCTGAATTTCATGAAACAAGAAATGTCTGTGGCGGATATGAAGCTAAATTCACCCGATTACCGGTTTGCTCATTGGTGGACACCTGAACTAGAAGCCGAGTTTGGAGGACTGGATTAGAGGTGTTTGTTGGGTAGGCGTCTTTGCCTACTTATGTGAGTGTTAGCCAGATCTTATGGCCAGAGGCACCCTAGCCGCCTGAACAGGTAGCCCCGACACCCACCTGAGGTGGAGAGGATCCCGGGTTGGTTTTTTAAAAGAGCGTCCTTTGTTAGTAAGAGCAACCCAGGGACTTCAACAGCTCAAGTCAGAGTAGGTGGGTTTATTCCGGTCTGTTCTGATTGTGGGCACGGGGTGTGTTGCTACTGAGCGTTCGGTGCTTGTTTCCGGTGTGGGCAGCCAGGTCATGTAGTGAAATTGCCCGCTTAGGTCTGAGACTATGCCATCCTGCAGCAAGTTCAGCGGGATCCGCTTCTGTGGCCAGGACCAATGCCAAGCCAATACTGGGACGCTCTGAGACAAGGCCGTGTGTTTGCCTTAGTGCCGTGACGTCCGAACACCTATACTGTGGTGTCAGGTACACTCCCTATATGTTCTCAAAATGCATGTGTACTGATAAGATCTGGTTCTACACAATTCCTTTGTATCACATGCTTTCTCTCAAAATAAAAATTAGACCATTAGCTTATGACATATGTGTTATCTGTATCTACGCCGTCTGGGGATTCTATGGTGTGCACTCATATTTATCAAGCATGTGATGTTATGATTGGCAATATGATGTTATATGTGGACTTACTACCCTTGGACATTAATCATTTTGATTGTATTTTGGGGATGGACTGGTTGACTAAATATTGTGCTACCATTGACTGTGCAAATAAAACTGTTGTGTTTAGACCACTGGGTATGCCTGGATTTATTTTTATTGGAATGGGGTAGTTCCTCTCCCCATATTTGATTTCGGCTATGAAAACTGTAAAACTCCTTAGGAAGGGATTTAGGGATTATTTGTGTTGTATACTGACTGCACCATCTGAAGTTTACTGTAGAAACAATCCCTGTTGCTTGTGAATTTTTCGATGTATTTCCGACTACTTACCTGGGAACTTAGTAGATAGAGAAATTGAATTCATTGTTGGTGTTTTGGGGACACAACCTATTTCCAAGACTTCTATAGAATGTCTACCTCTGAATTGAAAGAATTGAAAACCCAACTTCAGGAACTGTTAGATAAGAAATTTATCTTCCGAGTACTTCACCTGGGTGCTCCAGTTTTGTTGCAAAAAGAATGATGGATCTTTGAGATTGTGTATAGACTACCGAGAACTGAACAAAGTGACTATCAAGAATAAATACCTCCTCCCCGAATAGATGACTTGTTTGATCAACTTCAGGGTGCCCAGTGTTTTCCAAAATTGATCTCAGGTCTGGGTATCATCAATTAAAGGTTAGAGCTGAGGACATAGAGAAAACCATTCGAACTAGATTGGACATTATGAATTTTTGTAATGCCGTTTGGGATGACCATGCACCTGCAAGAAACAACGGTACGCCCAGTAAGCTACCACAACCCTCGAGTGGCGAGACGGAACAAGATTCCGCGGTTTGTTTTTAAAAAGAGTCGTCTTTGTTGTGAACGAAGCAAACACAAGACTGTCGAACACTGCAAGTAGAGTAGTGGTTTATTCCGGTCTGTTTCTGATGTGGGAAAAAAGGCAACAGGGGTGTGGTGCTACTGAGCTTCGGGCTTGTTCCGGTGTGGCAGCCCGGTCATTGTAGTGAAAGCTTGCCCGCTTAGGTCTGAGACTACTAGCCATCCTGCAGCAAGTTCAGCGGATCCGCTTCTGGGCCAGGACCAATGCAAAAGCCAATACTGGGAAAGAACCTCTTGAGACGAAGCCGTGTGTTTGCCTTAGTGCCCGGTGACGTTACGAAACACCTATATCGTGGGTGTCAGGTACACTTCCCCTATATGTTCCCTCAAATGCATGTGTACTGATAGATTCTGGTTCGTACACATTCCTTGTATCTACATGCTTTCTCGTCAAAAAATTAATGTAGACCATTAGAACTTGACATACTGTGTTATCTTGTATCTACGCCGTCTGGGGATTCTATGGTGTGCACTCATATTATCCAAGCATGTGATGTTATGATTGGTAAATGATCGTTATATGTGGTACTTACCTAACCCTTGCGACATTAATCATTTGATTGTAATTTTGGGGAATGGACTGGTTGACTAAGCATATTGTGTACCAGTGACTGTCAAATTAAACTGTGTGTTTAGAGCGCACTGGGTATGCCGATTATTTATTTATTAGTGAGATGGGGTAGTTCCTCCCCGCATATTTAGATTTCGCTATTGAAAACTGTAAAACTCCTTAGGAAGGGATTTAGGGATTATTTGTGTTGTATACTGACTGCACCATCTGACTAGTGTTACATGTAGAAACACATCCCTGTTGCTTGTGAATTTTTCGATGTATTTCCGACTAACTGATACCTGGAACGTCTAGTAGATAGAGAAATTGAATTCATTGTTGAGGTGTTTTTGGGACACAACGCTAATTTCCAAGACTTCCTATAGAATGTCTACCTGAATTGAAAGAATTGAAAACCCACTTCAGGAACTGTTAGATAAAGAAATTTAATCTGTCCGAGTACTTCACCTTGGGTGCTCCAGTTTTTGTTTGCAAAAAGAGATGATGGATCTTGAATTGTGGTTAGACTACCGAACTGAACACAGTGACTATCAAGAATAAATACCCTCTTGCCCCGAATAGATGACTTGTTTGATCACTTCAGGGTGCCAAGTGTTTTCCAAAATTGTATCTCAGGTCTGGGTATCATCATTAAAAGGTTAGAGCTGAGGACATAGAGAAACTCATTCGAACTAGATATGGGACAGTTATAATTTTTAGTAATGCCGTTTGGGATGACCAACGACCTGAGGTCAATTTTGGAAAACACTTGGGCACGCTGAAGTTGATCAAACAAGTCATCTATTCAGAGCAGAGGGTATTTATTCTTGATAGTCACTTTGTTCAGTTCTCGGTAGTCTATACACAATCTTAAAGATCCATCCTTCTTTTTGACAAACAAAACTGGAGCACCCCAAGGTGAAGTACTCGGACGGATAAATTTCTTATCTAACAGTTCCTGAAGTTGGGTTTTTAATTCTTTCAATTCAGAGGTAGACATTCTATAGGAAGTCTTGGAAATAGGTTGTGTCCCCAAAAACACCTCAACAATGAATTCAATTTCTCTATCTACTAAGTTCCCAGGTAAGTCAGTCGGAAATACATCGAAAAATTCACAAGCAACAGGGATTGTTTCTACAGTAACACTGTCAGATGGTGCAGTCAGTATACAACACAAATAATCCCTAAATCCCTTCCTAAGGAGTTTTACAGTTTTCATAGCCGAAATCAAATATGGGGGAGGAACTACCCCATTCCCAATAAAAATAAATCCAGGCATACCCAGTGGTCTAAACACAACAGTTTTATTTGCACAGTCAATGGCAGCGCAGTATTTAGTCAACCAGTCCATCCCCAAAATACAATCAAAATGATTAATGTCCAAGGGTAATAAGTCTACATATAACATCATATCGCCAATCATAACATCACATTCTGGATAAATATGTGCACACATCATAGAATCCCCAGATGTCATAGACACAGATAATACATAGGCTATAAGTTTTAAGGGTCTAGTCAATTTTCGAGAAAAAGCATGCGATACAAAGGAATGTGTAGAACCAGAATCTATCAGTACACATGCATTTTGAGAACATATAGGGAGTGTACTTGACACCGCAGTATAGGTGTTCGGTACGTCTCCGGGCACTAGGGCAAACACTCGGCCTTGTCTCAGAGGTTCTTTCCCAGTATTGGCTTTGGCATTGGTCCTGGCCACAGAAGCGGATCCCGCTGAACTTGCTGCAGGATGGCTAGTAGTCTCAGACCTAAGCGGGCAATCTTTCACTACATGACCTGGCTGGCCACACCGGAAACAAGCACCGAACGCTCAGTAGCACACACCCCTGTGCCTTTTTCCACAATCAGAACAGACCGGAATAAACCCACTACTCTGACTTGAGCTGTTCGAAGTCCCTGTGTTTTGCTTCTTACTAACAAAGGACCGACTCTTTTTAAAACCAAACCCGGATCTTTTTCCTCTCCACTCAGTTGTTGTAGTTACTGGGGCTTTACCTTGTTTCATGGCGGCTAGGGTGGCCTCTGCCATTAAAGATCTGTCTAACACTTTCACATAAGTAGGCAATTTCAGGACGCCTACCCAATCAAACACCTCTAAATCCAGTCCATCTTCAAACTTCTGTGCTTTCTTGTAATCAGTGTCCACCATATGTGGAGCAAACCGTGTAATTCGGTGAATTTAGCTTCATATTCCGCCACAGACATTCTTCCCCGTTTGAGTTCATGAAATTCAGACACTTTCCGATCCCTGAAACATTGGGGAAAGTACTTGTCGTAGAAGATAACATTAAACTGTGCCCATGTCATATTTCCATTGCCACTTCGGATCAGTAACCGCCACCTGCGGGCTTCATCTTTCAGAGTGTAAGTGGCTAGGAGGACTTTCTAAGTTTCAGAACAAGGAAATACTTCATACAATTTTTCCTTCTCAAGCAACCACGTCTCAGCTTTCAAAGGTTCAATTCTACCAGAGAACGTTGGTGGTTTCATTTTTATGAATTTCTGTGTCAGATTGATGATGTGAGTATTATCTGCCTCGGCTTGTGCCGGTGGAGGCGGAGGGGGCAAAGGTTGTTGTCTCTGTTACTGTGTCTAGGCTTTAGTCAATGCTGCTAACATCTGTTCCATTCGGCCCATGCGAGCCTTTGAAGATTCACTTTCACCACTTCCCCTTGCATTCTCCATCTTACTATACAGACATCAAATGATAATAAACACAGGCATAATCTTATTCGTTTCCTTCAATTCATTTGATTCAAATGTACATTCAGTTGAATTACCACATACTCACACATGCAGATGGAATGCCCCTAACTTTTACTAGGACATCCTAAGCTCATACGGACCTGTGTGCGGGGTAGAACACGTGCTCTGATACCGTTCTGTCACGACCCAACCCCGCCCCTGTAGGTTTAGCACCGTAACCGGCCAGTAATCCGTGGATTACCAAAGGCCTCTGAACAGATTAACAAACAATAAGGGGCTGCAAAAACAATAATACAAAATAGACAAGGTCCAATGAGCTGTGATAACGTACATGGGATGGAACATTTCAAAACTTATATATATACATAAGCATGCCAGTCAAAGGACACCAATATTTACAAAGTATTACATCCCAAGACCTGTCCTTACAAAACACATACAGAGACTAGCATGAATACAAAAACAGTCATGGTTTTAGACTCGATCGGAACCTCCTCGGGAGGCACAACGGTTGGCTGACAAAAATGGAATAGAAGGCCGTCAACTCTGGCCTTGGTCATGTGCCGGCTCACCTATATACATAATATAAACTGTGAGCGAAGCCCAGTGAATAATAATAGAGTAAAGGGTTTCAATGAATGAGTTCGTATAGATTCAGAAATCATAATTCAGTTCATATCAAAATTATAGTTTATCCAGATCATATACAGACAGAAATCATAAGTCATGATTAAGTTTACGTGATACATCCATTAGCATTAACAGAACAAAACAGAACATATACACATGGGGTTACGAATAACCAGTTCCATAAAGGAACCTCCGGATTTGGGTAACAGAACAGAACAGAAGCTGAGCCCCCATGACTGGGCCTCCAGTACGGGTAACAGAGTGCAGACAGAAATAAGTTCCGTAAAGGAACCTTCGATACTGGGTAACAGCTAACAGATATCACATGATACTAAGGATGTCATGAATACATATTAGAAATTGAATAATCATTCATTGTACAGAACATATCATTTCGGAAAACAGATCTTGTTTTATCACACAAAAAATAGATACAGTCGAACATAACTTTACTAAATTATTACTCACAGTTGGCCTTGAAACAGACAAACGGAACAAATTGATCACACGACACGCGGCACGTGACCTACATAACACATAACGGACACACACTTGAAACACACATTCTAATTGCACAAAAATTACGTTGTTGGTTCTTAGTGTGTTTCTAACCTTAAATCCTCACTATAAATTCTTAAACATGGCCTAAGAATGCCTAAGATGGAATGAGGATGCAAAGATGCCTTGAAAAATATTTTTCAAAACTTGCTGAAAATAGGGGTCTCGCTCGAGCGTAGCTTCCTTCGCTCGAGCGAGCTTGTCAAAACAGAGGGGTCGCTCGAGCGTAAACTCCTTCTCTCGAGCGGTCTGTAAAAATGCAAAAGTACTGGTTATTGAAATTTTACGCTCGATACCCGCGGATGCTCTCTCGAGCGTGAGACACAGCTCGTCACTCAAGCGTAGGTCTCGTCGCTCGATCGTGCGTCTATGTGCACCAAAAACCTAAGAGCTTGCAATTTACGCTCGAGCCACCATTCCTTCACTCGAGCGGAGCTCTAAACAAACGATGATCGCTCGAGCGTGGAATCCTTCGCTCAAGTGAGGAAGCCAAATTCTGGAATTTCTAGATTTGCCTCCCAAGCTCAAACCAAGCATTCAACCCCTCAAGACTCGACCTCTTGGGCCCATTTTCTGGAAAACCCTTGTAAACTCATAGTATAAGATGTTTCAAAGATCAATTTGTAAAATCAAAGCCCAAATGTGAGTTAATTGAACACAATTTCAAATAAAATATCAAGAACATAACTTAAATGTAACATGCATGAATTCTCATGACTTCTAATGCTCCAAAACATGATCCAAAACAAGATTAAGTTCAAGAATAGGATGAATTCATGGACTATAACAAAAATGTGGACATGTATGTGGAAATTCATGAAGAACAACTCCAAAATCCAAGAATATGTGCATGCATGTATGAAGTCACTCTCAAATCCAACTCTTAAAACAAATTCTAGACTTTAAACTCTAATCTTCCAAGAACCATGCAAGAATTAATTTTAAATTCACAATTGAAAGGGAAATCTCCTACCTTAAACCTTGAATTCCAAGCCTAGAAGCTTAAATATGCAACTACTCTTCAATTCTTCCAATTCCAAGCAAAATCTCTAGATGAAATCAATCTCCTCCCTCACTCCCTCTCTCTCACAGTTTTGGCAAGGGAACAGGCTGAAAATGTTATATGAAACAATTCTAAACAAGGCTCTTAGAAGTGGCCCACTAAGTGGCAATTAGGTAATTAACTTGAACTAATGTAATTTAACTTTATTTAATCATACCAAATCAAATTTCAACTAAATTTACCATAAAATCACATTAATTCTAATTACCACAAAACACTAATCAATTTCGGATTCGGCCACCGATAAGGCCTTCAATTTGTAGTTTAAAACATAAAACAGGAACAGATCATTTTATGGCAAACAAATAAAAACACAAAGATAATGCAATACATATGCAATTTAATTCTGGATTCTTTCTAAATTACTATTAGGCATAACTAATCATGGTTTAGCATTAATCAGAGGTCGGGGTTATTCCACATACACCCATCCCTCACCCATTTCACCACATAAAAAATATATAACAAAAAAAAAAAAAACACCTTCGTTGAATATGAAAAGAGAAAATAATTGAATGAATGAATGGTTGCGCCAAAGCAGAGGTTGCAAATTAGTTGATGAGAGTTTGATTAATACTTAATAAGATTAGTTAGAATATGGTAATCATGACGCGCATTGGAAGTTGTTAAAAGAAATTGCATCAACCGGTTGCCTAAGACAATGGTCGGAGTCCAAATCTCGAGTAAAGGTGAGATGTTTTGATGGGCTACAACAGGTGGAGACAACACGGTTGTAAGTGAGCGAAGAGGAAGTTGTGCAATAGAGAAAAGTGATTTATCAATGGCAAGAGGCTGCTATAAGGTTCAGAGGTGATGGTACCAACATCGTCATCTAATTCAAGAGCTATTATGGCACATCACTACTGATGAGTAGTACCTCCTCGACGTGATTGATCAAAGAGTTTCTCAAACACTCCCTAAAAAATTGGATTCAAGATGGATTTCATGTTCGCCTGAAACCACTGTATGGTAACTACCTTCGCAAAAAACATTCATTTATTCAAAAAGAGAATGAGAAATTAGCCTCCCAAATTTAATTATTTACAAATATATATTTTATTTTATAATCGTATTGAAATTCAAAATTTGAATTTATTTAAGATTGAAAGTTTCTTTTTTCTTTTATTTATTTATTATATATATATTTTTTATTTTATTTTTTTAAAAAAAAAGTTAGTTTGTTGTTTGAGTTTGAAACCAATAGTATTTGATTAACAAATTGTTTTTAATTGAATAGGTTTATATTTATATCTCTTATTAAATTGACTCAAAAAAATATGGTCACTATTTACATACACACACACATATATATATATAAATATCAGAGCCAAGTGATGTTGTATCCTGATTCTAACTGTTGTGCTACTTCTACTCAATCTTCTCTATTGTTAATTTGATTAATCCCGTTTTCAATTCATCTTAATCACCCAAAAGATCAGTCTGTTCTATCCACCTAGTTTCAGTCACCCACTTCTTCCCAGTCTAGTGTAAGTCCTTCGGTTTAGGCAAAGTCAGACTTTGGGGTTCTAAGATAGGGTATGTATGTATACTAGGTATGTGGTAAAATTGACAAGAATAGGGTATGTATTAAGATATCTGTAAAACTGGTTAATTAAAACAAAACAATGAGTCGATTATTTAGAAGTAACTCATCAGTCAATTCTAGGTCAACAACTTTGCCCTCAATACCTAATCACGGATTAGTCATTAATGAAGAAGATGTTGAAATACAAAATGATAAAATTAATGCTGATGGAATATTCCCAAATTGCCAATTAAAGAAATTTATAAAACTACTTTTTTACAGAATGTTTTCAAAGTTGTTCTCCATGTTAAAACCATTGAACAAGTTTATGCCTTAGAAAAACCTCTACAAACTTGCCACTTATTTGATTCAAAATTAATTAAACGACATTTAGATAATGGTTATAATTTTATGCATATTGGTTTAATTCAAGTTGGTGTCAATCCATTAACTATAGTTGGTAAAAATACATCTGTTTTATTATGTTTACGAGATGCTTGCTTTCTTAAAACCATTGAACAAGTTTATGCCTTAGAAAAACTTCTACAAACTTGCCACTTGTTTGATTCAAAATTAATTAAACGACATTTAGATAATGGTTATAATTTTATGCATATTGGTTTAATTCAAGTTGGTGTCAATCCATTAACTATAGTTGGTAAAAATACATCTGTTTTATTATGTTTACGAGATGCTTGCTTTCTTAATTACAATGATAGTTTAATGGGTATGATGGAAACTGGTCTTCATAAAGGTCCAGTACATTTTAATTGTTTTCCTGATTTTACACTAAGTTTACGAGATCCACATATTCTTAAAGCTTTAACATTAAATATTCAATTACATGGTTCCTACACTGAAATGTTAGAAAAAGTTCATAATATTGCTTTAATTTATCGTGTTCATTATAAATGTATGCAAACTAATTTAAATGTTCATGCTTTACATAAAAGTCCCAAAGATAAAACTTTATTAATCCAAAGCAGTAGTAGTGGTGAATCCAATATTAATGTTCCCCAAATGATAGAATGGCAAAATATAGATTTACCTGAATAATGGGTTACTATCAATGAAAATTACAAACACACTCAACAACAATTTTCAATTCAAGATATCCAAGATATTCAACAATATAATGATGGTTCTGTCAGAATTAAATTTAATCGAAGTCAATCCTCTAGGCATAGTACATCTAATGTCCCTACTGAAATTACAACTGAAGATGAAATATTTAACACTCCTTTATTTAGAAAAAATAGTCAAATACATCTTGGTCAAACTAACCAAACTTCCCACAATAAACTAAAAGGAATTGATAATTCTACCACTTCCCAAATTAGTAAACCTGTTTATACTACTACCACACATTTACCAGAAGAAGAAATAGCTTCAAACACTTCTCCCACTCAAACTGATTTCGAAGAATTCATACAGCCCATGAATCCCCAGTTAATGACAATCAAAAAAGCTTTTACTCCCGATTTAGATAAATTACTTATTGACTTTAGATCTAAAGAAAATAGGACTAAAAGACATGCTTATCGTGCCAAATATGATTCTGCTCAACAATCCAGAATAACTAAAAAATGGTATGATTTTATGGTTCAATATGGTTTCGAATTATCTTTCTTTGATTATCTGGATCAATACTACAAAAAGATCAACACAATCACAAAACATAAGTGGAAAACTTCTCCTAATACTTCTGTTAGCTCTAATCATCCTCCATTAGAAAATATAATCATTGATCATCAAGGTTCTGAAGTTCCAGCCTCTCCTTTTAAATTACCTAGTACTGACCCTGAAATTAAAAAAGTTATTGAACAAAATAATTATACTAATCAATGTCTAAAAACCATTGGTAAACAATTAGATAAATTAGAAACTAATTTAGACGAACAATTAGCAAAATCTACTAAATCCTTAGATCAACCTTTACTTAATCTTCCTAGTCATCGTTCTAAACGAACTAGCTTAGTTACTAATGATCAATCTACTGTCAAAGCTATTGAACATTTATTTACTAACTAACTCCCAATGATACTTCTACATCCAAAGATAAAGGTCTTACTGTTTTAAATCAACAACCTATTACCACCACTGGTCAATCTGAAACTGACACTACTGATAATGAAATCAATCAATTAGCCCACCAATTTCAATCTTCTAATCTTAATAAACTTCATTATCCTAAAGTTAATCCTCACACTACCAAAAATTGGTATTCTCGACCTACTCCACCTGATCTCCAGTTTAAAGAAACTAATCTTAATAATCAATTTTCTGTTTCTGCTAAAAAATTATACGAATGGAATATTGATGGTCTTAGTGAAGATCAAATCCTTCAAAAATTAAATCATTTATCTATGGTAGCCAATAGTTATCTCAGTAATTATCCCCAATATTCTCAACCTGAAATAGTTTCCTTACTTACCTTCGGTTTTACTAGTATACTCAAATCTTGGTGGGAAAAATACCTCACTGAAGAACAACGTGACTTAATCATATATGCTAATCAAACTGATGACAATGGTCTACCTATCTTTGATAAAACTTTAGGATGTTGTCACCCTGATGGCATTAATCAATTAATCTATACAATAGTCCGACATTTTATTGGTACCCCTACAAATATATATTCTCGCATACATGATCAACTTAGTGATCTTACCTGTCCAACCTTAAGTGATTTTAGATGGTATAAAGACGTATTTACCTCTCGAGTTATGTTAAGAGAAGACTGTACTAAATCATTCTAGAAATAAAAATTTATTAATGGATTACCTAACTTATTTGCTCACAAAATTAGAGATGTTCTTAGTCAACCTACTGGTGTTATTGAATATGATGATTTAACATATGGTGATATCATTAGCACTATTCAAAAATAAGGTTTAAAAATGTGTATTGATCTTAAACTTACTCAAAAAGCCAATAAAGATAAACATAAAGCTAAATATGAATTAGGTAATTTCTGTGAACAATATGGTTTACCTCCTGTTGCACCCTCTCGTAGAAAATCCCACAAATACTCCAAACATAAACATAAATCATCATACAAATATTCTAATAACTATAAAAAAAATTATTCACCTTCTAAATCAAATGATAAATTCTATACTAAACCTAAAAAGAAATATTATAAATCCAAATCACATCCAAAATCTAAACCTACTAAAGATATTACTTGTTATAACTGTGGTCAAAAAGGTCATTATTCAAATAAATGTAAAGAAAAACAAAAATTAAAAGATCGTGTTAATCAACTTCACATTGATGACAACTCCAAAAATCAATTATATGAAATCTTTCAATTAAATCAATCTATTAGTAGTTCATCTTCTTCTGATCCTCCTGATACTTCATCTGATTACCAATCACCTCGTGATGATTCTGATAACAATATTAATATAGGATGTAATGATGTTTGTTGTAAACCAGTTAAACAAATTACTGTTCTTACTAAAAACACTCAAGAAGAATCTGCTCTTATTGACCTAATTAGTAAATTAGATGATCCAAAATTAAAACAAAAATATAGTGATAAATTAAAATCCTTATTAATCCATTCAGATACCAAACCAAAGTTTGATAAACCTATAATAAGTTTAACTAAAACTTTAGAACGATTTAAAAATAAACACAAAGAAGTTACATTACAAGATCTACAACACGAAATCAATCAGATTAAACAAGCAATCAAAGAGTTACAACAAAAAGATAAAAAATTGGAAGACGAAATTATTACTTTAAAACTTAATAAAAGTCTCGATAATTTCCAAAATAATAATCAAGACTCTCCAACTGAATCTGAATCTGAATCTGATTCTGATCCTACTAATCCTAATAATTTAATATTTGACAACAGATCACACCACTCTCAATCCAACAATCCTGAAGAAAAACAGTTAAGTCTAATTAATAAGCTTTATATTCAAAAATGGTATTCTAAAATCAAACTAATTATCAATGACTTTGAATTAGAATTAATTGCTTTAATTGATACTGGTGCTGATTTAAATTGTATACAAGAAGGTTTACTTCCTACTACATATTATGAAAAGTGTCAAGAAAAATTAACTTCTGCTAATGGTACTAAAATGAATATCAAATACAAATTACCTAAAGTCCATATTTGCCAAGATAATGTATGTTTTAAAACCTCCTTTGTTTTAGTCACAAACATGACTGATAAAATTATTTTAGGTTCCCCATTTATATATTTATTATATCCGTTTACTACATCTAGTACAGGGATAACTACACATGTTTTAGGACAACCTGTTACGTTTAAATTTTTATCTCCCCCTGAATTATTAAAATTAAATCAATTAAAAGATTGTTCTATTTCCCATCAAATTAACCGCCTGACTCGGCATCTAAATTTTCTTAAAGAAGAAATAAATCATAAGCGCATTGACCAACAATTAACTGATCCAGTTCTTATTTCTCAAATCAATGATTTTAAATTAAAACTTGAATCAACTGTTTGTTCTACTTTACCTACTGCATTTTGGCATAGGAAAAAACATGTAGTCACCTTACCTTATATTAAGAATTTTGATGAACGACAAATTCTTACTAAATCTAGACCAATTCAAATGAATCATGAATTACTTGAAATGTGTAAAAAATAAATTAATGAATTATTACAAAATCGAATAATTAGTCCAAGTAAATCACCATGGTCTTGCTCTGCTTTTTATGTTAATAAAAATGCTGAATTAGAACGAGGTGTTCCTCGATTGGTTATCAATTATAAACCTTTAAATGATGTTTTAGAATGGATTAGATATCCCATTCCTAATAAAAAAGATTTAATTAAAAGACTCAGTCAAGCTGTTATTTTTAGTAAATTCAATTTAAAAAGTGATTTTTGGCAAATTCAAATTCATCCGAAAGACCGTTATAAAACTGCATTCAATACACCCTTTGGCCAATATGAATGGAATGTCATGCCATTTGGTTTAAAAAATGCTCCTAGTGAATTTCAAAATATAATGAATGACATATTCAACCCTTTTAGTCATTTTTTAATTGTTTACATTGATGACATATTAATTTTTTCAAAATCAATTAGTGAACATTGGAAACATTTAACTGCATTCTTTTACACAATTAAAAGTCATGGTCTTGTCATCTCTGCTCCTAAAATTAAATTATTTCAAATTAAGGTTAGATTTTTAGGCTATGATATTCATCATAATACTATTTTACCCATTAGTCGATCCATTGAATTTGCATCCAAATTTCCTGATGAAATTCTTGATAAAACCCAATTACAAAGGTTCTTAGGGTCCTTCAATTACATTGCTGAATTTTACAAAGACCTTAGGAAAACTTGTCAACCTCTGTTTGATAGGTTAAAGGACAATCCTCCTCCTTCGTCTTCTGTTCATACTTCTATTGTTCACCAAGTCAAACAATATGTTAAGAGTCTCTTCCTTGTCTTGGTATTCCCACTGAAAATTCATTCAAAATTATTCAAACTGATGCTTCCGATATTGGTTATGGTGGTATTCTTCTACTGCAAATTTCTCCTCAATCCTCTGAACAAATTGTTCGCTATCATTCTGGTGTCTGGAATAAAGCACAATTAAATTATAGTACTATTAAAAAAGAAATTTTATCTACTGTCTTATGTATTCAAAAATTTCAAGATGATATTTTAAATCAAAAATTTTTACTTCGTATTGATTGTAAATCTGCTAAATATATTTTTGAAAAAGATGTTCAAAATCTTGCCAGTAAACAAATTTTTGCCCGGTGGCAAGGTATTTTAAGCATTTTTTATTTTGATATTTCTTATATACTTAGTTCTCAAAATTCCCTTCCTGATTTTCTTACCCGAGAATTTTTACAGGGGGGTAAGGGATGAGTGCTACTCCACAAATTGCCTATATTAAAACCCAAATTACCCATTACCAGACCCTGATACAACAAGTTACTTTCCGAATCCAACGTCTCCAATTAGCCAGAAAAACTAATAAAAGAGCCCAATATATCAATTACCACCAGATTCAAACTCGTCGCAATTTACTTGCTAATTACACTAATCATTTGCACTATTACCAGAATTATTTAGATCTTCTTTCTGGTTGCTAATCATTGTTTCTTGTTTAAACAGATGTCTCACCCAAGGCCTCCTTCCAAGGCTTTGGTCCCCTCTTCCAGTAAACCTAATCAACTTATTGTCCCTCCTCCTTTGGAGTCAGTCACCCCATCTCATTCACTTGAAATAGTTAGCCGTTACCAAACTCTTGGTACCATTCACCTTCCTAATTATTCATCTGCATTGGCTTCTGATCCTTTTGCATCTAGCCAATCAGTTTCAGTTACTCCATTCCCAGTTAACCCTATTAAACCATCCCGGTCTGAGTATACTAATTCACATGTTACTAACTTGTTTTATAAAGAACCTAGTCACCCCAAAAATCAAACCATTAATGAAATTGCTAAATTCCATTTTGACTCTGGATGCCATTTCACCCTTTCACATCCAGAGAAAACCCTCTCTTATTACAAAGACATTCTACTCAACCACCATTCCATTTTGATCAAACCCATCCAGGATCGCACTTATGCTTTTAAGATCCTGTATCATTCAATTTATATTCACAACATTGTTTCCATGGCTGAATGGGGAAACCTTAACCAGCTTCGTGATTTACCTGGCCATTCTATTCAATATAATTGTCATGATTACATTGATGCTTGGTTCAAGATTTTCTTGTACCAAAATGAAACTTTTAGTCATTCTTGGTTCGTATCTTTTGATCAAAAATTCAAATCTGAATTACCTACCTGGTTTCTGAGATGGTGGACTCACTATGACGCCATTTCAGATATCCTCCCTGATGATCTCAGTAACATAATCCATTATTTTGCCTCTGTTTACCCATTTTCCACTCACCAACGGCAATTTCCCTTATTACTCATATTTATTGCCAAATACAAAATTCCATGGATATTCAAATGGCACTATAGAATTGATGATAACATCATCATTCGCCAACACACAGTTAAATGGTGGGTTAAGTTCAATTTTCCCAGAATTCTTGAAATTGTTCAAGAAGAATTCCCACCTGATCAACATGCTCCAACTCCTGCTCTTGCTAAAGCCCAGCAGAACCCAATTGCTGCAGTTACTCAAGAAAGTCAGCCCAGCCTTCTTCCAGTCAATCTTGGAAGCCCCTCATCCAGTGGCTCCAAGCCCAAATCATTCAAATCCAAGTCAAAAGCTGTTGCTGCACAACCGGCCCAGTCAAAGCCCAAATCAAAATCCAAAGTCAAGGCGAAGCCCATTTCACCTCCTGCTCAGCCCAAAGGCAAGTCCAAGAGTAAATCCCAATCATCCAAGGAAGACATGATCCAGTTAGCCCATCGACTTCTGGATCAAGCTAAAGCTCAATCCACCAATTCACACAATTCAGAAGACGACCCAGATCAAATCCACTCTTCTGAAGAATCAACTAATCAGTATTCAGGACCCGAGTTTCAAGATGCTCAGGATCCATTTATATAATCAACATTGGATTCCATATAAATGCAAATTAGCTTCAATCAATACTCTTTTGAGAAAAGCTGCCAATTTGTATTTATATTGATTCCTTTATTCACATGTTCCAACGAAAGTAATGAATAGTAAAAGTTACTGTTCACTTTTACTATTCACCCAGTCAACTTTTGTTTAAAGCTGCTCAACTATTCAATCAATCAACCGAAAGCATCCGACAGCATCTGCTTTACCCCATGCACTGCCAGCTGCTTTCCTCAATCAATTATTTGCTTTTCTTTTCTTTATTTTGTATATAATGTAATCAAGTTGAACTCATTCGGCAGACTTAGAAAATTCTGAAAATCTAAGAGCTCTAAGTGAAAACCAACACCCTTATGCTGTAACCAGTTAAGATCCTTACAGTTGCTGATTTTGTAATTGTAAGTCAATATTTTATGTTTTAATATGTTGAATTAAATGTTTTGTTTTGTTTTATATATATATATATATATATATAAATATATGTATATAATTATAATCTAAAAGGGTCAAATTTAGACTCAAACCAATGCACCGGTTAGAACTTACAATCGACATGCTTTTATTTATTTTAAAAAAAAAATGCAGAGTTTGATATATAAACAAATTCTACCTTCAAGACAAATTCTTTTCATTCTCTTTTTGAGATTCGATACGGTTGAATAAAAAACTATTATTTCCTATTTTCTATTTGGATACACCTATTACTCACAATAATAAAAGGAAAAAATCAAATGATGGCCAAACATCATGACTAAAATTTAATGGTGCAAAAGTAAATCCATTACATTAATTCTTTGACAAATTTTAACATATAATTACTTATGATTCGTATAAAAGATTTTGATAATATAAATTGACAGTGAAGTTGAATATACTCATAACGATAGGTCTATAAATATCAAAAAATTACTTATGCAATTTTTATATGGATCGAAATATTAAAGTAAAATTTATTTTCTTATAAAATAAATTTCTTACATTTTCTACATGAACTATGAATGATTTATGAATAATGTTATCTTTCTCAGGATATTCACTGCATAGGAAACCAGTCTCAAAAACTCTTTATTCAGTTTTTTTTTTTTTTCCTTCTTTTTGGTAACATTATGTATTTAAGAACTTATTTATTGTATTTTTAAAGTTTATATATGTTAGAATAATGTTATACGCACTAATTGGTATACAAATTAGTTTACTAATAGATGATGTATCATAATTTTAGAAATTTTAATATTTATAATTTGTATAATCGGTGGGTCATAATTTTGAAATAATAATATTATAACATATATTAGTACACTAATTAGTATACTAATTGATGCATGTAGCACTACCATATATGTTATATTTTGTTCACCATTGTACTAAATTGTGTATACAATATACTTACAAAGGAGTGTATTGTTTAGTATGTTCATCCTATTCTAAAGTTTGTTGACTATATTATAAAGATAATTTTTAAAAACTAATTACATTATATTATATTATATTAGATGAAAATCACGTATAACACGTGCACCCCACTTGTTAAAATATAAAGAATAAATAAATTCGGGTGAAAGTTTGTGGGTAAAAAATTGTAATTTATTCAACTTTTATATAAACCTCTATGATCATATTATCCAACTTCTCATCTTGCCCATTTTTATTTAATTTTTAATATTGAAAATTAATCATAAAAATAAAGTAATTTTCCCTTCAGATGACATTGGATTTGCTCCTCAAAGGATTTTATGTTTCAATTAAAATTGAAAATGGGCCTTTATTTTTTACTATTTCCTTCTTGCTAAAAAAAAAATAAAAATAAATTCAATAAACCCAAGAAACTAGCAGGCTGATAAACTATATTTTATTGGGCCCACACACCCGTCTTTTACTTTGGGTACAATTTCTTTTTATTTTTTATTTTTGTAGATATTGAATTTGTGGAGAGAAAAGAAAATAGAATAATTTTTTTTAAAAAAAAAACTATCTTTCTATTTTATTCACTTTTCTCTCCCTTTTTTGTACCCCACAATTTTTTCAAAATTAAGATCCAAATGGGATTTTTTTCCTCTTTGACTTTTGATTTTTCATTTCTAAAATATCAATAGAGAGAGTTGTATTAAAAAATTAAAAAAAATAAAAACTCAGAAGACAATTGGACTTTGATGTGTATTTAAAAAATTGGAGCCTACTTTTTTTAATGCCTTTTTTAGCACTCATAATAAGCTCATTCGATTAATGAGTGATCCATGGCTTTCTTCTCCAAAAAATATACACAAAAAATTATTAGATCCTAAAACTATGTTTGGGTCATAAATTTTAATAAGAATTTAAAAATGAAAAGAAAAAAAAATGAGAGAAATGAAAATGAAATATAAACTAATTTTTTTCTCTATTTTTCTTTTTCTATCAAATTCTATTCAAATTTATAATATAAACACAGCGTAGCTGTAATATATTTATTACATATAGACTTTTCAAAATTGGGACCTTATTTTTTAGTCCTTTTTTTCATAACAAGAGCTGCTTTTTTATTGTTTTTAAAATGGGTCGAGAGTTTTCCTCTCCTGTTTTTTTTTTTAAAAAAAAATTCTTCCCAAAAAATATAGACATTATATGAGCTCTATGTGCTCTTTGGTTGATGCTTCAGGCCTCGAGAGCTTCAAGCGCGAATGGCGTGAATTTGTGGTCACCGGTCGACCGGCCAGACAACCACTCGGACGACCGGATGAAGCACTTGTCTACCGCGGTTGTCATCTTATCGACCGCGACTGTCAGCCTCGTTGCCAGACAACCGGCCGAACGATCGGTTAAACAAATTCCAAGCAAATTCACACCTCAATACTCGAGGCCTGTAATGTTAACATAAACCTTACACTTTGGATCATTTACCATGTGTATTATCAAGAAATCAAGACAAAATGACATACCTGAATCCATTGATGAACGGTTAAACGGAAGCGTGATTATCAATGAACTCTTTGTTATTGATTATGTTATTGCCTTCTAATCCTTTCCCATTTGGTGCCTTATGTTTTTCCTTGAGAGGATTTAGAAAATAAAATGGCAGTGTTCTTCTTTTTTCACCTTTTTCACTTGGGAAGGAATACGGACCATAACCTTTTAAAGGTTGTAATTGGTTTTCAAACTGAAAGGTGTGGAAGTTCAAAAGGAATGAAAACCAATTTTAACCATTATTGGTTTTAATTTCTATTTATTGGTTTTCAAAACTGAAAGGTTGTGGAAGTTCAAAAGGTTTAACCAATATGTTTTAATTTCTATTTCTGCCCTCATAGAAATAGAAATTATACAACTAGTATCTACACATTAGGTCCATAACACATATACCTTAAGCCTATTAACTAAATTGAATCACTTAAATTGTAGGCTTCTTATAAATGATAACACCGCATTTAATTATGTGGTCCCATTGAGACATTATCTAACAATCTCCATTGGACCACATATGTATCCTGAAAAATGTGCTTAACTTTAGTGAGCTCAGAAATTTGTTATCATAACTTGAGGATATCCAAACAATCTTGTCCATTAACTATATTAATATAGGATCAAAGCGGTCTTCGTTACATCAATCGTAACTCGACCCACCAATGGTCACGTATACTAATACAGCTAAATGACATAGATCAAATCATGGATGCGTAGCATGGAAATTACATGTGATGTGATCCATACATGCCTATTTCCAACTGGTCCTACTTAACTTTATTGAGATCAATACTTCACAATACGTAACAGAGCGTAATAAACTGAATATTTCATTTCTGTAGAAATTAATCTAATTACATAGATAAAACTCAAGGCTGACATAAAGCAGTAATATAAATACAAACTCCCACTAAACCAGAATGTTCTCAAATAGAACAACACTCATCTGAGCAGTGTGCTCATGAAAGACCTTGGTTGGTAGTCCTTCGTAAGTGGATCCGCTATCATGGAGTTTGTCCCAATGTGCTCTATGGAAATCTGTCCACTCTGCACTCTTTCTTTAACAATAGGAACTTGATATCAATATGCTTTGATTTTGTCGAGCTCCTGTTGTTATTGGAATATAAAACTGCAGACTTATTGTCACAATATAACTTAAGTGGTCTTGCAGTGCCTTCCAAAATACGCAACCCAGTGACAAAATTCCGCAGCCATATCCCTTGGTTGATGCCTCATAACATGCTACAAATTCTGCGGCCATGGTGGATGAAGCTATGAGCGTCTGCTTTGCAGACCTCCAAGAAAAATTGCTCCTTGCCAGCTAACGAATAATATAGCGTGATGTGGATTCCTACTGTCTTGGCATCCAGCAAAATCGGAGTCGGAATATCCAATGACCTCTAACTTATCCGATCTCCTATATGTGAGCATATATTCCTTTGTTCTCTGTAAATATCGCATAACACGCTTGACGTGCTTTCCAATGATCCATGCCAGGATTACTTAAATCTGCCTAACATGCCAACTATAAACGCAATATCCGGACGCGTACATACTTAAGCATACATTAGACTCCCTACAGCCGAGGCATAAGGAATCTTCTGCATTTCTTGAATTTCAAGACTGTTCTTCGGGGATTGGCTGAGACTAAACTTGTCTCCCTTAGCAACCGGGGTTTCACCTGATTTACAATTTTGCATGCCAAATCTATTGAGTACTTTTTTCGATATAGCTCATTTGTGATAATCCCAGAATACCCCGAGAACGATCTCGGAGTATTTCGATTCCTAATACAAAGGAAGCATCACCAAGATTTTTCATTTCAAAATTCTTAGATAGAATCTCTTGGTGTCATGCAATAAGTTTATATCGTTTGTGACAAGTAATATGTCGTCAACATATAAAACCAAAATATGTGTTTACTCCCACTGAACTTGTGATACACACTTCATAAACAACATTAGTTTCAAAACCATACGAAGTGAGAACTTGATGAAATTTGAAGTACCACTGACGAGAAGCTTGTTTGAGTCCATAGATGGATTTAGTCAATTTGCAAACCATATTCTTTGGGTCTCCTGACACAAAGTTTTCTGGCTGCACCATATAAATTGTTTCTTTAATGTCACCATTAAGAAAAGCTATTTTGGCATCCATCTGATGCAACTCAAGATCAAAATATGCAACAAGCGCATAATTGTCCTAAAAGAATCTTCGAAGAACTGGAGAGAAAGTTTTCTTTAAAGTCAATTCCTTCTTTTTGAGTAAAAGCCTTTGGCTACAAGACGTGCCTTATACCTCTCCACATTACCTTTGAATCCCTTTTGGTTTTAATATCCATTTACAACCTACGGGCTTCGCACCAACTGGTAATGAGACAAGTTCCCAACTTTATTGTCTTGCATAGACTTATATTCTTCATTCATGGCTTCTATCCACTTATGAGAGTTGGAACTTTCCATGGCTTGACGAAAGTTTGATTGGATCATCTTTCGACATTCCATTTTCTACCTCATGTTTCCTTGGAGATATACAATATATGTTCACATTAAGTTATCAAACAGAAATCTCTAAATAAATTTAATTTAATGACAACATCTCAAAGATACCTAGCACAACATTAATACCAAGCTCTTTGGGTAGTGATATTAACTGTAAGTGGTATTTCTTGTTGTAATGATCAACATTGACATAAGTTATGTCAATAACAAACATGTTTATCATCACAAAATGTGTGTGTAATTCTGCGCCAAGTCTTAATCATGTCTTTGGACCGATAAATACCCGCATGAGAATACACAGACATGAACTTCAAAACATTCCATATAAAACAACTAGACAAGAGAGATCACTTTTGTGACATCTTTGTTTGAATTGACTTATTTTGAGAATGTTAGAAAATTAATTTCTGTAGACGTTATATGAAATTACATTAAATTTAAAGATTTCTAAATTTGTGACCCCGTATATGTTATATAATCGGCAGCAATTCCAATTATATATATACATATATAAATAGAATTGACGGGTCCAAAACAAATAGTTTTTTTTTTTTATGTTCAAAATTAAACCGATCAATCGCAAGATATATCTTATATATATAATAATACATGATGTCATCCATTTGAGAGAAAAAAAAACTGCCCACCGAATCATTTTACAATTCCAGAAAACAGATTGCCATTTTCACAGAAAAAAACAGGAAAAACAGAATTTACATCCATAAGAAAATTTCAAAAATCTGATTCCAGGAAACTAATAGAATGAATAAAGCATATCAATTCTGATAAGACACATGATATGCTGGTCTGATACCAATTGTTAACATAAACCTTACACTTTGATCATTTACCATGTGTATTATCAGAAATCAAGACAAAATGACATACCTGAATCCATTGATGAACGGTTAAACAGAAGCGTGATTATCAATGAACTCTTTGTTATTGATTATGTTATTGCTCCTAATCTTTCCCTTTCGTGCCTTATTTTTTTTCCTTGAGAGGATTTAGGGGAAAAAAAAACAGTGTTCTTATTTTCACTTGGGAAGGAATAGGGACCATAACTTTTAAAGGTTGTAATTGGTTTTCAAAAACTGAAAGGTTGTGGAAGTTCAAAAGGAATGAAAACAACTTTAACCATTATTGGTTTTAATTTCTATTTATTGGTTTTCAAAACTGAAAGGTTGTGGAAGTTCAAAGGAATGAAAACGAACTTTAACCAATATGTTTTAATTTCTATTTATGCCCTCATAGAAATAGAAATTATACAACTAGTATCTACACATTAGGTCCATAACACATATACCCTTAAGCCTATTAACTAAATTAAATCACTTAAATTGTAGGTTTTTTTATAAATGCTAACACCACATTTAATTATGTGGTCCCATTGAGACATTATCTAACATGTAACACGACTCAGGTTCTTTTTCAAGAGGGAATAAAAAACTGTTCTTTCTTTTTCTTTTTTTTTTAAAAAAATTACATATAATCCAATCCTATTAACTTTCCATCCACACAGGTTCTTGGTCCCATGATCCATCTAACAGATGTAGTTGATAATTGCTTTTATTTTTTAAAAAATAATTTCTCCCCCTAAACTTTCGCCAAATGGACATGGCAATATTTGAAAAGTTTAACTCGCATTCAAATATTTTCTAAAAACTCTTCTTATATGTATTTTGCCACCTCATTAAAATGATTGTGGGAAAAAAAATTATGTGAATGTAGCACTGCTGTTATTTTTTTCCCCAAAAGAAAATTTTTTTTAATCTTAAAACTCATGCATTAGCTAACTTATCACAAACTTTTTCTTTTAATAAAGTAATTAGTTGAGTTTTCTGATCTCATTTTCATTTCCTTTTTTTTCTTTTTCTTTTTCTTTTTTTTTGTGAAACTAATTTTGGATTCATTTATGTTGTGTTTGGTTGGGGGATTTGGAGTGGGATTTGGAAGGGAAAGAGAAAAGGTGTGTGAAACTATGTGAAATATAGACATGTTTTATTCACA
>NW_021026782.1:538516-563618 GCF_004153795.1 Camellia sinensis
TAAAGTTACAAAGTTGGTATATAAAAAATAATAATAATAATAATAATAATAATAATAATTAAAGTGCGGGCAGTTTTTGCGGGTTTAACCCACGACCCGCCCGCAACTAGCAAATTTTGTCATATTTCTAACCGCATCTGCCCGCATTATGTTTGCGAAACCGCCTATTTATATGCGGGTTGGGCGGATTGGGCGGTTTGAACGGTTCGGATAAACCGGGAATGAAAACCAACTTTAACCAATATGTTTTAATTTCTATTTCTGCCCCTCATAGAAATAGAAATTATACAACTAGTATCTACACATTAGGTCCATAACACATATACCCTTAAGCCTATTAACTAAATTAAATCACTTAAATTGTAGGTTTTTTTATAAATGCTAACACCACATTTAATTATGTGGTCCCATTGAGACATTATCTAACATGTAACACGACTCAGGTTCTTTTTCAAGAGGGGAATAAAAAACTGTTCTTTCTTTTTCTTTTTTTTTTTAAAAAAATTACATATAATCCAATCCTATTAACTGTTCCATCCCACACAGGTTCTTGGTCCCATGATCCCATCTAACAGATGTAGTTGATAAATTGCTTTTATTTTTTAAAAAATAATTTCTCCCCCTAAACTTTCCCAAATGACATGGCAAATTTGAAAAGTTAACTCGCATTCAAATATTTTCTAAAAACTCTTCTTATATGTATTTTGCCACCTCATTAAAATGATTGTGGGAAAAAAAAATTATGTGAATGTAGCACTGCTGTTATTTTTTTTCCCCAAAAAGAAAATTTTATTTTAATCTTAAAACTCACTGCATTAGCTAACTTATCACAAACTTTTCTTTTTAATAAAGTAATTAGTTGAGTTTTCTGATCTCATTTTCCATCTTCCTTTTTTTCTTTTTCTTTTTCTTTTTCTTTTTTTTTTGTGAAACTAATTTTGGGTTCATTTATGTTGTGTTTGGTTGGGGGATTTTGGAGTTGGGATTTTGGAAAGAAAGAGGAAAAGGGTGTGTGAAACTATGTGAAATATAGGCATGTTTTATTCACATTTCGCCTACCTTTTCCATTTTCCTTTCCAAATCCCTTCTCAAATTCTCTAACCAAACACAGCATTAGGAAGAATTTTTTTAGTCTTACTTTTTGGCTTTTGGCTAATTTAATCCATTTGGAAAGAAATTTTTTTGCTTTTTTGACTTTTTTGTTTTTTTGTGAAATAAAAAATTAAATAATTATGATTTAAATATGATATTTTATATTATAAACTTATTTAGCCTATTTTACCTTTTTTTTATATTTTTTTAAGTTCCCATCCAAACCCAACTTTGTCAAACGGCAGCTTTATAAAATAAATTCTAAAAACTTAAAACTTTTGCCAAGTCCACTCCATAAATTGAGCATTTAACATGTAACAACTTCTTGTTATAAAAAGGAGTTTTGCTTCGGTTAACAGTCTTTAACAGAAAGTACAAGGACTCAAATTTTGGCCAAAATCAATTGTGATGAAAATTAATATTGTGTATTGTGGATGTCGAAGTGTATAATGAATTTAACCAAATGTTAATATTTGTAAATAAATTTTGAATATATTTTTCTGAATTTGTAATATCTCCCATCATTTAAAGTAAAGCAAATTATATTAAACTTTCTCAAACTATCGACTATTTATATTTTACTCTCTTAATGTTTTAAACCTAACAATTATCTCTTCAAACCATTTGAATTTGAACATTAAGCCTTTCTATTAATCATCTATTAGATATTTGAATAAAAAATTATCAAATGTTGTATATATGATGATTATATTAAATTTTTTGAATAAATTATCCTATTTTATTTTTGTAAAAAATTAATATAATCATCATGTCTACAATATTTAATAATTTTTCATCTAAATATTTAACAGATAATTAACAGAAAGATTTAATATTCATATTTAAATAGTTTAAGAAGGCCCATTGATCACGATAGTTTGAGTTTAAAGTATGTTTGGATTCTTCTCCCAAGGCCCATTGATCACGCTTCTATTGGTGTGTTCATTTAAAAAATATTGGTGTGTTCATTTAGAAAGTATGTTGGTAGGGGGATTTTATTTACACTAAAAAAAATTATTAGGCACATCTTATTTAATCATTTAAAATTTTATTTTACTCTTATTATATTTATTTATTTTTTTAAATTACCGTCAAGATAAACCCAAATAATAAATAATAAATAAATTAAATTATTTTAAAAAAAATTCAATACAAAAAATAATTCTCAAATACAAATAAATAAATAAATAAATAAACTTATAAACACATAAACATAATAAATAGAGGGAAAAAAAAACCAAACTTTTACATAAGTATTATAAAACTTTTCAATACAGGAAAAAAAAAACTTTTACATTATAAATTATTCACAAGAATGCTTGTGAAAGAGTAAAAAACCAAACTTATAAGCACATAAACATAAAACACTAACAAGAAAGAGTAATTCTCAAATAATGTACTATTTAAATGACAAAATAAGAACAACTCCAATAATATGTTATTGTTAATCTAACTATTAGATTCTTTATTTTTTGTGAAAAAAACGATATAGAAAATAATTGATAGTACTCTACAAAAATTATGAAACCCCTTTATATGAATACTTACCTCCTTTTTGATGGGTTGTTTCAAAAAACTATTTTGATTATTACTCTTATCTATTATTTGATTTTGTTCAAACTTTCTTGTATGATTTAGGATTTCAAAATAATAAAAAACAATGATGTTGATGATGATGGTGAGTTTTGGTATGACAGATTAGAGTTTTGGAGAGAAGAAGAATAAGAAGAAAAAAAAATAACTTTGATCTCTTGGGGAAGAAGATGCAGAGATTTGAATAGGAATAACTGATTACGGTGTATCTTGAGAGAAAAAAAAATTATTTTAAGATTTAATATGTGTTGTCCTTATTATTAAATTCATATTAAAATATAGGGAGTTGTTAAGATGTGCACCTCAATAATATGTGCACATCATATACACATTTATTTTAAGCCATTAAATTTTTGTAAATTAATCTCAACCACTTAATAATTTGATTAGAAATCTTGACTACCTCTTCAACCAGTTACCATTTTTACAAATTTTTTCACCGATTGTTCTCTTTCCAGCTGAGATCTTCACGTTGTTTTCCCAAAGCCCCCTCTGTTTTTGAGACACCACTCTAACACTCTTCTTCGCCCTCAAAGACCATCCCTCCAAGACCATCCCCCCGAACACAACCTACCCTCAACTTCGCCTCAAGGTATGTCTCTCTCTCTCTCTCTGCAACTTTTTTCTCTCCCCCTTTCTCCATCTCCATTCTATGCAACCCTAGACCGCAATCCCCTTCTTTGAAACTGCCCCTTTCACGTTTGTGAACTCACTTGGATCTCACTTGTACATAACAACTTGGAACTACTTTAGTTGGACCCCCAACCCCCCCCCCACCACCCCAAAAGTATCCTCTTATTGCAATCAGGGAGGCACCCACACCACCTTCCATACTAGTATATCCCAACAATATTGTGACTGGGGGATTCTCTCTCTCCCACGTAGGCGCTTGCATGCTTGCTCACCATTTTCTTTATATTTTTAAATGAAATTGAAAAGATAATAGATGGGTTGATTTGATATGAAAAAATGGTTTCAGGGGCTCTTAACCCAACATGATGTGAACTTGTCCTTTATCTCTTAGATTTATTTTATCTCTAGTTGCTTGGTTTTGCTTGGAATATTGTTTTATACACTCTTGAAGAGTTTGGTCTTTTCTCAAAGTATGTAAGAAGGGAGGGATTGCTTGAACTTTACTAAATTTGTGGGATAAGTAGTAGTGATAGCATTTAAGAAAGAGATTAGGAAATTGTATATCTTGGTACTTTTCATGTTGTGGAGCACTCCACTGTTACTTAACTTTGCATATAAATATTTGATGACTGGTCTTATTTGGGGCAATTTGTTGTGAAATTACTCGATTTCAAAGTAGAACAGAAACAGGAAGATGCTATCTTAGCTTGATTATGACTTTGTGTGTGTGTATGTGAGAGAGAGAGAGAGAGAGAGAGAGAGAGAGAGAGAGAGAGAGAGAGAGAGAATTGTAAAATGAGAAACGTAGTTGAAGTGTCATGCGTTTTTGTTAGTGATAATGTTTGAGGTAATGAAAACACAACAACAAAATTACATATAAATGGTGCCCGATCAACCAATCAATTGTACAATCAATTATGATATTTGAATCTCCCTTATATCCTACTGGATTGTACAATCAATTGTGATAGTTCAAAACTCTGGCCACTAATCGATTGTATAATCAATTGTGGTCTTTCAATCCAATCGATTTTGTAATCAATTATGATTTTCCATTCACTCCAATATGCTATACCAATTGATTACACAATTAATTGTGTTTGAAATTTTAAAAGTTATGATGTTTTCTTAATGTTGTTATGATTTTTGGGACAAAATTACAATCAACATACTATGTTATGATTAATTGATAAAAGTTATGATAGTTTGTTAATGTCGTTATGATTGTGGTAAAAAAAGTTATACTCAATTTGTTATGGTTATGATTCATCAGTAAAAGTTATGATTTGTACCACCAAAAGTTATGATTTGTCATGATGAATCATAATAAAAAATGTTACGATTCAAATGTTATGATAATTAATTAGAAATAACTATATTTGTTATGAGTCGTCATTATATTGTTATGATTTATAGTGTCTTTGTTATGATACTTTGGTGAATATTATGACATTGTTATGATTCATTGTAGTATTGTTATGATATTTGAAAAACGTTATGATTCTTTCATGTAACCTGTTAAATGACCTGTTTAGCAAGTTACTTTTTATGACGTGGCACAATATGAACCACACAATAAATGCATATCATATGCCCTTTTAGAAGGTGCACATTGTAGACTTTTCCTAAAATATAATAAGAAATTAAATTTATAAACTTAAATTTGAAGTACGGAGACATATTTTGAGATCAAATAGAATCCCCCCATTCTTCCCCCAAGGCCCGTTAATCACGCTTCTATTGGTGTGTTTATTTAAAAGCATGTTTGTATTCTTCCCCCAAGGCCCGTTAGTTGGAACACCAACACTAGTTGAGCCCATTAACTGCTAGTATTTTCCCATCTTAAAAATAAAAAAATAAAAACTGCTTGCACTTTCTTTACTTCATAATTATTTTGAGGTGATATTATTTTTTTTTACAGCTGTCCTTTTTTATATATAATTTGTGTCAATTTTATTTTATTTATCTTTCAAGTTCTTCCAATCTAGAAAAATCTAAAGTAAAATGTTCTCAAAAAAAGATCTAAAGTAAAAATATATATATATTTAAAAGTCAAATTTTATTTTTAAGGTATTCCAGTCAATAAGATTGAAAAGTTAATTTTTTCGAAAACTTTTAAAAATAGTTCACTGAACAAAAATAATAACTAAGATTTATTTAACATAATCACATTAATATCATGTGTAGAAAAGGTTATGATGCATATTCTTAAGAACATGTAGACCGTATGACTTTCATAATTTGTATTATAGTCTTTTCTGCACGCACTACTAATAAATATTCATTATTACTTTCTTTCTTTTTTTTTGTTTAAATCAAGATTGAGGGTATTAATTTTTAGTAAGGAGTTATTTGGAATGCTTTAAATAACTATAATTTTTTATGTTTTATGAAAAAATGTGTAAAAAGATAAGAAGGTGATGTGATCTAAATAAGTGCATTAAATAAATGCACTTATTTAGTTTATGCTAAATAGTGTCTAGAGTTTAAATTATAACTAAAGAGATCGCCGTTGTTCTATCAAATCAAACCTCTTGACTTTTCTCTCACCACACCCTAAAATATAACTGTAAGATTACTAGACCAAACACAATCAAAAGTTATTTATTATTCTTAAAACATGGCTAAGCCTCTGTTTGGGAAGTGGGTTGACTTTTTGGCTTTTTAGTTTTTTTGGCTATTTTAGCCTGGGCTAAAAAGCTTGGTTTGGGAAGGGCTTTTTGGCTTTTTTGACTTTTTTTGTAAGAGAAGAAAGTAATGATTATAGGTTGGATGTGATGTTTTGTTTGTTATGGCTAAAATAGTCTATTTTGTTTTTTGTGGCTAAAATAGCCAAAAAAGCCTGAAAAAGCCCTTGCCAAACACAGGCTAAGTAGTACTCTTGGATTGTTATGATTAGTGAAATGTGCGGAGCACTATTTGGCATAAATTAAACAAATGCACTTATTTAGATAAGTGCGTTTATTGGGATCACATTACCTTTTTATTTTTTTATACATCTTTTCGTAAAAAATCAAAAAATATACTTATTTAGATCATCTCAAACAACTCATCAATCATACTAGTACTCTCTGCTACTTTTTTTTATTAGTGTTAGAGACTCACAAATTGGATCTCTTAACTTACCTACAATAATGTGGCAAAAACAATAGCCCCCAAATAATTGAGTATGTGACATCAAAAGTTAACATGTATCATGTCACATTAGTATAGATTAAATTATAAAAGTTTTTTTTTTTTTTTTTTTGTGTGAATCTTAAACATTTTTCTACTTTTTTTTATACCTCACAATTTTATTTTTTTTAAGTAATAGAAAAACTTAACATTTAGAGCTATTTTGAAAGCGTTTAACCTATTTTAAATCACATCATCTCTCACATTTTTTACATGTTTTTTTTAAAAAAGTCAAAAAAAAAAATTAAAAAATAATTTTTAACCATTTTCTAAAATAACCCTTAATAATTAATTAAAAATAATGACACGTGATGTCCCCAAACCCCTAATAAAAAAAAAATTAATTAATTAATTTTTTGTTGAAGACTAGTCGAACTGGGGAAATAGGACCATACCAATCAGTATTGGTGCCAATTTTTTCTTGTCCATTTCAGATGAAGTATGAGTGGACTGCCATGCTTTCTTGGGTTGGGATTACCAGTCAGCTTGTTTCGTTTCATAATTCTAACCCAGGCGTGGGTGGCCTTGTGGTAAGAATATGGAGATTCAGCTTTCAGGTCATGAGTTCAAATTCTTCCTGGACCAATTTCTTAGGCTTAGCACAGTTGGTTAGGACGTTGGACATCAAGTTGTCTAACCAGCACTTGGTTTGGATTTAATACTCCCCCGCTATGCGAGTCTTGATTTAAGCGAAATTTGTCTTGGGAGGTCTGGGCAAATTCTCAGATTATAGTCTCTTCGCTCGGAACGGCTAAGAGGACACATTGGTGATCTCTACAAAGGGGCTTTGGACCTGCGGGAGAGTAGGGAGGATTTTCCTGTAACAAAAAAAAAATAATTAAATTTTTATATTTTTTGTTTTTATTATTTTTTTAATATTTTAAATAGTTTTTTTAATTTTTAGATATATCTAACATAAATTTACTTAAAAAACACAATATTTGTGAAAAAAATATTTTTAAAAAATCACTAAATATCAAAAAGATATTTAAAAAAATACGAAATTTCAACACATTTTTTATATTTTGTGTATTTATTAATTTGTTAAAATATTTTTTTATAACTATTTTAATTTTTAGATATATCTAAGTAATGTGTATATAAAAAAGTAAAAAAAAATATTTAAAATTTTAAAAATATTCACTAAAAATAAAAAAAAAATGAGAAAAATAAAAAACTTAATTTTTAAATAATTGAATTCAAAAAATTAAAATCAAAGACGATAATTCTTTTTTGGGTAAATTACAAATACACCCCTTGAGGTTTGTTTAAAATACAAATTGCCCCATGTGATTTGAAAAATTACAAATACTCCTTTATTATAATTTTTTATTTAACAGAATTAACTAAAAAAATAGAATTCATAATTGTTCTCCTATACAATAATAAAATAACCTAAATAATTAATTGAAATATATTTTTAACATCATTAAAGACCGTTAATTGACTTGATGATTTATTAATAAAAAGAACGATTTATTATGAAATTAGAAATCTCAGGGGTAGAATGTAATTTTTAAAATTACAGAGGCAATTCATATTTTAATCAAATAGCAGGAGATGTATTTGTAATTTATCTTTCTTTTTTTTTTGTAGTAAAGAATCATTTAAAATGATCTAAATAAATATATTTTTTAAATTTTTATAAAAAAAAATAAAAAATAAATAAAGACTCAAAAATAATAATAAAAAATAAAAAATATGCTTGTATAACACACCCTAACAGCTAAATTATATTATAAAAATTGTTTGAGATCACTAAAATAATGAGCTCTAATAGCTCTAAAAATACTGTGCCCCTAATTGATTTGATGTTTTACTCTTTGTTTTTTTTATTTTATTTTTCGAACTGCCAACTTATTAGAATTAACTTAATGGTCCATTTTTACTGAGATCTATCACCACTGTTATATTATTGACTCCAAGTCAACCTAAACAAGCACTACGTCCCTCTTTCGAGGTGTCGATGACTCGCATGATCAAGCTAGTGATTAGACAATCATTTACGTACTATATATTGAAGGAAACTTTTTGTCAGAAATGTCTTCACATGCCCAACTTTAATTTTTTTTAATTTTTTAATTTAAAAAAATAATAAATTATTCATATATTTCACAAAATTTTTGAATAAATAAATAAATAAATTTCAAGCATATCTTCTAAAATCATTACCTAATAGATGATTATTTTCCAAAATCACACATATAGAAATATGATTTGTTGACCTTCTAATTTATTTGTCTACCTTCTAAAATCTCTACCTAAAATTCTTCATTTCTTAAAATAAATCAAACAAAAATCAATTCAAATTTATTTAAATTGTTTTATTTTATTGATTTTATTTTCTTATAATTAATTTGGTTGTTTCCCTATAATTGAATTGTTTCTCTATAAAAAAAAATTAAATAAATTAATTTGGCCGCTTTCCATACAAAATTTGTGAATTTTTAAGTTCAAAAAATAATTTTAAAAAAAATCATGATTTATGATTTAGAAAAAGAAATATGAAGAAGATCCTTATTGTGCATTCTTTCTCTTATCCCAAAATCCTAACCGTTATACATTACATATTCTCCAAGTCATTCATGTCATCCTCATTCTATAAATATTACATTCATGCAATGATTTAACTTATTTTTGTTTCTCTATCTTTATAAGACAATTGTAGGTTAGTTAATATTTAGTCTCTTACATTTTTCAAACACTTTTTGATCCTTTAAGTACACTTTTTTTTGTTATTTATCTATTTATTTTTTACTTCTAACCATTTTTTATTATTGCATTTCATATTTTATGTATCATTTGTCCATCTACTCTCTACGGACCATTATTTGTTTTCTTGCTTATAACCATTTTTTTTTTGGTTAAAAAATATTATTTTGCTAGGATTTTTATGTAAAATTTTACCCTAAAATGTTGTGATAGTAATATTTGTATAATAAAAAACATGTCAATGAACTCTTTATTATAAAGTGATAGATCAAAATCTAACAAAATTATTATTAATATTTTTTTTGTAATCACTACCTTTTTTTTATTTTTTACTTTTTATATTTTGTGACATCATGATATGTCTTAATTAACAATTGGTGTAGAGAATTAGTTTAAAAGTACTAAATAATTTTTTATTTAATATTTTTATTTGTAGTTAATTTTGTTTAAAAGTATTTGCATAAATAAATATATGTTTAATTTTGTTTGAATTGAAGTGATATCTTGTTTGAATTGATTTTGTTTAATTTTATTTAAAAATATTATAAAATTATCTACAGTTGCCTAGATTAAAGTGAAGTTACGGCCATAATTACAAACCTATAAAAAAAATACAAAAAAAAACTATTATATATTGATGATGCTACTTGTTTCTGGGTAACGGGTCGAGTTGATCCAGGCCTCTCACACGGTTGTCTGATCGTTGGCCTACTAAGAAACCTGCACAAGAGTTCAACAGGGAACGAGAGTCCCCCAGCGAACCCTCCGACGAACAAATTAAAGAAGGGAAATCAACGGAGTATAGAGATAGGATGGAGTTAAAGAACTTAACATTCTCTTTATCTTAGAAACCTGCTTATATTCTTTGTTCATCATTTCCTTGTCCATTCTGACCTGTCACGTTGGCCAAAAGTCTACGTTCTAACTTGCCTTGTTCATGGTGAGGTCGTTCTGTTCCGACGTGAACGGGTTATCGCAATAAATGCTGCAGGGAATCTCATTAATGGCTAATGTGTGGTGCAATAACTCTACAGGATCTTTGTCTGCTTATGTGGCTGGTTCTTCTCTCGATACGTGTTTAGATGTCATTGGTCCTTGATGCCACGTTGAGCTCCAGCAATGTTGGGCTTTAGTGTTTGAATTATGTATTGGGCTCTAAGTGGTGGACCAAAAGCTCCTATAGGCCCACCTATGTCAGTAGTCCCCCATTCTCAAGTGCAGCTTTAGTCCACTTGAAAAAAATAAGGGTTGTGAAAGGTCGACGGAGAGAATTTCGAATAAGGAAAAAAATAAGGGTTGTGAAAGGTCGACGAAGAGAAGACCGACTAAGATTTGGGCCGACCGCGAAGGGTGACCGAGTGAGAAGGCCGACTGCGAGGAAGGCCGTCTGCGGAGAGTGATCGAGTGAGAAGGCCGACTGCAAAAAGTGCCGACCACGAAGGGTGACCGAATGAGAAGGCCGACTGCAAAGAGGGCCGACCGCGAGGAGTGACTGAGTGAGAAGGCCGACTGCGAAGAGGGCCGACCACGAAGGGTGACTGAATGAGAAGGTCGACTGCGAAGGGTGACCGAATGAGAAGGTCGATTGCGAAGAGGGCCGACTACGAAGGGTAACTGAATGAGAAGGTCGACTGCGAAGAGGGCCGACCGCGAAGGGTGACCGAATGAGAAGGTCGACTGCGAAGAGGGCCAACTGCGAAAGGTGACCGAGTGAGAAGGCCAACTAAGAAGAGGGCCGACCGCGAAGGGTAACCGAATGAGAAGGCCGACTGCGAAGAGGGTCGACCACGAGGGGTGACCGAGTGAGAAAGGAAATGACGGCGCGTGGGGCTCGGGGCAAGGCGTGGCACGTGATGATGTGAAATGGAATAGACAGGGAAAGGGAAGAGAGTTGTGGATCGTGGTCGTACACGTGGCACAATTCCGTAACAAGGGAAGTGACGCATTAGCAGAAAATGAAGGGATAGGCTAATATAGGGCGTTGAAAAGGCGGGGGCAGAAATTTTTGAAATTTTTCAAACTAGCGAAATTTAATCTTGACCCTTAGAATATAGGCAAGCCGTGGGCGTTTGGAGTTATTCGCTTTACCTACCTTTTTGCAAAAAACCAACACGTCCTAGAAATAAACTCATTTGTTTTGTGTGATACACCTCTGTAACACTTTGCGAACTTCCTTGTGCCAACGTTTGAAGCTATACACAAACACATATGAGAGATGGCTCGAGACGAAGTGCCAATTATGAGACTAGACTCTTTGGGGGACGACAACGCAGTAGAGTTGACGGAACAGTATCGGGTGGAACGAAGGGAGAAGAGGGGAGCAGGAAAAGTGGTGCGGGCTCGTCCGACGACGATGATCGCTATCGCCAGGCCAATTAGCCAAGTGGAGCCAGACCATTGGCACACCAAGCCCGACAGGTCGACATTCACGGTGGAGGAGTTGCAGGAGACACAAAGAAAGTACCAAATTCTGGCAGAGATAGAGTTGAGGGTGCCCACATCTAAGGAGAGGGCGTTGGATACATGGCCGGCGAAATTCTCGTTGTACGAGGAAGCATTACGAGGAGGCCTAAGGTTGCTGATCTCTCAAGTAGTGATAGACATACTGAACCGACTGGAGGCAGTGCCAAGGCAGCTGATGCCTAACGCATGGAAAATTATAATGGCCTGCGCGATTGCATGGCCACGGGCGACCGAGGGAGCGGCGATGACAGTGGAAGAATTCTTTTCGTGCTATAAAGGGTTCGGTCAACAGGAGACGTGGGTGACTTTACAAGCGGTGGCAGGCAGGAGGTTAGTAGGGGGTTGCCCTCATCAGTGAAAGGGTGGAGACCGAGGTGGTTTTATGTGTCGGCTAATGTCGGGGGGCAGTGCACATGACATGGAAAGTTATTACGAAGTCGGTGGAGTCGAAGTTGGGGACAGATGCAGAAGGTAGGGTGAGAAAGGTGAAAGAGTGGAGGGAGAAGGAGGGTGCGAGGTGGGACGACCTTGTCCGTCCTTCAGCCCTGTGTGCCTTAGGTTTAGAGCCGCAGCCGATGGAAGAGAACCCCACCCTGGAGGAATTGGAGGCGAGGCGAGGCGAAAGGCGAAGGAGGTGAAGGAACAAAGGACCTTGGCCAGGGCAAAAAAGTATAAGGAGGCTCAGCTGGGGCCTGCGCCTAAGTTAGTGATGAGGGAGCGGATCCGACCACATCCCAAACTGCTGGGGGACAAAGACTTAACTAGCTTCGCCCTACTGCCGCCCCTAATAGACCCGTTAAAGGCGAGAAACAAGCAGGAGGTCGATGCAGTGTTGAAGAAGACAAAGAAGAAGAGGGCGGCTGTAAAGGGGGAAAAAAGCGCCCCGGTCTTGAAAAAGATAAAGGTTAGAAGCGAGGACGCCCCCATGGTGGAGAAGATAAAGGAAGGAAGGGTGGAGGCAGCTCCAGAATGGGAGATCGCCCAAGTGGCGAAAGAAAACGAGGGTCCAAGCGCCCAAGTGCTAAAATAACACTTGGGTCCAAGTGCCCAAGTGGTGGCGACGGTGGTATTTTCACCAGAAGTAACCCCTAGTCCTAGTGAAGGGAAGATTGGGGCCAGCACTCTAGGGACGAGTGTCGCACTGACGACCACGTTGTACCACGCGCGCGCGCTGGCAGGTCGCTCGGCGGACGAAGAGAGGAAAGCCAGAGTGGCAGCCGACCGCCTAGTTGGAGTGTTAGAGGATGCTGCCGTGCGGTCGATGGCACGGTTGGGGGAGGCCGACCTCCTGAGAGGTTTGTGCTTGGCCCAGATGGAGGCAGCAACCTTGGCGGCTGCCCTGTTGAATAAAGCAGTGCGTGAGAAGATGAAGATAGAGCCGTTGAGGGTTCAGCTGGAAGGGGTAAAGGGGCAGTTGCAGAAATTAATGGATTAGACAGCGAGCTGGAAGAAAGCCGCTCGGAGTGCATGCGCCAAGGGGCTGGAGTATGGGCAGAGGGCGAAGAACATGGAAGTATTGGCGTTGGTGCATGGCTACTCAGCAGACCGAGCTAGTGCCGAGCTCCTCGCAACCAAGTCAGAGTTGGCCGCGGAGCACCGCAAGGCGGTATCGCTAGAGTTCGAGTTGGCGGGCGAGAAGGGGGAACTAGAGCAGGTCCGGCAAGCCTACACTACCGCTAATGAGAGATGGGAAGAAGCCATGGCCAACAATGAAGAGCTGCGTAACCAGGCGATCAAAGACAAAGAAAAGGCAGATGGTCAGATCACGGAGCTGGAGAAAGCCATGCCAAAGGAGATGGCGAAATTGGCATTTAAGAGGGCGGCGTACCCCAACGTGTGTATGGCGACCGTAGAGCAATTCAAGGGGTCCGCCGACTTCCAGATGGCCATTACTGCCGCTGTCGCCAAGAGCCTGGCGAAGGAGGGAGATGGGGGGGCTGGGCCGTCGGGAGCGGCCGCTAGAGGTAAGAGTGAAGAGGAAGTGATCCAAAGCTTCCAACAATCTGACTTCTACAAGCACGAGATGAGCGAGTTCTAGGACAGCGATTGGATGACCTTCAAACATAAAGCGCAAGAGCTGTTTCCAGACTTGGACTTCAACCTTGTGAAGGTAGGGGAAGATGACGTCGCCCAGACCCCCCTGGACGAGGGAATTAAAGATGAAGATCTTGCCTCGAGTGAGGAAGAGTGACTTATGCAAAAATTTTATGTTTATGTGTTTTGTTGTTTTTGTTTGTTTGATCGTTTTTTTTTTTTAATATATGTAACTTCTATAACAAATTTTATGAAAGTGTAAGTTGGTTAATAAAACAAAGAGTTGTGTTAATTGTTGTTTTTGTGTTTCTGATTTGTAAATTTGTACGTAAATTGTGATGTGCGAAGTGAAAATGTGAAACTGTGTTAAACATGAAAATGTTAAAAATAGGCGAACCATGATGGGAAAAATGTTAAAAATGAATAATCAGTGAAAGTTTGACTAGGGAAAATGGATATGAAACTTTGATATGAAATGTTAAAAATGGGCGAACCATGAAAGTTTGATATGAAATTTCGTAAATAAACCATGGTGGAAAAAATGTTAAAAATGAACAGACAGGCTAATTTGTATGATTAGTGAAAATGGATGGTCATGAACTTGGATTTTAACTAAGTATGGCAACCATGTCGTGATATTAAATTGTGAAAATGGATTGGCCGAATTTTTCGTTTGAGTTCTGACTAAGACTTGAAGGGCTCTGTCGTACTGAGTCGGTCTGGCTGGGCTTCGCGTGTTCGGTCTGACTGAAACTTTAGCTAACTCAGCATGGCTGAGCTCTTCATGCTCAGTCTGGCTGAGACTTTAGCTAACTCAATCTGGCTGAGCTCTTCGTGCTCAGTCTGGCTAAGGCTTTAACTAACTCAGTCTGGCTGAGCTCTTCGTGCTCAGTCTGGCTAAGGCTTTAACTAACTCAGTCTGGCTGAGCTCTTCGTGCTCAGTTTGGCTGAGGCTTTGGCTAACTCAGTCTGGTTGAGCCTTTAATTAACTCAGTCTGTCTGAGCTCTTCGTGCGCAGTCTGGCTGAGGTGTTAGCTAACAAGTTGTTATTGAATCACGATGCAAGTAATAGAGATATAAAGTCATTGTCATTGAAGGCACAGCCTGTGGATCATAAGTTTACACCAATGGAGTAGTACAAAAAGGAAAATGCAACAACGAAATGGAACAAAAACATGAAACATTATTTTACTATAAATAACGCTTCAAGTGCTCAACATTCCACGGATGGGGGAGGTCTCTGCCTTCCATGTCTTGGAGTCGGTAAGTGCATGGGCGAGGTCTGGCTTTAACGACGTAAGGTCCTTCCCATTTGGCTGCTAGCTTTCCCTCGGCGGGATTTTTGGTGGCAAGAGTCGCTTTGCGCAAGACAAGGTCCCCCACAGCGAACTCCCTTAGTCGAACTTTACGGTTATAGTGTGTTCTCATTTTCTGTTGATATGAGGCCCGTCTGGCAGCAGTGGTCTCTTGGAGCCCTTCAATTAGGTCTAAGTCAACCCGACGCAATTCTTCGGTTATTTCTGGATTCGGATATAAAACCCTTGGGATCGGCTGGCCGATTTTCACTGGGATGACTGCCTCAGCGCCGTATGTTAAGCGAAAGGGGGTCTCTCTAGTAAGGGTTCTGGCGGTAGTGTGATAGGCCCAGAGTACGTTTGGTAATTCCTCAGCCCAGAGTCCCTTAGCAGCTTCCAACTTAGTTTTGATGATCTTCAAGAGAAAACGGTTGGTGACCTCTACTTGTCCATTAGCTTGGGGATGACCTGGGGAAGAAAAACATGGTTGAATGTGGAGCTCTACATAGAATTTCCTGAATTTGGCATTGTTGAATTGCTTACCGTTGTCTGAAACGATGACTTGAGGGATTCCAAATCGGCATACGATCGACTGCCAGATAAATTTGGTTATGTTCCGTTCAGTAATTGTGGCGAGGGGTTCCGCTTCCACCCATTTGGTGAAGTAATCAATGGCGACTACCACGAACTTGGTTTGGCCCCTACCGGTGGGTAATGGACCAACTAAGTCGATGCCCCACTTGGCGAATGGGTAGAGACTGTTGTGTGTAATAAGTTCTGTAGGTGGAGCATGGGGGATGTTAGCAAAGCGCTAGTACTTATCACACTTAAGCACGAATTCAGTGGCATCTTGGTTGAGAGTATACCAGAAGTAGCCGGTGCGAAGTATTTTATGGGCCAGCGATCTGGCACCCCGAATGATTACCATACCTTCATGGACTTCTCTCATCACATAGGTCGCTTGAGCTGGACTGAGGCACCTGAGGTATGGGCGTGAAAATCTACGTTTGTACAGTAGGCCGCTGATGAGAATGCAATTGGACGACCGGGCTCGGACTTTGGCGGCCTACTGTTTGTCAGTTGGCAACTCCCCACTTGTCAAAAACAGAAGGATGTCCGCCGCCCATGGGGTAGGTTCATTTTGGAGGAAGTAGACCTCCTACTGGATTGGTGAAGTAGCCGGGTGGGCCAGGTATTCAAGACGGACGCCATGGCTGAGGTTTGACTGGTCGGCAGAGGCTAATTGGGCCATTTCATCTGCCTTGGAGTTTTCTGACCGAGGGATATGTTTAATATGGAAAGTGTTAACAAGGCGAACAAGGAGGAGTGCAATATCCCTATAGACGAGCATGGTGTCTTCCTTTACGTCGAATTCCCTCGTAATTTGTCCGACAATCAGTTGGAAATCACTGAACACTTGGATATGGCTCACACCAATGTCTCTGGCTAGGCAAAGACCTGCTATCAAGGCCTCATACTCGGCCTCATTATTACTCACGTCGAATAGAAAGCGGAGAGCACACTTGAAATAATCGCCCTCGGGGGTGGTGAGGATAAGACCAGCCCCACTGCCTTCTTTATAGGATGATCCATCGACATTGAGGGTCCAGGAGTGGGGATCTACTGTCTCAATGTTGAGTTGCCTGGGTTGAGGGGGTGTGGTTGGAGTGGGATTGGTGAATTCTAAGATAAAATCAGCGACAGCCTGTCCTTTGATCACTGTTCGAGGTCAGTAAGAGATTTCAAATTGGCTGAGCTCGACAGACTATTGCATAAGTCTGCCGGACGACTCTGGTTGTTGCATTACCTTCTTCAAAGGTTGGTCAGTGAAAACTACTATGGAATGAGCTTGGAAATAAGGTCGGAATCGTCTTGAGGCTATGGCCAAGGCAAGGGCCATTTTTTCCAGCAGAGGTTAGTTCTGTTCGGCCCCCCTTAAGAGCTCGGCTAATGTAATAAACCGGACGCTGTACTGAGTCGTTCTCCCTGATGAGGGCTGCGCTGACTGCGGTGTTTGATACGGCTAAATAGAGAAAGAGGGTCTCGCCAGAGAGCGCCTGAAAGAGTAGGGGGGTAGGCCATGTACTGCTTCAATTGTTGAAAGGCCTCTTCGGATTCGGCGGTCCACTCAAAGGCCTGCTGAAGGACTTTGAAAAAGGGGAGGCACTTGTCTGTTGCACAGGAAATAAAACGGTTGAGGGCGGCGACTCTGCCGGTAAGCCTTTGGACCTCTTTAACCGTTCGAGGTGACTGCATTTCTATCAAGGCCTTAATATTTTCGGGGTTGGCTTCGATACCCTGCTGATTGACCATAAAACCTAAAAATTTTCCAGATCCTACGCCGAAAGCGCACTTCTCCAGATTTAACTTCATTTGATACTTGCGTAAGGTGTCGAAAGTCTCCCACAGGTCTGTCAAATGATTAAAGGAGAGTTTGCTCTTGACAAGCATGTCGTCGACGTACACTTCCATATTCCGACCAATCTGGTGATGAAATATGGTATTGACTAACCGTTGGTAAGTTGCTCCGGTATTTTTCAACCTGAATGGCATAACACGATAGTAGTAAGTTCTCCGGTCCGTGATGAAGGAGGTGTGTTCCTGGTCAGCCGAGTGCATCAGAATTTGATTGTAGTCGGAGAAGGCGTCCATGAAACTGAGCATCTGATGGCCGGCAGTGGCGTCGACAAACAGATCGATGCGGGGGAGAGTGTAACTATCTTTGGGGCAAGCTCGGTTAAGGTCGGAGCAGTCGACACAGAGTCGTCATTTTCCATTGTTTTTACGGGCCAGGACCACATTCGACAGCCATTTAGGGTAGTCTACGTTCTGGACAAACCGTGCCTCTAGTAGTTTGTCTACCTCGGAAACAATAAGAGCATTGCATTCTGGGTGAAAGATATGCTACTTCTGGTGAAAAGGTCAAAAATGGGGCTCGATGCTGAAATGATGAGTGATGAATGAGGGATCAATACCTGGTATCTAGGGTAGTCTACGTTCTGGACAAACCGTGCCTCCAGTAGTTTGTCTACCTCGGAAATAATAAGAGCATTGCATTCTGGGTGAAAGATATGCTGCTTCTGGTGAAAAGGTCAAAAATGGGGCTCGATGCTGAGACGATGAGTGATGAAGGAGGGATCAATACCTGGCATATTGGAATGGGTCCAGGCAAACACATTGTTGTGCTCGATTAAGAGAGCTGTAAGGTCGGCCTTGGCTTGGAAGGATAGTTGGCTGCCAATGTTGGCTGTTTTTGTTGGGTTGGAGGGGTTGATGGGGACCTCAACAAGTTCTTCCATTAGTTCCTCTCTGACTAACTCGTCTTTGTCTCTGACGTCGAGGCCTTTGATGAACATAGCCTTCTTCAGCTTAACTTCTTTGAGAGAAGCAACGTAACATTCTCTGGCCACGGTCTGCTCTCCCCTCACGGTGCCGACACCGAGGTCGGTAGGAAATTTCATGGCCAGATGATATGTGGATGTGACAGCTTGAAAAGCGTTAAGGGTAGTGCGACCGAGGATGATGTTATCAGCAGAGGGACAGTCGACGACGAGGAAAGTGAGCAACTTGGTAGTCTATCGCGGATACTCTCCGATGGTAATGGAAAGATCGATAGAGCTTATGGAGGTCACCCGATCCCCAGTAAAGCCGACCTGTGGGGTTTGGAGAGGCGACAAACTTTCTTCCCCGACCTTGAGCTGGCGATAGGCATTCAAGAAGATAATGTCTAAGGAACTGCCATTGTTGACAAGTACCCGTCTGACTTTGTAATTGGACAGGAGGGCAGAGATGACGAGGGGGTCGTCGTGAGGGTAACGGATGTCTGTGCAATCGGCCTCCGTAAAGGTGATGGGCTCTATCCACTGTTTGGGGTGTTTAAGGAGGCGCTCCAAAGTCGCGACTTCTTTGTCGGAGCCCTGTCTAATTTTTCTGAGTTCGATTCGCTGGGCCGAACAGGACGGTCCTCCGCATGCAAGTCCGCCAACGATGACTCTGATCTCTCTAACCAGGAGAGCAGGGTTACCTTGCGCTCGGGGTTACGGCGGGGGTCGATCATTGCCTTGGTTAGGGAGTGCAGGTTGTCGGGGAGGAGTGTGTCGGTGGTTACCCCTAGCAAGTTCGATCCTCGGCCGCTACTAGGGACGGGCTGTCGTGAACCAATTGAGGCGCCCCTGGCGTATCAAGCTTTCTACCTGGTCTTTAAGGTTAACACATTCCTCGGTGTTGTGGCCATGGTCCTGATGGAAACGACAGTATTCAGATTAGTCTTGCTGGTTGGAAGAAGACCGTGAGGGTTGTGGCCATTTCAAGTTGTAATCTCGCTGGATCTGGTTTAACACTTGTTCCGTGGAGGAGTTGAGGGGTGTGTATCATTCGAACCAACCAGGCAGTCAGGTAGGTGTCAATCGGTCAGCGCGAGTGGTTCGGTCGGTATACTAGGGTGTTTGCTATGTGTACTAGGTCGTTCTGGTTTCAGATTCCTTTCTCTTCTCTCTGAGGGTTGGGTTTTTGGTTATGGAATCTTATCGGGCGGCTAGTGAATCTTCGACGTTCATGTACTTTTGCGCTTTGGAAATGAGGGTTGCCATAGAGGTTGAAGGGTTTTTGGAGAGGGAAAAAAGGAAATCGGATGATCGTAAACCGGCCATGAAAGCTGTGAGAATGACCTTGTCATCGTTTTCTGCCACCTGCAAGGCTTCGGTGTTGAAGCGGGTGACGAAGCTGCGCAACGACTCCCCCTCCGACTAATGGATGTTGAGGAGTTGGATTGCCGGACGCCGCTGGCGCTGGGCACCAATGAAGTGGCTGAGAAATGAGTCACTTAAGTGTTGGAAAGTAGAGACAGAGTCTGTCGGCAGCTGACTAAACCACAGTTGGGCCGACTTCTTAAGTGTTACGGGGAAAGCTTGACACATGATCTCATCAGGGAATGCATGGAGGACCATCAGGGTCCTGTAAGTCTCCAAGTGGTTGACTGGGTTCGTTGTACCGTTGAAAGAGTCAATCGAGGGCATTTTGAACTTAGGAGATGGAGGCGACGAATGGTGAGTTGGCTGTGGTGGAAGGTTTGTTCTGCATATTCTGCATGACTCCTTGAAGCTGGAGTTTCATGGCTTGGAGTTCCGTATCCCAAATAGGAACGTTGTCAACACCAGAATGGAATGGAGGCTGGACACTACTGGCCTTTCCCTCGGGAGCAGGTGCTTGGACTGGTGGATGTGGAGCCCGAGGTGACGGGTTCATATCTTGGGGCAAGGGTCGCAAACCCTCCAAGTTGGAGGAGTGGGAGTGTTGGAATGGATGGCTCGGGGCTTGTTCTCGATTGGGTGGGATATCTTGAGGTGGTGGAGGAGGCACAGAGAGGTCTCGTTCAAGCAAAGCATTAATCAGGGCTTGGTTTTGCTGGGCTAGACAGTTAATGCTGTTGGTGAGTTCTGTGAAATACTGCGGTAGGTCGTTTGGGTTAGAAGGGTCGGCTTAGGGGTCTGTAGCGTTATGTTGAGAAGCCATGGATCTAGTTATGACCATCCACCTTGGTGGGTGGCAGGTAGGGACTATTGGGAATGTTAGGCTTTAGTGTTTGAATTATATATTGGGCTCTAAGTTGTGGGCCAAAAGCTCCTATAGGCCCACATATGTCATATATAATCTATTTTTTTAAATCTATTAAATATACATAAATATGTACATTTTATTATGAGAAAAAAATCACTAATGATGTGTTTTTACTAATTTAAAAAATATTTACATAAACAAATTGATCAAGTGACTCTTCAATTTGTGTTGATTGAAATAAATTTAACATATCTTAGGTAGCTCGATCATCTCATAAAATTTTAAAATATTTAAAAATACCCATATATTTTATGATCAACTTAAATTTATCATAGTCTATCAATTGACAACCCAAATTTTACTAATACAATAATATTTTTCCTAATGTACTTACTGAAATAAATATAAAAATTTAAATATTTCATTTCAATTTTTTTGCCACATCGCCTTAAAAATAAACAGAGATAGAAGATAAGTAAGAGAGAGGAAGAGAGAGAGAGAGAGAGAGAGAGATACACACACACAAGAAGAAGAAGAAGAGAAGATTGTTATATCACAAACTGTGATATGATGAATTATAATTACGAATTTTGTTAATAATGTAATTATACTTGATCAAAAGTATAACTTTTGTAATTTTAGAAAATTAATTTGTTTTAATTTTACCAATTGAATTATTATGTATCAATTTGTTATATAATATTTGGGACAAAGCATTGATATCAACAAATAAATAAATAAATAAATAAAAATTGTGTAACTCATGCCATGTTTGAGATATTATCTTTTTGATTAAAAAGTTAAAAAACTAAAGAGTGCTGAAATGTGTTTGGCATGTACCAAAAAAAAAATATTGAAAATCTTTGTACCAATTTAAAAAGACCAAACAATTCTTGTGAGTGAGTGCATAGGTATTTACACATTTGAAAGGGTAAAACGGAAAATTTAAGTAACAAACGAAAATATTTACATTTTTTCATACAATTAAAAAACTCATTCCTAAATATATTAACTTTTTTTATCTCTTAAAAAATTTAAAAAGCCACTTAAAAAATTAATTTCAAACACTCTTTTTGTTAAAAAAAAAAAATGCTACACACTTACTTAATATTATTTATTATTTATTTTTTAATTAATTTAAAAATAAATTTATCAACTATTATTTAATCTTGTGCATAGCACTGGTGATATGCTAGTATTTAAATTATGGAGAAGGTTTCTCTCCATTTGGACACATATTTAAATGGTTTTTGTTAGAATAATGTTATATATATTAATTGGTATACTAATTAGTGTGCCAACGGATGATTCGACATAATTTTATATGTTTTGAATTTTTATAGTTTGTATAATGGGTAGGGTCATAGTGTTGAAATGACAATGCCATAACATATATTGGTATACCAATTGGTGCGTATAGCATCACCGGTTAATTTTAACTAATGCAATTACTGTTTTCCTACAAAAATTTTAATCAACTTTATCAATTGACACAAAAATTAAAAATTAAAAATTAAAGGTTAGATACAAATTAATTAAAATTATAAAAACTAATATGATATAAATAATAAAATACGAGATTAACGTTGTAATTTGCTCTAGATAATTATTCATGGACATGGGATGCTGCCATTGCCCCCTCACATGAGTTTATTCTGACTTATCTTAGTAATTTGAGTGATTCATATTGAATCATGCTACAGACCCCCAGTTGGGGGTGACCCCTACCACCCTTACATACACATGAGGGTCAAAGTAAGGATGAAAAAAAAAAAAAAAATTGGGCCAATTAGCACCCACTGGGAGTGTTGGGGTCTCCTCCATTTTCCGTTCATATTATTCATGGACATGGGATGCTGCCATGCCCCCTCACATGAGTTTATTCTGACTTATCTTAGTAATTTGAGTGATTCATATTGAATCATGCTGCAGACCCCCAGTTGGGGGTGACCCTCACCACCCTTACATACACATGAGGGTCAAAGTAAGTATGAAAAAAAAAAAAATTTGGGCCAATTAGCACCCACTGGGAGTGTTGGGGTCTCCTCCATTTTCCGTTCATATTATAGTGTAGAGATTAACGTTGTAATTTGCTCTACATAATTATTCATGGACGTGTGATGCTACCATGCCCCCTTAAATGAGTTTATTCTGAACTTATCTTAGTAATTTGAGTGGTTGATATTATAGTGTTTGTTGAGTAAATTATTTTAAAAAATTAAATTAATCAAATATTTATAGTCAAATAATAAAATCATATTTGTTTTTTAAAGGGTAAATTACGATTACACCCTCTAAATTTGTTTAAAATACAAATTATTTTCTGTAATTTGAAAATAAATATTTCCTTATCAGAATTTTTATTTAACAGAATTAATTGAAAAAATAAAATTCATAATTGTTCTTTTATACAATAATAAAATTATCTGAATTATTAATTGAAATATATTTTTGACATCATTAAAAATTGTTAATTGAATTGATAATTTACCAATAAAATGAGCAATTTGTTATGAAATTATAAACATCAAGGAATGAAATGTAATTTCTAAAACCGCAAAGTGCAATTTGTATTTTAAGTAATTTTTAAGGGTGTATTTATAATTGTTTTTTAAAGAAAAACAAGAAACATAATTTTAATAATAAATTATCTAATTTTTAAAAAATAATTATAATTTAAGGGAAAGACTTCTCTCGAGTCCAAATCGGATTGAAGGATTGTTAGACCTCTATAGGCCCCTAACAAAGCCGACATCTATGATCAGAACTGTTCAATATGTAGGACTCGTCTAGTATTTGATCTTTACAAAAAATCACGTTGATCGAATCACGTTGATCGAATATTGATATTCGATTAACGTGATTTTTTGTATAAATACTCGACGAATCCTATACATTGAATGTTTGAATCATCGATGCAGGCGTCATGATGAGCCCATGGAGGCCTAACAGCACCCTCCAGTTGGGTATCCCAACTGGAGAGAAGCATTCTCTATAATTTTAAAAGTAAATTACCAATAAGTCATAATAGTTGGATTTAATTCTCATAATGCCTCATTGAAAATAAGTCCTAGTAAAATCAGAACTAAAAATAATTTTTTGTGACAATTTTTTGCATATGTTGCTAAAAATTAACAATTAGTATGTTTTTTTTTATTACGATTTTTATAAATTGTCGCCAAAACTTATAATTAGTGACATTTTCCTTTGACAAATTTTTCAAGCTATCGTTGAAAATTGAAAATTAATGATTTTTTTTATGATGATTTTTTGAAACTGTTACTAAAACTTATAATTACTGATATTTTTTGTGATAAAATTTTTAAACTGTCGTTGAAAATTAACAATTATTGACTTTTTTTAATCAGTGGTACTACACGTATCAATTAGTATACCAACATATACCATGACATTATTATTTTAAAATTATGACCCCATCCATTATACAAATTAGAAATATCCAATACCTCTAAAATTATGTCACATTATTTGTTAATACACTAATTGATATATCAAGTGGTGCATATAGCGTTATTCAAAATTAACTCACTAGTTGAACAAATTAACAATTTTGTTTATAAAAATATAACACATATTGCTTATGTATGCATTTTTCAAAAAAATAAAAAAAAAATAAAAAAAAAAAATACTAACAATTTGATCAATTGAATCAAAATTATAAGACATACTTAATATAATCTAACACATTACACTTATCAGTTTCACCATTGTAATGTAGCACACCACACTCATCATCTTCGCCATTATAATCTTCGCCATTATAGTTTGAATTGAGATATTTTCACAATCTAAAAATTATTATACAGTGTACTAAGTAATTGTGTGTACTGAGAGAATCGATGGTGTGTAAATAAAATTATCCAAATTATAAATTCAAAATCAAAAGTAAATCAATTAAAATTATAAAAACTAAAATAAATTCAAGAACAAAAGTTGAATATTAGCAAATAAGTCCCATGAATTCCGATATTCTCTATGCGGCCTCGTTTGGAGACTAAGGCTTATTTTGAAAAGTGGATTAAAATTCACTTTTTAACTTTTAATTCATTTTGGATCACATCGGGATGTGTTTGATTTGTGTTTGTAGAGTAGTTTTTGAGATAAATAGTACGAAAACTTATCATTTCTCACATTTTTTTTATATATTTTTTCAAAAAAGGTCAAAAAAATCAATTTTTAAGGGTGTGTTTGGTAACGTTTACGTTTTCAATTTATATTTACAAAAATTTTATAAACTGGTTTTTGTTTATTTTGAAAAAAACATAAACTACAAACGCGTTTGGTAATTGACAAAATGTTTAAAAAAAATTTAAAATATAAAAAAGAGTGAGAAATGGCAAGTGGTGGCAAGTGGCGGCGGAAGACGGTGGTGGAAAGTGGTGACGGTGGGTGGTGGGTAGCTGGTGGTGGTAGGTGGTGGCAGGTGGGTGGGTGACGGTGGCGGGTGGTGGGTGGTAGCGAGTGGGTGGTGGTGGTGGCGGGTGAGTGGGTGACAGGTGGCTGGTGGTGGTGGGTGGCTGGTGGTGGCA
>NW_021026782.1:563668-600174 GCF_004153795.1 Camellia sinensis
TTAGGGCTTGTAATAGGAGGAAGATGAGCTAAGTTGTGCAAAGGATACAACTGTTAGGTCGGTTATAACTCTGAAAACCGGAGTACAAGAAAAATATAAAATCGAGGTAAACTTTTACCAGGTTCTCCTTTCTTCAGTTAATACTTCGGCCTGGGATTTGGGCTTGGTGGATCCTCAAAATTGCCCGATACCCAGCAAAGTCTCATGCATTAACATCCTTATCCGGTGTAATTTTTTATTATCTTTTCTCTACGTCGGCGTATCTAAAGGTAAAAACCCAGCCATCATCTTTGGAAAACTGGAGGTGTTTGAGTATTGGTATGGAAGATTTCGGCTAAACCGGAGGTTCAGGCCTGTTTGGGCGGGTGTTAGCTCGGCGACCATTTAATTATCGTATGGTGTATTGGTGGATAGCTGGGTTGGGCATAGTCTGGTTTGCCTAAGAAATTCAACAAATTAAAAGGCTGGACCGGGAACCTTGTCCGGTTTCTATAAATTGGATAAAACAGTAAAGGGGACGAAGCCCTTGTTATTCCACGGAATAGTTTTCTGTCCTGGCTAGGGTAAGGTGTACATGTCTGGAATGCACTAATCCCTTCGGAATCGAGTGCCTACGCACCAGGGGTCTCGTACCAAGTACTATACTTACCCATTTGTATTAATTTACCAATAAGTTATATCGGTGCAAAAAATTGTGTCCCAGTAGCTCGGTTGAGCGGCACGCAGGAGTGCCTGGGTTTAACCTAAGTCTGGCAAAGTAGAAAACAAAGGGGTTAAGCACAGATCATTGGACCTGTGCTACAGATTAAAAACAAGGTAAATGAGCCCTGTTTCGGCTTTATGGGCTGGTTCTGTTTCGGTTTCTGCACAACACTCGATTAGTTCGGTTTGAACTTATTGTGGGCGCAATTGATCGGTTTTTCCTTTAGGATTTTCTGTTGATCTGCGGTATCGAACAGTGGTTTTTTTGCTTCAGTTAAGCCACTAGGGGCAGCTTTCTCAGAGTTTTGTTAGAAACTAAGAAAGCTGGCTTAGCCCAAAGGGCTTAGCTCTGGTTGAAGACTAAGGTTCTTAAGTTCAATGTAATTCAGACTTCGTCGGATGATCTTACCATTTCGGCTAAAGTGAATCAGTGAGGTTATTTTTTTGAAGCTACTGTCATCTCTAAAGTTCCTAGTTCGGTCTATTGACTAAAGTGATCTACCACTAGCACAAAAAACAGTATCCCTAGTTCGGCTTGGGGCGAGATTTGGATCTAAAACTAGTTTTTTTTAGAAGTTCATACACACATGAGCTCTGGCTATTATTTTTTTTCGTGAAAGTAAGCAATGAAGCAAAAGCAACAATGGAAGAAAGTGATTTTGCCAAAAAGCATACAACACAAAACTATATAGATGGTAAAGCAGACCAAGAGCAAGAAGGATAGCGCTTGCTTACCGCGAATAAAGAAGAGCTAGGAGAAATTGGGCAGATGGCAGCTTAATGGGGGCACTGAACACAAGCAAGCTCAAAACTCAAAGGGTTTCAGGAACAGGGATGTAGAAGAGGTGAATGGTTCAAGAATGAAAAAGAGTGTTTGGTGAATGAGAGAGAGGGAAAAGAAAGGTGAAGAAGCGGGAACTGTTGTCAAAAAATGCGAACACGAAGACGGCGTTGACCGAGCTGCCTTCTACGAATGGGGGCGTGCCACGTGTATACCGGAAAGGGAAGCGTTACAGTCGTGATTGAACAACGTTTTGAACGCGAACAAAGTGAAAGCCCGAAGTAACTTCAGCTCGGTTGTGACTGGTAATCCCAATCCATGCTGTCAGATGGAATTTAAGGGCCAATTGAGAGGGTAATTTTTTGGTAAAAATTGGGTCGAGCTAATGAGAATGGGCTCTTGGTGGCCAAAAGTGCAAAGACTCGTAAAAAGGGCCGCAATGATTACTACTCCCGGCCCAGGGAAGGCCGTAATGGGTTACTCCGGCCCAGGAAAGGCACAATATTACTGCCGGCCAATGGGAGGGCAAGGCTTACTCGGCCTTAAGAGAGACAAAGTTACTTCGTCACAGTGACTGTAAAAGATTACTCTCGGTCCCGAAGGCAACTTGGAAGTTAATAGCGGTATTGGGGTAGATCGCGGTGCGCGAAAGCCGTTGGTTCGGTCCTAAAGCGTACCATGGGTTCTACATGGAAAGCTGAGATAAGAAAGGGAAAACACAAGAACCGAACTAAGGGTGAGTTGGTTTACTCATGGCTCTGCATAGCCAAGCTTATTTCGGTATATAGTAGTTGCTCGGCAAAGTAAAAAACCATCGCCCACAATGGTTTAAGGCAGTGGGGGAGGGTGTAAAAGGATAAGCATTATCCTTAGGAGTTGAATTCCTAGGAAGGACTCGGCATGGAGGAATAAGAAGTCCTACTAGCTAAGATTGTGCGGGACTTGGAACTTATAAGAAGCTCAAAAACATCACTTGGAGGAGGTAATTGACACAATCTTTTCCTGAGAACAGATAGAGCTTTGTCTATTCTGTGCAGTTTTCTGACTTAGGCATTCGGGAGAGGTTTTCCGGCACAACACGCCGCCGGCTTAGCTTTCCGTTTTTGGTTGTTTTTCAAGGTAAAAGCCCGACGTCGTACGGAGGAGCCGTGGACTTGGTCAACAGGATTATACGAGGAGCGAGGAGAATTATTTCTTCCCCGTACATATATATATATATATCAATGGCCCACTTGTTTTTTGTTTTCTTCAAAAAAAATCTCAAAATTTTTTATATGTATTTTTCCACAGAATCATTTATACCCTCAAGCTCTATTTTGTTGATTGGAATGTGATAGACGAAATAGAATAACTATTTCTTAAATTTTTCTATGAAATAGTTATTCTTTTAAAATAGTATAAAATGATTTTATTTATAATACATTTATTTTTTCTTTTTTAATCAACTATGACAATAAATATTTTAATAAATTAACTATTTCATGCATTCCAGTAAACTAAACACTGCCACGTTATTCTCAAATCCCATTTTTTTTATTGGCATTATAGCCTCCAATGGCAACTTCCACAGTAATTTCAGTAACCCAACTCCTCTATTGAATAGAGAGTCACTCAGATCTTGAACTCTGGCTTGAATTTTCAAGATGGGTTTACAAGCACAAATGAATAGTTTGGTGGTGGCAGGTGGGTGGTGAGTGGTGGTGGCAGGTGGTGGTGGGGGGTGGGTGGTCGGTGGTGGTGGCGGAAGGCGGTGGTAGAAAATGGTGGCGGGTGGTGGCTAGTGTTGGGTCGTAAAAAAAAAAAAAACTGAAAACTCAAAATGGAAACATATTTTTTGTGTTTTTATTTTTTAGCCAAATTTATAAACTGAGACCACTGATTTATAAATCAAAAATTTTACCAAACAAGTTTTTATTTGAGTTTTTTAAATTTTTATAAATATAAACAGAAAATTGAAAACGTGTGTTACCAAACGGCACCTAACTATCTTTCCAAAACAATCCTAAAAAAAATTAAAAAAATATTATAAATTATTACACTTAATTTTTTTTTGTATATTTAAAAAAAAAATTATTAAAATAACCCATTTCCGAACGAACAAGGTGAAAGAAAATTTGTAGAAAACCAATTTCAATCATCAATCAAAAATTATCATCAATAGAGTTATATTATTGTTTGTGTACACGCCCATTACTGTAATTTGAACTTCTCTCCCGCGTTTCGTACTCCCAAGTTCATACCCACAATACACACATATACATGGTGTATGTATATATATATATATATGCACAGAGAGAGAGAGAGAGAGAGTCATAGAAAACCCTCATGCGAAGCAAAGCCGCCTCACCCACTACTTTTAAACAATACCCGAAAAGCGAAATGCTCAATCTGATGGACCATTTTGGTGATTGTACGATTCTCAATTCTACATTCAAACCCTAGAAATAAAGATCGTCCTTTTCTTCGATTTCATCTGATTCTTTATTGCAGTGACTATTTTTTATCACTGTTAATGTTGAGTTCATCAAACTATATATATATATATAGACTTAACCCTTGTAAGTTTGGCACTGATTTTCAAGTCCTCGTCAATCGATCTTCAATGATGGTAACGTTGCCTTATCTCTTTCGTTTTTGTGAGATATGTAGTTGAATTTTCAATCTAAGAGTCTATTTGTTGTTTTTAGTAATGGGGTTTCTTGATTACTATTAGTGATTATTGTAATGGGAAAATCATGAAATGGGTAGATTGATTCAGAATTGTTACTGATTGCAGAATTTGGGTGTTATTTTATTTTATTTTTTATTTTTATTTTTGCTTTGGAGATTTTCTTTAATCTTGATTGATTGTTTTTATTTAAAGTTTGGAGGATCTTGAATTGTTAACAAGAGGTTTAAGGTTTATGCTTGAGAGGAAAGGCATGTCTTTTTTTTTTTTATATACTTGAATAATAAACTGGATAATTGAGATGAAACACTTGATACCCTTGAATTATTGGCTTCTTCCAGATTGCTGTTACCCAGTTTGTTAAATTTCTGTCTAGTTAGTGGTGATAATTAGATACCTTTAATTAACACTTTCTAATCATTTTACCTGGTGGAAAGTTATAGTAAAGAAGACATTTGTAGCGGTAATAGTGATTATTTGTAGTGGGGTTTAATGAATACATAATAGTGATTATTGTAATGGAAAAATCATGAAACACATAGATTGATTCATAATTGTTACAGATTATAGAATTGGTGTTTGGAGATTTTCTTTAATCTTTGATCGATTATATTTTAATATGTGATGTTGGATATCCAGGATATAAGTTTGAGGATCTAGATTTGTTAACCAGAGGTTTAAGATTATTATTGAGAGGAAAGGCATGCCTTTTTAATGTACTTGAATAATGGAGCACGATTAGTGTTGCTTGCACTGGATAATTGAGAATTTGAGAGAAAACACAGTAGCCATGAATTATTGGCTTCTTCCAGATTGCTGTTGCCCATCTTGTTAAATTTCTGTCTAGTGGTGATAATTAGGTATCTTTAATTAACAGTTTCTAATCTTTTACCGGTGTAAAGTTATAGTAAAGAAGACATTTGTAGTGGAAATGATTCAGACAATCTCGTAGTGCAAAACTAATGCATCTCGTAAAAGATTGCTTTTGGGCTTACATCAGAAAGATGTGTGGAACAGATATTTTTGGAGTAGACCAAAATGAACTTCCTGATGAAAATAATAATTTGAATTGCCCCCAAGAAATGATGGGTTATGAAACTAATTCAGTGTATTCTTAATGCAACTAACAACAGATCGGTTTGCATCTGTTTCGACAAGGATTTAAGAAGGGGGGGGGGGGGGGGGAAAAGTGATATAAAGGTGCATCCCTAAATTCTTTCAATATCAATTGGCTTAATGTCTCTTCTTTTTAGATTATGGATTTTTTGTTTTTACCGTATAGTTGATTAGGACTATGATCTGTATAGTTGTTCATTGTGGCTACGATTTGTCTGCCTCTTGCTTTTTTTGTTTGAGCCTCATTATATATCTTGTTTCTTGATGCTAATTAATACTCATCCAATAAGTTGACCAAAAAAAGAAGGAAAAGCAAAGGATATTTAAGAAAAAAAGTATAAATAAATAAATAAATAAATAAATAAAAAGTATCCGTGCTTCTTAGATATTGAGCCTCTGGTCTGGCTCATGTGGTAAAAGGATGGATTGGGTTGGAGCAATCTTAGTTTCTAAGGAAAAGAAAAGAAAAAAAGACATATCAAGGGTGTAGTATTTTTTATGTTGGCTTACTTTTTCTTTATGATTTACTGAATTGATTTTGAAGCTTTTGAAGTAACAGAAACTGATAGTTGTTCTTATAGTTGTTCACATTATGTAACATTCATTTTTCATTTTCTGTTCATGTCTATACAGTCAAACACTCATTTATTTTGACAAGAAAATTTTGAGCACACCAACAAGTTTAAGCTTTAAAAAAAAAAAAAAAAGCCGAGTGGATATACCTTCTCTTTCTCATAAGTAATGGATGGAATTTATTTATACATTGACATGTCTTCATATTTCCTTCAACTTTCAGGTCATGGCTGCTATTCCAAAGGGTGTTTGAGGCTTTGCTTTCGTAGATCATTCCAAGATTTATTTCCTATAGTACATTCAATTTCCCAGAATAGGTAGTCAATCAGATTTTCTTGGTATGATTCACTGCTTCCACAGTGTGTATCTCTCTGATCAGTGTGGATGGCCATCCTTATGCCTTAGTTTTTGAATGCTCATCTACATCAGCCGTTTTCAATGTTATTTAGTGCTAAAAAATGAACGACTACAGTACATTGGAGCTCACTCTCAGGGATATTCTTCGTGTGATCAGTCCCTTAGAAGAAGACTGGGCAAAACGATTTCAATTTATTAATGAGCTTCGAGCTGTTGTTGAATCTGTGGAAAGTCTTAGAGGTACTTGATGCTAAATTATATTAATATTTCATTCTTTTAATCCAGTTATGTGCTAAAATATATTGTTGTTTCTTTCTTTGAATCCAGTTGTGCATGCATAGTAATAGCTGAAAAACTCACCGTCTTCTTTTGCAATCTTTCTTGATTTGCATATAAGATGCAATGGTAATTTAAGTGCATTTGGTTTCCTAAAGCATTCAAGCCAGAGAACCATCACCTGCAGCTGGCCATAGTGATTTTGAAAAATGAAACCATTTCATCTCATGAAAAAACTTCAATGATCCTAGACATGTATAAAAAAAATGGGCTTTTTTTATATGCGATACAAAACTAAAACATGCAAGAAATGTTAGAACAGAAAAAACGTGTTAGTGTGTCTTATGTCGCTTGACTATTATTAAAGTAGTTGTTTACTAAATTCTTACTTTACCCGTGAGGGGTAGCTTGATTTGTTGGTCCCTAGGATTCTATCTAGGATATATGATTTATAGTGTGCATTGGTTATATGATTTATAGCCGACAATGTTGGTTATATGATTTATAGTTGACAATGTTTATTAATGATGAATGGTGCAAATAGGAGCAACTGTGGAGCCATATGGATCATTTGTCTCTAATCTCTTTACACGGTGGGGAGATCTTGATCTATCAATAGAGTTACCCAATGGTTCATTTATTTCATCTGCCGGAAAGAAACTCAAGCAGACTTTACTAGGAGATTTACAAAAAGCTTTAAGGAGGAGAGGTAATTTGATTTAACTTAATACTTCCAATTTTTTACTCTTTTGCATGTCACAAGACCTCTACATGCATTGAAAGTTTTAGTGCATTCTACGTAACTAGTCATTATTGCTTCTTTTGTTTGTTACCTGAACCACTTTTGAAGATAAATCGTTGCTAATTAAGAAGGATGAGCTGTTCTTGATCCTGGAAACAATGAAATTAATAAGTAAAATAGCTTTAAAAATAGGGAGGATGATAGAACACTAAAACTAAAAGCGAAGAAAACATAAAGAACTTCATGGAAAATAAAAACAATATGAAGTGCACAACACAGATCACTCGAGAAAACAAATGCCCGGAGCCAGCCACTGGGGGCATCAATCAAACGAAAGAGACAATGGTTTATGTAGCAATCAGAATGGATAAGTTTCTTGTATGTATAAAACTATCTTAGGAGATCATTCTGTGTGTTTGTGGTCTTGCTTGCTCTGTCCATTTAAAATTTGAGTTCTTTCCTTCAAGTGCAATAAGATACAAAATGAAATATACTTCCTAGATGGTGTAAACTCACATCTTACTAATCATTTATAGTTTGTAGGACTTGGGGCTCCATTTTTCATTTACTAACATCACCTTTGTTTTCTCAAAACAATTTGCCGGATTTGGACTCTTTGGTTCAGATTAAGAACCGTGACAATTTGAGAGTCCTGAACTGTAGTGAGCCCAACATGAACAGGACGGGAGGGGACTCATTCCTCCAGGGGCGTTCGGGGACGTCTACACTAACGATTATGATTCATGTCTATTGTACATTCCTTGCGTATATTGTAATTCATTGTTGAGCAGAACATGACAAGAATAAGAATAGAGGATCAGGAGGATTCTACCTCCGTCTGGTTAGACAGAATGAAAAGGGAAAATATTTGGTAAGGCAACTTTTTTTCTTTTTTTTTTTATGCAAATGATTAAGTAAAATGTATGTTATTGGTGGTTTTTTGTTTTGGACTGATAGTTGAATTGTTTAAACACTAAGTATGGAATATGTCTAAGACCAAAGAAAATGATATATGTGATACTCTAACTTTTATGATATAGTTATGTCTTCCGTGCTGTAGTAATGTTTGGACCCATGATTTTGAAAAACTATTGTGTTAGGTATTTTGATAAGTTGTGTTTTACATGATAGTTGAATTATATTAAGGGTAACCGACTGTAAGAGAAAGTTATGCATCAGTGATCCCCCTTTGAATTGCGTAAAAGGTTAATTCAATATAATCTGTTTTGTTATGTGAAATTTGTAATCCGTAATCAAGATTTTGTAGAAAGAATGATTGAACGACATGAAGAACTTTACCCACATTATATATCCATCTACATGAGACTTGTAAAGAAGACGCAGCTAAAATCCTATTTCTGTATATCAATGACTTAAGATTGATAAACCATTTTTGTTAAATATTTCTATGTTCGATATTACAAATTGCCACTCTGGTCCTCTATTTTGTATAGGAAGCTATAATATGAACAGTTCAGTATTTTGAGAATCAGTTATCTGTGGGTTTCAGATTCAGTTTTGGGGGCAGTGATTTGGGGAACCATGATCAGTGTTTGAGAATGGTGTATTCAGCTTATCGACTGCGTGTTGTGTTTATTTAAGCTGTTATGCTGTTCGTTTCCTGATTGTTTATTTCCTTATTATTGCTTTATTTATTTTTTTGCTAGGTAATTTAGCGCAATTGCTTCCGATCAAGCAGATATTCCCCAAGCACTCTGGACTAGAGGTTGTCGACTCCATCGATCTGAGGATCTGGTAGACGGACAACCAGTGTTCTACTCTTTACCCCCGGTTGCTAGGCAAAAATCGAGAAAACGCAGTGTATTGGTACCGAGATTGCCAGATCAGTGGTCTTTGAACAATCGGGTTGAGATTTCCAAGTCTACTACAGAGGCAGATACACCGGCAGCTCAGATAAATCAGGGTAGTATGTCAAGGATGGAAGATATGGTGCGCCAGCTCCAGGAAAGCATGAAAGCCATGTAGGAGGACGCTGTTCGTCAAGCAGAATTTGCCAAACAACAGGCTGTCGTTATGGCCCAACAGGCAGAGCTAATTACCCGGCTACAGCAGCAAACCGGAGCATTCGCTTCACACCAGGCTCCTCCCCCAACAAGAATCCTAATACCTGAGGAGACAACGAATGTCCAGAATGCCCAAGAGGATATGCCTATCAATCAACCGGACTCTCCCTTTGAGTTCGAGGTGGACCCTACGGCGTTGAAGTTGAGCAAGCTTGAAAAGTTGTTCAGGAAGTCCCAAGGGGTAAAGTCCATCCCAGATATTAAGGACGGGTATACCGACGCGGCTGTGATGCTGCCAGATCGGTTCAAGATGCCACAAATCGACCGCTTCGACGGGTCCGGGGATCCCATGGTGCATCTACGTTTGTTTTTGGATATATTAAGGCCGATGGGCCTCACCAGACTACAGAAGCTTTCATTGTTTGGCCGGACCCTGTCGGGTGTGGCGGCCATCGGGTACGCAAAATTGGAAGATGGTGTCAAGTAGAATTGGGATGAGATGGCCGAGGCTTTTGTCGCCCAGTACTCCTGTAATACACGAATCGAGATTACAACCCGTGATCTCGAGACAACAAGGCAGGAACCTAAGGAGAGTTTTTCTGAGTTCGTAACCCGGTGGAGGGCCAAGGCCTCAATGATGACCCTAAGGCCCACTGATAAAGATCAAATTCGGATGATTGTGCGCAATCTCTAACCCAAGCTCATGCAGAAAATGATTGTTCTCCCTTTCCCACCTTTCCAGATCTACATGAGATGGGAGTACATATTCGAGGATGCTTTGAAGCAGGGCTTGATTGACAATGACAGAGACCAGCCCAGGAGAATCTTCAACAACCACAGTACGAATGCAGGCACAAGCAGTGCTGCAGTTGCCAGATCTCAGGAAGTAAGCATGGTCACCACCAACACCCCAAGAACCCTTACAGCTACGCCATTTACCGGTGCGTCTGGTGGAAATTCGCAAACAGCCAGATACCCACCCAAAAGCCAAAGAACCTTCGCTCCACTATATATGCCCCTGTCCAAAGCTCTGGGGGTTTTAATCAAAAAAGGGCACTTGAAGCCCCTAAAGGTGCGGCCATTGCCAAAAAAACTCCTCCCTTCCCATAACCTAGCCAAATACTGCTCGTTTCACCAACATCATGGTCATGACACCGACCAGTGCTTCCGATTACGCCATGAGATTCAGGATCTCATCGATAATGGGGTGATCGTGCCTCCAAAGAAACCCAATGTTACAACCAACCCTCTCCCACCACACAACCAAGCTCCACCTCCCAAACGCATCAACTTTATCCAGACCGGGGTTACGGCATACGACCCCAGTATATACATCACTTCTTCCCATATACCTAAACCAGAGGTGTTCCTTCCTAACAGCACAGACTTGTGCATGTTAGACATCTCCCGAACCCAACCCGAACCAATGGTGGTGACTGTCGAAGACAGAACAGGGGAGACTTCAGTGGAGAATGGGATTATTGAGTCAGAATCTGAGGAATCTGGGAGTTTTGTTGAGGAGGTATACAGTCCGAGTGACTATATTCTGTCAGTAGGCCAGGTTGGGCCAAATATGGAATTGCCGACAGGGACAGAGCTTTGTGTGATGCAGGGGGATGGATTTGGTCAAAGGATAGATGACCTGGCGGCTGTGGAGAGAGATTTTGCTAACCTCTAGTTTTTCAATGAATAAGATCCAGAGGGCGTGGCAGTCAACTGGTCTGATTTTGAAGAGTCAGCAGAGGTTACCGGGTGGCTTGATGACCTACCAGACGTTGTTGAAGAATCTCAGTTGGAACAGGGCCCGGTAGGGGCAAGGACATCAATTGTGGTCGGAAGGCCAGAGATCAGAATGCATCACCAGAGAGCGCCGGTGCCAAGAATTTCGCTCGGGATCTGGGCATTTTGGATACAGGGAATTGTGAACAGCAGACTGCATTGACGCAGCTAGAACAGGAAAGAAGTGAAGACTCTGAGAGAACCAGGAAAGCCAAAGCCCTTGTGGGGACTAAAAGTGCTGTATACACAGGAACAGAGGGTGTTGCGAATGCGTGGATAGAAGGTACCATGAGTACAAGGGCAGTGGTAACGGAGCCGGACAGGTGTCTGTTGGTTACCGATGGAATGTGGTGGGAGGACGATGATCTATGTCTTGCCCACACGGATGAGGATTGGGGGAGCAATCAACCAGACGATAGCTGGTACATCGGCGAAGTCGATCATATGACCAGGAGGGGGCGGTATTTCATGCCCCTGCATTTAGACCAACCAGAAGCGTCCGAGAAGGATAAGGAGGCGAAGAAACAGAAATAGAAACAACTCGAAGAAGAGGTTGTACTGAAGCAGCTGAAAAAGATACAAGCAGACATCTCCATCTGGGGACTGTTTATGGCTTCGCGAGTACATAGACAGGCCGTCCTATCGACAATGGATAAGGCCAAGCTCTCAATAGAAACCACACCGGAATAGCTGGTGGGATTGGTCTTTCCGGGAGGAGCTTCCCCGATGTTGACCTTCTCCGACAAAGAATTGCCACCCGAGGGTGCGAATCACAACAAGCCACTCTACATCTCTGTGGAGTGTAAGAACAAATGGATACCGATGGTTCTTGTTGATACCAGATCCGGCATCAATGTGTGCCCGGCGAGGACAGCCTACGCAATCGGGTTGAAACCCGCAAACTTTGCGCCAACCACCCAGGTGATAAGGGCGTATGATAACACAAGTAGAGAGGTGAAGGGGACCGTGCAAATTCAAACTAAGGTTGGTCTGGGACAACATGAGATAGACTTTCACATCCTGGAAGTTCCTGCAACCTTCAATCTACTCTTGGGGCGGCCATGGTTGCACCACGTAAAGATAGTTTCGTCCACCTTGCACCATATGTTGAAGTATCCCCATGGGAAGGGGGTGGCCATTGTTTTCGGAAATTCGTCGATCCATCCACCGCCAGAAGTATCCACACCAATTTTGGAAATCGAACATGGTATGGAGGATGTGTTCTTGTCGGGTTTTACCTTAGCCGAGGCTCGGGTTGTGCAGAACATCATGGCTGTTAATGAGGGGGTCTATGTTAGTGCTCAATCAGTATACCTCATGAACAAGCTCCAACACATCCCCGGGATGGGATTAGGGAAGAGTGGCCGGAAGGGCGTTGCAGCATTGGCCGAAGTGCCACACAACCCACATACCTTTGGCTTGGGTTATCTGCCCACCAAAGAGGATTGGGTGAGAAAAGGTAAGGATATGGCTGGGAGAGCCAGAGCGAAGCAGGCAGGGAAGCCTTTTGAGTTGATGCACCGGCCCATTCAGGGTACCCTAAACAGACGCTTCATCCGGGAGGAGGAGGATTTTCCGTTCTGCGGCTTCCTAGAGCCATGGTTGAATGCGGAGAGGAAGCGTGTGCCTGGTTTCGAGATTTTCTTCGACCTGCAGTTATCCGGGGATGATGTTGCCGAGGAGCAGACAGACCCATCAGCTGAGTTTGAGCAGTGTAAAAATATGGATTCCGAGAGTGCTGAAATTGAAATGGGGGTAGCGCTGGCTTATCTACTTTTAGATCCTCCGATCAAACAGAAGTGCTTGGGGGATAACTTCTCGGTGTCCGTGATCGGGAATGAAACAGCTGCGGGCCTACCATCAAACATTTTGGATGCATCCATCTTACCCTCTCTCATCTGGCAGTACGAGGAGGGATTTTTATCAGGCAGCGCTGGGTTAGGTAGTGAGCCGAAATCTGATTCCACCGAATCTGTTGAGTTAGAATCAGGTTCCAGCTCGTCTGAGTCTGAGTCCGATAATCCTGGGGGTGATAACCCAGATACCACAGTCTTGTCCAGGTTGTCTTTTTCTTCCTCTTTTGAGTCTATTGTAACAGAAGAATCGGACGATTTGGAAATACTTAATGAGAATGGAATGGATGTGGTTTATGAGTACTTTTCTGTGCCCTTGATTTATTGTATTAATCAGGACTCTCAAAATTTTGATGAAAATGACGAGGAAGATATTCCTCCGGTTTTACAACGTCTAATTGATCAAGAGAAGGAGAGATTTGTTAAGCCTTTAGTTGATGAAATCACTATAGTTAATGTGGGTACTGAGGAGGACCCGCGGCTGGTCCAGATCGGGTCCACATTGTCTTCGGAGGAACGCGAGCGCTTAGTCGCCTTATTAAAAGATTTCAAAGACGTTTTCGCGTGGTCCTATGAAGACATGCCTGGAATCGATCCTAAGATTGCACAACACCGGATCCCTCTTGACCTAGAGGCCCGACCCGTTAAACAGAAACTCAGAAGGATCCGCCCCGACTGGGCTCTCAAGATTAAAGAAGAGGTCACCAAGCAAATTGACGCAGGGTTCCTGCTGGTATCCGAATACCCAACTTGGTTGGCCAACGTTGTCCCGGTGCCGAAGAAGGATGGCAGGATCCGGGTATGCGTGGATTTCAGGGATTTGAACAGGGCTAGTCCGAAGGACGACTTTCCCTTGTCGCATATTGATGAGTTAGTGGACTTCACAGCAGGGCATGCTTTGCTTTCATTCATGGATGGATTCTTAGGGTATAATCAAATAATGATGGCACCTGAAGACCGGGAGAAGACTGCTTTCACCACCCCGTGGGGGACTTACTGTTACAGGGTGATGCCGTTTGGGTTGAAGAACGCTGGAGCTACATATCAATGGGCCGTGACCACAATATTACACGACATGATCCACAAAGAGGTTGAGGTGTATGTGGACGACATGATTGTCAAGTCCAAAGAAAGAGAGGGCCACTATGCCGCCTTGCAAAAGTTCTTCCAAAGGATCAGAGAATTTCGGTTGCGACTGAATCCTCAGAAGTGTACGTTCGGTGTCACAGCAGGGAAAATGTTGGGGTTTCTGATTACACAGAGAGGCATCGAAGTCGACCCTTCCAAAATCAAGGCCATCTTAGAAATGCCACCACCAAGGACTGAAAAGGAAGTGCGAGGCTTTCTGGGTAAAGTGCAATTCATAAGACGGTTTATCTCAAAATTAACCTTGACTTGTGAACCACTTTTTGGTCTCCTAAAGAAAGGAAAGAAGTTCCAATGGGACGGCCGATGCCAAGCTGCTTTTGAACAAATCAAGGAATACTTACAGAAACCACCCGTGTTGTCACCGCTCGAGCCGGGGAAACCGTTGATTTTGTATCTTTCAGTGACTGAGACTACAATGGGTTGCATGCTCGCACAAGAGTCTGAGGACAAGGCGGAGAGGGCTATCAACTATCTGAGCAAGAAGATGTTGGAGTATGAAACCCGTTACACACCGTTGGAAAAGGCTTGCTTAGCCTTGGTATGGGCTACCAGGAAACTGCGGCACTACCTGTTAGCTCACTCTATAATGCTGGTTTCAAGATTAGATCCCATCAAATATCTCTTCGAGAAATCGGCACTTACAGGTAGGCTAGCTCGCTGGTTGCTTTTGCTTTCCGAATTCGATCTGAAGTATGTAACACGCAAGTCGGTGAAAGGGCGGTAACAGAGTTCTTAGCCGATCATCCAGTGGAAGGAGGTGAAGCAGTTGATTACTTATTCCTAGACGAGGCCATTTTGCATATCGAAGACGAAACTTGGACGATGTACTTCAACGGAGCGTCAAACCAATACGGGTATGGGATAGGGGTGTTGCTGATAGCACCCGACAATTCCCATATTCCTCTAGCCTTCAAACTCCGATTCAAAGTCTCGAACAACGAAGCAGAGTACGAAGCACGCATTGCTGGTTTAGAAGCGGCCCTGGAACTAGGGACAAGACGGTTGGACGTTATTGGGGACTCGAACCTTGTTATATCCCAAGCTAAGGGGGATTGGAAAGTCAAAGAGGAAAAGATGATAATGTACCACCAGACCTTGGACCTGCTGATTCCTTGGTTTGATAAGCTAAACTTCACTCATCTACTAAGGGAAAATAACAGGTTCGCAGATTCACTAGCAACTCTATCTTCCGTGATAGACATCCCTTCTGGAGTCCGGATGCGTCCGATCATTATTGACCAGAAGTTTGCACCGGCCTACGAGTCGATTGCCGCCATAGAAGAAGTTCAAGATGAGAACCCCTGGTATTACGATATTTGGAACTTCTTGGAGAAAGAAGCATACCCACCAGGGGCAAATGCCAAGGATCAAAGGGCGATCAGAAGAATGGCCATTCAGTTCATCATCTGTGGGGGTAAATTGTACAAGAGAGGTCATCTGGGAATGCATAAGTTGTGCGTCAATGTCGAAGAATCAAAGCGCCTAATGGAGGCCATCCATGGAGGAGAATGTGGAGTGCACGTGAACGGGGTAATGCTGGCCCGAAAAATCCTCAGACAGAGTTACTACTGGTCCACCATGGAAGAGGATTGTATCAGCTTTGTTCAGCGATGCCATAAATGTCAGATCCATGTGAACCGCATGAACATCCCGCCGTTGAAGCTATACAATATGACTTCGCCATGGCCATTTTCAGTTTGGGAATCGATGTGATCGGGGCTGTCACTCCAAAAGGGTCTAATGGGCATGAGTTCATTCTGGTTGCAATAGATTATTTTACAAAGTGGGTTGAGGCCCAATCTTATGCGGTGTTGAAAGCGTCGCACGTTGCAAAGTTTATCAGGAACAACATCATCTGTCGCTATGGAGTCCCAAACGAGATTATCTCAGATAATGGTTCCCACTTCAAAAAGGAGGTGATTGACTTGTTGGAGAAATAAAACGTGGCTTTTCATAAGTCATCCACATATCGGCCACAGACCAATAGAGCAGTTGAGGCCGCCAACAAGAATGTCAAGCATATTTTACAGAAGATGGTGGAAACCTACCAAGACTGGCCAGATAAGCTGCCATTTGCTCTGTGGGGCTACCGAACTTCAATTAGAACTTTTACTGGGGCGACTCCGTATTCATTGGTTTATGGGATGGAGGCCGTTCTACCTATTGAAATTGAGGTTCCATCATTAAGAGTGCTGGCTGAGTGTTAGATAGCCAAGGCAGACTGGCAGCAGAGCAGATTTGAGGAACTCATGCTCTTTGATGAAAGAAGACTGAAAGCACTGTACCACGTTCAAGGTTATCAACGAAGAATTACCAGGGTTTTCAACAAGAAGGTTAAGTCTAGGAATTTGAAGGAAGGAGATTTGGTACTCAAAGACAACCGAGCTCCCATCCATGACCCTAGGGGCAAGTTCAGACCCAATTGGACTGGTCCCTACATCATTAAGTCTATTTGGTCGGGAGGTGCTGTCGTTCTGATGGACCTAGATGGCCTAGAATTCTCACAACCGATCAATATGGACAAGTTGAAGAAATATTACCCTTAAGTGACTCGCTAGGCCGAAAACCCGAAAGGGCGACCTAGGCAAAAGTTAGAACATGAAAAATTTGAAATTATAAAAACTGAGCTCGCAAGGTTGAAAACCCGCAAAGGGCAGCCTTGGCAAAAGTTAAAGTGTAAAAGGAGAGTAAAAATACTCGAGTGAACCCGAGCCTGAACTACGTAAGGCTTGATTCCCATCTTTGGGATACGTAGGCAACTTCATCCTGAAGTTCAGCCATAAACACTTCCCCGATCAACTTTGTCCATTTAATCATCTTGGTCATCTTTGTCTATTCAGCGTTCAAAAGCTCGGTTGTGATCTCCGGTACAATGCTATTCAGACTAGGGGCAACTTTCCAGTTGCTGGGATCCGGGGTTGTGCATCTCAGTGACAAATCTCAGGCCTGTCCAGTTCTGATCCATATCGAAAATGGTTTTGAAAAGTTTTAATAAAAGTTGATTTTGCTCAAATTAATTTTTTACAACTTAGACCATTTTTAGACCAAACAAAAAATTTCCAGTACCCACAACCTTCAATTTTATTGATTTCAATACAGAGTTCTCCTGCTCTTGCATACAAATTGAAGTTGCTTTTCATTACATTCATAGAGAAAACTTGAAAGTTCTGATTAAAGCAAATAAATCCGAGGCATACATGAGTCAGGTGTTCCTGCGTCCCCTCCCAGAGCTGGTCGAAGCTTCTGATGCCAAACTGGGCCCAATCTGCGCCTCTTCGTTAAGCCAATCTATGCACTCATCAGATAAGGTGCAACTGAAAGTGGGAGCGGGGGCCAGGAGTTCTCTAGTCCTCCATGCTGCGGCATGCTGGGCAAGCTGCGCACCTCGGACCGGGAATACGGCTGGATACTCCATCCCCTCTGCCGGGCAAGTCTGATCATGGCTGAACTGGCGCTAGAACCGGAGCGGGAAGTAGAATACATAGTGAGTCAAGCCAATTAACTAAATCCCGGTCTACCAGGACATGCTGTAGCTCATTGCTGGTAGGTCGAGCCAGGGACACTGCCAAGCGATGTGGTCTGCAGACAAATTGCACATCCAGTCGAACCACTACCCCTCATCTAGGGCGTCAACTAGACGACGTCGGAAGAAAAAGCCGCGAGCTGAGTATGCTGGGCAAGAGTCCACAACCTGCAGTTTATCCATCAACCACACCTGGGAAGGGATGAAAAATGAGAGATTAAACAATAGAGAGATGTACGATGAGAGAAAAGTGAGAAAAAGGGCTTTGTGAGAAAAACCGAGCTTGAGGGCCAAGTGATGTGAGCAAAATATATGTGAGATAGGGTGGGAAACATTACCTGTAGTAGTAGTGGACTCCCCGCGAATCTGGTCGTCTCTCGGCAATGAAAAGCATCCAAGCCCATCAATGTCTCGGCCAAAGACATGGCAATACAATTTTTTCCCTCCTTTAAGCTTTGAACAACCTCGATCAGCCAGACACTAGATCCTCCGGATCTTGAGGCAAGCAAGAAATGGGATAGCATGCACAGACAAAGGGCATGTCGCCGAATGCTTTGCCAATGGTGGTCACCGCGGTCACCGACATCGGAAAACCGACAAATCAAACTCGGACTATCCAGCATTCCGTCACAAATCAAAGATCGAGCATTGTGCATAGTGAGTCCATACATTCGCCCTAAGGCTTGGGCGTGGCCGAAGCAGAGTTGGGACAAGATTTCCTCATTGCACACGGATTCCATCTGGAAATCTTCGAAGGTAGGACACACCTCTTGCCCACCAAAGCTAAAGACATGTGTTATCGGATTCCAAAACCTTGCCGCGGCATGGAGAAACAGAAAGTGCAGCGGAGTGCGACTCAGCGTGAATAGTGCATTTACGCCAAAGCCCCGAAAATTCAGTTTTTCCGAGCCATCCAAGTTGGCAATCCAAGTTGTGAGATTTTGGGCAAGAAATTCCTTCATTTGGTGTAAACCAGTGTTGAAATGAGGAAAACTACGAGGCTGAGGCTTTTGTAAAGGATAAGGTTTTGAGTGAAAGACAGGTGTCAACATTCTGGAGGTCCTTACCATTTTTGGCCGGTCGACCAAAAGTAATGTCGACTAACCATCTATTTTGGCCGATCGGCTATAATATTGGCCGATTCCCGTTGATTTCGGCCGGTGATATCTCCCTTTGGCCGATGGCCTCTAATTGTGCTCTAAGTCGAATAAATGTTGAGCATGATGAAAAACTGGTAATTGACACCACTTCCAATGCCCTCTGATGATGTTTTTGCGAACTAATACCTATTACTTCATCTTGTTTATCGGGTTGTTGTACATCTGCTTATCGAGTTGTATTTTACATCCTTTAAGTCTTTGCTTTGCTTATCGAGTTGTATTTACAGTTGGTTAGCTTATCGAGCTTTTGTTTTGATTATCGAGTTGTTTTTGTCCTTATTCGGTTCACTACTTGATTATTACGTTGCAAGTGCTTAATTTTCAAACGAAGATTCAAATCTCTTTTACATTGTTGTGTAATGCGACGCGATGCGATGCGATGCATAAAATATAGCACTTTTTGAACGAAATAGCTGTTTCATTTCCATCATGTCTTTTGCAAAAAGTACATAGTTTTGAGAAAGTGAAACCTGCCTAAGGCAGTGCAATGTGCTTAAACTACCAGTAAAAAGGAAAGTAAAGCGAAAAGGGACAGGAGCAACAGAGTGTCTGGGGTAATACCGGTGGCCACCCCTTGTGGTCGATACATCTCCCATGTCCTTGTTGGGGTCAGTCATGTGGTTTGGGCACCTTCATTACTTAGGACAGTGCAAGGAAGTGCACTTTTGAACCCTAGCCGTGTCTTTTATGAGCGATGCTCAGTTCGTGCGGGGAGTATCCTTTATCGCATCCTTTTGGTATCTTGCGAATTCCACAAATCGTTTCAATTATGAGTTATTTCGTTGCTTCGTTTTGACTTCGACGAAACACGCTCGTTACGTGTCTTGCGTTGAACGATGCCTCGTTTTGAAGTTGCATTTCAACATCATGAATAACATGCCTTTACCATGCTTCAGTTGAATTGCACCTTTCTCTCCTCCTCGCATTTCTATACACATTGCATGCGTTGTCGCGTTATGCTTTACTGATATGTGTTCAAGTTTCTATACACATTGCATGCGTTGTCGCGTTATGCTTTACTTATATGTGTTCAAGTTTCTATACACATTGCATGCATTGTCGCGTTATGCTTTACTAATATGTGTTCAAGTTTCTATACACATTGCATGCGTTGTCGCGTTATGCTTTACTGATATGTGTTTAAGTTTCTATACACATTGCATGCGTTATCGCGTTATGCTTTACTTATATGTGTTCAAGTTCCTATACACATTGCATGCGTTGTCGCGTCGTGCTTTACTTATATGTGTTCAAGTTCCTATACACATTGCATGCGTTGTCACGTTATGCTTTACTTATATGTGTTCAATTTCCTATACACATTGCATGCGTTGTCGCGTTATGCTTGACTTATATGTGTTCAAGTTCCTATATGCATTGCATGCATTGTCGCGTCGTGCTTTACTTATATGTGTTTAATTTTCTATACACATTGCATGCGTTGTCGTGTTATGCTTTACTTATACGTGTTCAAGTTCCTATACACATTGCATGCGTTGTCGCGTCATGCTTTACTTATATGTGTTCAAGTTTCTATGCATATTGCATGCGTTGTCGCTTTATACTTTACTTATATGTGTTCAAGTTCCTATACACATTGCATGCGTTGTCGCGTTATGCTTTACTTATATGTGTTCAAGTTCCTATACACATTGCATGCGTTGTCACGTCATGCTTTACTTATATGTGTTCAAGTTCCTACACACATTGCATGCGTTGCCACGTTATGCTTTACTTATATGTTTTCAAGTTCCTTCATTTTCACACATTGTACATGTTGTCGCATGTGCTTTACTTACATTTTTACGTTTCATTCTTCGCTTTACACATTGTACATGTTGTCGCATGTGCCTTACTTACATATGTATACTCTTCCTCACCTCCACACATCGTACACGTTGTCACGTGTACTTTACTTATATGTGTTTGTGCCATCATAACATTGTTATGCCTATTTCAAATTGCATTGTTATGCACACACTTGGGTTGCGTTGTTATGCACCCCTCTCCCCCTCATCGTCATGCACCCCTTCGCTTGTGTTGTCACGCACCTTTCAATCGCATTGTTATGCATGTTTCTAACAATGTTATACCTGTAAGTTTTCTTTCTCTTGCAGGCACGATATTGTATGTACAGTTCATTTAAAGCTGGCACGACCAGACGAACCGCACAGGTATTGCATTCTCCGCGTCAAACGTAGCGAGAATTACATAATTCTCTTACATCCTTTCTGCATTGTAATGTAGCTTGGTTCTTGCTTAAAACTATTGCATGTTATGCTTCGTTACAGCTTTCTTTGCATGATCATAAGTTATGTTCAGCTTTGTGCATTGTTTTGCATTTTGCCCCTGCCTTCGGGCGCATATCTTTGTTTGTAGCTTGTATGCTTGTCTAAGTCTTCAGCCTTGTCAAAAATGGGTCGTCTCTGGGCTTTGACATTCACTCCCGTCATTGTTATGACTTTTGAGTTTTGTCAAAGAGGGGCAACTGTAGACACCCTATTTTTGACCATTCTCAAGACTTAGACGTCATCGTTTGAACACTCGGTGATCATCCATGTTCATGTTCATTTTGAGATCCTGAAGGACTCGGCTACACGCCTTGCCTTAGGATCTCTCGACTTGACTATTTTGTGCTTGGTTCTGGACCAAGGACTTGTAGTTTTTGCACCTAAGGGTAGGAAGTGGCTTGTTAGCCATCCCTTAAAGCCACCGGCCGTGGCATGATGCCGCCGGCCTTGCTTTATGTCTACCGACCAATTATTTGGTCGGTCGGCACAGGTATTTGGTCGATCGGCCATTCATTTGGCCGATTGTCTCTTTTTCTGGCCGGTGCCTCCTTTTTGCCTTTTTCAGGCATTGTGCATGCCAGCTGTGCTAGCTGGAGTGCACGGACTTGTCCTCCATACGTGTATGGAGGACTTGCACCCTTTGTACCCTTTTTGTTCTAAGCTTCTTGAAGAAGCTTAGACCCTTTGTCTTGGCTTCCTCCAGAAGATTGAACCCTTTGTCTTAGCTTCCCCAAGAAGCTTGGATCTTTGGTCTAGCTTCTTGAGGAAGCTTGACCCCTTTGCCTTAGCTTCTCTAAGAAGCTTTGGCCATTGTTTTGTTCTAGAAAAGGAGGCCTCTCCTTCCTTTAGAGAGGTTTAGCAAATCAGAGATATATATGGCATATACACCACTCTCTCTCTATATCTCCCTCTCTCTCTCTACATTTGTGTGTGTTGGAGTGTCCAAAAGTGAGTTTTGTTCTTAGTTTTGCACTAAGACACCTAGTGTTACACCATACCTTGGTTATTGAGGTGTTGATAGGTTGTTTTTGGAGCTTTTGAGTTGGTTTTGATCAGAAAAGGGGGGTGGAGTTTTGGTTCTTGAAGTGTTCTTCAAGGGTGAGCACTATTGCTTTATATTCCTCATTCTTGCACTAGCTTTTAACCTACTTTGCATGATATTTTGAGCTTTGTGTATACTGATAAAAGTTCTGATTTTTCATGTTTAAGAAGTTTCATTAAGGTCATTTTTGTGTTTGGGGTCGACCTCCCACTCTTAGGCCTTGTTTGGCCTCTTTTGTGCCTTCTTTGTTGAGCTTTGGGAACTTTCGTGTATTGGCCTTCTCACCACTAAAATCCAGAGGATTTTTAGTGGTGGTGAAGGGGTTTTGAGGTCTTGCATAGGGGAGGGACACCCCTCTCCCTTTGTGTCTCATTTGCTTGTGTTTTGGCTCATAAGGGAAGCATGCATGCCTAGCTTTGTTTGGCTTTATTTCAGAGGTTATTTGGTGTTTATCTAGCATGGTTTATCTCTGTTCCATGTTGGTTTGTCGACCCCTTGCATGCATCATACACTTGCCTTACATTCCTCTATTTTGCCCAGAGATGCATCTTGCATTTGGATCACCATGCTTGCATGTTTTGGCTTAGCTTTGTGAAGTTTTTGGTCATGCTTGATCATATTCAAGCTCTGTTGGGTGTTGATTTGGTCATGCTTTCCATACTTTGTATAGCCTCTTTGCATTTTAGCTTGTTGGCTTCGGGTGTGTGAGTCTTTAGCATGCATTACTTAGGCTATTTCAGTGATTTGGAATCACTTATCATGCCATTTAAGTCCATGTTTTACACTTACATGGTTGCATTTGATTACCCTTTCAATGCCTTGAAGAGTTGTGGTCCTATGCTCCATGTTTGAGTCCTTGGTGTATGCCTTTTTGTTTAAGTCCTTGGGCTGCCATATCAGTGGGTTTTGGGGTGTATTTTGATGTATTGAAACTCTGTTTTTGGTTGCATAATCCATGCCATGTGTGGTCATGATAGTTGTAGTAGAATGCTCCCTTTTATGCCTTAGTTTTAGGCCCATTGGTGTGCATGTTTGCATGAGCATTTGTTCATCATTTCCGTCACTTTTGGCCACTGTTTATGGCAAGGCTGAGGTCTGCCCTTTGCGGTTTAAGTCCACCATTGCATGTTCGTCGCACGTTTGTTGCATATTTGGTTCATTGTGTGTTGGCACATGCTAGTTCCATTGCATATTTTTCCATATTTGCTACATTGCATTTTGCATGCTTGGCATATTGCATATTTGCATGTATAGGTTGCATTGCATTTGGTATGTTTTGCTAACTTAGCCTCATATTGCATACTTGATTCCGTTTTGTACACTTGAGCCATATTGCATACATACATTGCATTATGCTTGGTTTGGGGTGTCAAACCAAACATAGGGAGTGAGGTGTGTTCGTACTCAAAGTGACGAAACACGTCTCAATCCTCGGTCGCCGACGCCCTTGATCTCAACATGATAGGGCATGAAGCATTCACTCGTTTGTTGCATTCATTTACATTGATTTACAAGCTTGGTGCCTTTGGCCATCATGCATCGAAATGCGTGGTTGGTGGCCCGAGAGGCCGAGGGCTACATTCCCTTGAGTCTATAGAATGATAGGGAAAGTGGCCATGCACACATTGCTTTGAAATTTCCTTGCCATGCACTGTCTGTCCTCTGCTGCTGTCAAAACAGGATTCTGCAGGAATATTTGGCCGACCGACTACATACAGTGCCGACTGACCGACCAAAAATATCTGGCCGATGGCTTCACAACTGGTCGATGACAATTTATCAATGGCCGATGGATCTTTACCTTGGCCGGTGGCATCCCAGAGTGATCAGGGAGTGGTTCAGAAGCATCAAGAATATTTTCACAATGCTTAGAGGTGCAAAACAGTGCAAACAAAGGCAACAGTGGTATGGCAACGGGTTTTCGAGCGAGGCGATCTACTTTTGTAATTAATTTATTAAGTGATTACAGTTTTGTAATATTTAATTAGCTAGGGTAGTTAATTATTTATTCAGTTTGTGTTATTTATCTGGACCCTCTGAGAGAGGGCCAATTGTTGTAATAAGTGTGCGTGTGTGTGATGCATGTCTTCCAACCCCACGTCTTTCTCCCTTTTATTTACCAGCTTATGATGGTTAGTTTAGGGTATCTTTCAATTAGCATACTTATGCTCGCATGTTTGCATCATTCATCTGTATTGTATGCACCGGGCTCGGCGCATCATATTAACTGCATTGTATTTCAATTCCGAGTCGAATACTTGTTAGTTGTAGCATTTCACATGCCACCTTTAGAATAGTCGAGCCTATTGTAGTTGCATTTCTGCATGTGTTGGATTAGGCATTTCAGCATAGTTAGGATCATGTATGGATTTCTAACATAACTTCTGTTTTGGCTTGGAGTACTCGGTAAGTGTTTATGCTTTAGCATCCTTGCATGTGTGTGAGTGACTGTCATGATAGCATGCTTACCATGAGGCTATGTGCTTATGTGATATACCTGCCTGAATGTCTGTGGGTGAAGGTTGGATTATCTGAATTGGAATAATGCATTGACTGTGAGTTTTAAGCCCACTTGAGAGTGGCAAACCATCACGTTTTCTAAGCCCACCCGACGGTGGCAAATCCACGTCATAGCTTACTTGCGGGTAGCACCATCAAACCATTTTCAAAATAAACAAACATGAGATGTGTTATTCCAATTCAGGAAATCCAGTCTATACTTGTATATTGTGGGCTAATAACCGGAATAAGAGCACATAATGTTTTCAAAACTCGATATCATGGTTAGTAGAGGCCGATCTTTGATCGGGCGAGCGGGGGTGCTCACGAAGTGACCTTCCCCAATCGTACCCAAGTTCCCGAGCCAAGGCAACTTTGGTGATGACAGACACGTGGCCTTAGGAAAACGAGTCAGGGTTTCCTAAATTCTCCAAAATAAAATATTTAGGTGGCGACTCTGTATCTGGCAAAGTAGTCCATGTTTGGCACTTCTTTCAAAAAAATCTATTTTCAAAAACGATTTACCGGATTTGGACTCTTTGATGATTCATCAGTCTTGCATTGCACTCTGCGAGATTAGATACAGGACCGTGACATTTGAGTGAACTATAGTGAGCCCAAACGAACAAAACAGGATTCCCTCCCGGGACGTTCGAGGATGTCTACACAGACCATTGATTTTGTTCTCTCTTTTGGACGGTATTTTTTTTCCTCTCATTGGGTTGTTTCTTTTTTGTTATCTGGGGTATCTAATTCTTGTTTTTTTTTTTTGTTGTTGTCTCCCGGTCAAAAAAGGGGGAGTATTGGTTTTTGGAGAAGGTTGGACTTGGACAACACACTCTTTTGTTGGTTGCTGGATACACACACATTGCCTTGTCTTTTACTTTGATAAATTGGTTATATTTTGGAATAGTTAGATTTGGATATACTATATGTCTGTTTTACTATCCAATTTCCATAATTTTGGTTTGTGGTGTTTGCACAGGTAATTTGGTAACTGGTTTGTCAATAAGGGTTGATTTGTAGCCTTTTGTTTTGTTAGGTAGCGTGTCTAGTGCGTGTGTTTGTTAGGAACAATTGTTAGAAAGTTTTTGTTCGGGAATTGGTGAATGGGGAGATTGTTAGGTCCCTACTTGTTGCCAATTCCGCGAACAAGCTTAGTTTAATTGAGTTGTAGTTTTTCCTTATTTTTTGGTCTTCTCGCTCAAGCGGGACAAGCTGTGCTCGAGCGGAGTTTGCATACTCTCAGAAGTTTGGCTTGTTTATAAAACTATTAGGAGGTGTGATTTTACACTCGAACGTAAGGTCCAATGCTCGAGCATAGACCTTGTCCAGCTACACGTGTTTTAGTGACACCGCTCGAGCGGCGTCCTGCGCTCGAGCGAGGATCGCGCCCCTGTTTTCTATAAATATCTATTTCAGTCCATTTTTAGGGTTAATGCTTCCATATCTTCTTTAAGGGTTTTAGGGTTTTCTTCTATGGCTATTTTGCTAGTTTTCTTTGATGTTTGATTGAGTATTAAAACTCACATGGTTTGACAAGCATACATCAAAGAGTTTGATTGTTTGAGTGTTCTATTTCAAGAGTGTTCTTCTTCGGTGGAATTCGAAGATTCAAGCGTGGAGTATTCGAAGGAGTTCGAAGTTGTGTGCAGTCATTGATTCGACATGGATGTTGTGGATTCAATATCAATTTGATCAATTCCAAGACGAAGGTTGCGGTGAAAGAGATATAGATTGTTGAAGACAAATTGACAGAGTTTGGGTAATTTATTTCGTAAATTTGTATTCTTTCTTTCTTTCATAGTGGATTGATTAGTGGCATTTAGCCCGTGGCTTTTAATCACAATTAGAGGTGCTCCAATTGTGATTTTTCCACGTAAAAATCTATTATGTTGATTTATTGATTTTGAAGCAACAATTTAAATCACTTTTGTATGTGCTAGATGATTTAGATTATCTGTTTTAATTGTTTGGATATTGTTGCAATTAATCTAGTCTGAATCACGAATCACTTAGGTTTTTTACTTAGCATAATGATTGGTTTTTCCACATACATAGCACAACCTTTTGCCACTCCATTGTCCCTTAAAATTATTAGTATTGGCTTGGTAATTGTTATTATGGTGTTTGCCATTTTGACCTCTAGATTTAAACTTAAGATTGTTCTTGAAAATTTTACCTTTAAGTCGAAAGTTATTCCTATTATTGAAACTATTTTTATTCACATTCTCTACCACATTCACTTTAGGCGTTTTCTCTTTTCCAGTTTCTAGATTTGATCTATGTTTTTCTTCAACACTAAAGTGTATTGATTAGGTGAGTTAATAACAGATCTCCTTGTTTGTGCCTAAGATGCTTAGCAAAGTTATTCCAAGATGAAGGTAATTTATCGATAAGGCAAGACACTTTAAACTCCTCACTAAAAGTTGTCCCTTTCTTTTCTACCTTTCTAAGTAGTTCTTGAAACTCATGTATTTGGTGTCCTACAAGTTTGTCATCTTTCATTTTGTACCCATTAAAATTAGAGATAGTAAACTTATCAATACGAACATCTACAGCTCCATATTTGGCCTCTAAGGTTTTCCATAGTTCTTTTACAGTCGAGTTAGTTGACTGATACACATCATACAAATGATCAGACAAAACACTAAGGATTCTGTTATAGCAATGAAATTCAATGTGTTCGGGTGACAACCAAGATCCAACAAAACCCTGATCTTTTATGGCAGACATAAGACCCAACACGGTCAACCAATATTTTGTTTGTTTTTTCCATCTTTCAAAATTTTCTCCATTACATTTTTCAGGTTTCACACTAACGGTTTCTTCTAAATTAGTCATTTTAAATATTTAAAGAACAAGAGAACAAAAGAGTAGCTTAATCTGTAATAGCAATAAAACAAATGCTAATGTTATTGAAAGTGTAAATTTAATTACCAACTTTTTAAGAATAGACAAAAAGTGACAGGTTTTGATACAGATCAAATTTAAACAAAATAACACTAATCAAATATCATGAATTGTATGAAGTGCGCTATAACTAAGAAAAACTACACACTTTTAAATAATGTCATATTTATCATATAAAAACTTACTTTACAACTTTTCTCTCTTTTTACAAAAATAAATAAATAATAATAATAATAAATAAACACCCAAGTTAAACAAGTTCTGTAACTCCTGAATAAACTAATAAAATAATATTAATAATAAAATACCACCCAAAACAAAAATATCAACAAATTAGTGAACTATTTGCTTTTCCAAAAAAAAATCCAAGTCAAATACGTCAAAACATATTTTTTTCTGAACGTAGTTTCTCAGAAATCAAACAAAACAACAAAACAACGGGAATGGTTTTGATTACTACGTCATAATTCTTTCTTTTTTTTAATAAAAAAAAAATATAATGACTTTAGATTGTTAGGGGAATTGAATAATAATTATTTTAAATCAATTTTATAGAATAAAATTTTAAAACAAAATAGATTTTGAAAATAAGTTTTGACAATTCAAGAAAACTATATATACATATATTTAACAGAATAAGAAGAAGATGAAGAAAAAGGGATAAGAAAATAACCTATGTGATTGTAAGAGGTACGTCAAAGACGTTGTCCAAAAGTCGTTATGTGTTCCCTCCGTGCAGATTTTAACGATCACAAATGACTCCAAGATACAACTCAAAACTTTATAAGACCTGACACGATGCATAGTTGCACCAGAAGAATTTGCCAAGAATGTTTCAATTGCCCAGAAATATGGAATATAAAAATACAGTAAAGAGGAAAGAGAGAGAGAGAGAGAGAGAGAGAGAACAATTATATATCTTTTCCTGAGTAAGAGAGAAAACAGAGAACATTATATCTCTTTTCATGAGTAAGAGTCCTATTTAAATAGGTTCTTTGATGTCGGTTGGGAACAGACACACTCTTTGTTTTGAAACCAAACATTTATTTAAAATTCAAACAAATAAGATGTTAAAAGAAATATATAAATAAATAAATACAAATAAAAAATAATATAAAATAAAATACAAATAAAGTTTTGAAACTTTTAGGAAATTTCCAACAAATCTAACCTTCCAAACATCACAAATGTTGGCCTGGTTAAAAATTGGTCAGCAAAGTAAGGCCAACAAAGGAAAGGAACTCCATTGCTCACTCCTTCGATGATGAAGTTCCATCCACAGTGGCTCAAGAAGCAAGCTACAGATGGGTGACTCGGTGCCTGTTAGAAACCAATATTAATCTTGTAACTGTCAACCAATAATAGTTTAATTTTTACCTACTGCTGAGTTGCCTAACCTATGATTTGTCCCCGATTTCCTACTCTGTCTCTGAACCCATTTGGAAAAGCATGATCATGATTAAGATCTTTTCCATGATCATGATTAAGATCAGGCCTCACAACCCATAAAAATGGTCTATTGGTTAGTTCAATCCCCAAAGCCAGTTCTTGAAACTTGTTATAGTCAAAAACAGTGAAGCTCCCAAATGCAACATAGATGATTGAATTCAGTGACTGTTGATCGAGCCATTACAAGCAGGTTGAGTCCTCTTCCTAGAAGCTGCCTGCTGATTTTTTATGGTGGTTCGTTGAGAGAAGTGGACCTATGGGGAGGATGTCTAGGAACTGTTGGACAATCTTCACTGTATTCGAAGAATTAGAGAAATGAGAGAAACTATTTGATTACAAAAATCAAAACAGTATAAAAAATAAAATAAAACAACAGATTCTTATTTTGTTACAAAAACAAAATCAGAATCTGATAAAAAAAATAAAAATAAAACAGAAAGGAAATTTATTACTTACCTTATTTATTTGTCGAACAAATTTTTGATCAAGTCCAGTGTTTAACGCTGTGTCCTTAAGACAGATTCGTCCTCTTCACGGTGCTTTCAGATTGTGGACGTCTATCTCCCAGGATAAAATGATTAACAGTGAATAGTAACAGCACTATAAACTATTCACACAGCGAACGCACTTTGCGTTTATACTCTTTCTCATAGGAAAAATTAATACAGCAAAATGCATAGAGTAATAGCAAAGGCAAGAACGAATTTTTTGAATACAAAATCCAAATGAGGGTCTATATTTATAGGAGAAAATGTGGATGTTCAAATTTGAATCAAACAGGTATAGTACTTGTTTGGACAGTGTTGAACAGATAGAAAATCTGTTCGGTTTTGAACTCAACGGGTGTGAACCTGTTTGATTTGAATATAACCAGATATGGGTTTGAACTTGAACCTGTTTGGACCGGTATGAATCTGTACAGAAGGTTTGAAGAGGTGCAAGCAAAATTTGAATTTTTTCAACCAAAATTTGAAATTAAAACTGGACAGATTTTACTTTACCAAAAAATAAAAATAAATTAAATTCAAATATTTTTTGCCCCAAAAAAATAAGTATTGGACTGGACAAGCCCAACCCAACCTTACACCACGCACTTGTGCCCGACTTACTGGACGGATGGCAGCGTGCGTGTGTTTATTTTGGGTCCAATGGATTTAGCTCATAACCTCACCCTTCCACAAAACTTGGGTATCCCTTGGGGCTCTCCTCAAGTTGCAAACCCAAGCCTTATAAACCCACAAAAGTTTGCCCACTAAACCAATGTGGAACAAGCTTTAATTCAACCTTTATGGAAATTTCACCAAGAATACCATTTCCATGGAGCTTACTTTGGTTTCAATTTTCCATTCACCTGATAATGGTTTTGAGTAACCAAATATACTACGCGAATCACAACGCGGCATAGAACACATTACCACTTAGACCCGCCATCACAACGCAGCATGGGTCCCACCTTAAAAACAGGCCAAAGTTGAGGAAAAATCTGTTTTTCCAAAACCATTTCTTACGGGAACAAGGAAAATGCTGCAGACCTGAGCTCGAAAGCTGAATTGCAAATGAGCCAATTTGCGACTTTCACAGACTTCTTGTTTCTTGAAACCATTTCGAAAACAGCTTTGTTTGTAGCCAAGTCCCTTATGCATGCCCATACAAGCTTTGATGCGTGAATTGCAGGCATGGTTGGTGATAGCTGAATCATCTGATTCTTTATTGGAGTTCCTTCCAAAAAATAAAAAATAAAAATTGACAATAATATATGATATAATAAGAATGGACATTATTTTAAAAATGTCACTGCCACGTTATATTTTGATAAAGTTTCTTGAATAAAATTTATGTTTCGCAAATTATTTTCTTTTTTCCAAAATCTAGTTATTAGTAGAACAAGTTCTTGAATTTCCACGTGGCCTCATTTTTAGAAACGTAATTTGTAAGTAATTGCTAAATTTGTGCATGTGCTAGAGACTAGATCCTTGGTCTCGGTCTCTGTCGATCTAAATCGTCTCTCTATTGCATAATTAGTCTAACAGACTTGCCATGTCATAAAAGGAGAGTTTGAGACAAAAAGACAAGGGGAGAATTAGAACGGAGGATCTTACAACATGTGTTCGCATTAGTAGCAAAAAATTCAGCAAAGAGGAACCTTTGTCCCACACTCCTTTATCATTCTGCCCCAAGCCTTATCTCTACCACATGATGAGAGTCCGAGCCATAAAACCTACGATAGAGAAGGAGACAGGACAAAAAATAGTGGAACAGAGGATCCTCATTTGAACTTACCATTGTTGTTAATGATCCCATCACCCAACAGCTCTGGAATGCTGAATTCCAAAGCCAGCACCGCCGCTACTGCAGGCCAAAACGCCGCCCGCCTGATTCCCATTTCTCTGCAACAACCAGTGCCCATCCTATGTTCTCATCTGCAATAACACAACTGATCTTCTCATCCTCGTCCGATCCATTATTAATCTTCTTTATGAGCTCTTCAAGCTTCCCAGGCATGACTAGAGAGATTGCTTCTATCAATTTCTTAAAATCATTCGTGCCTTCCCATGGTTCCAACCCATCTGGGATTAAACCAGATGTACATTATCATCATCCACTACTACAGAACTAGTACTACAAGTACTAGTCTGTTTGTTTGAGAGTGAATTAAGGACCCTTGTGTGATTGAACTCTGTGTTCACAAAGGTAACTTTGAAACCTTGTTTGGATAGCCATTGCATGAGCTCTAGCAAGGGAATTACATGGCCTTGTGCTGGATAAGGTATGGCTAGAATATGTGGTTTCATGCCCATCTTCAAACTTGTTCTTTGCCCACTCAAATGTTTAGAGGTACTGCTGTTATAAGTAGCCATTAAGGCTTGACAGAGTCCGTGCCTCGATCATGGAGCCACTAACATTTGAGAAACAATATACAAACAAAAAATTTTACATAATTTATTTATAAGAACAGTATCGTCTCGTCATTCTTATATAGTGTTTTGTATGAATTTTATGTATGACTAGAGTTTTCCGTTCTTGAATGAAGGTATTAAAATTGTGCGCCAGTGGACGTTAACAACAAAAAAGGAGAAAACTATCATTCAGTGAAACGTGTGGAAAATCTTTACCAAAAGGTGAGAATCTTTTTTTAGTGTAATTTTTGCTATATTTCTTTACACAAAGGAAGAGTTGCACCTCCATGTTTTTGTAAATATTTTTTGTCAAATAGGTTGATTTGTAATTTTTCACAAAAAAAACAATAGGACCTAATTTTCTCAACAATTGACAAAAACTTCTACACGTTTAAGTTTTTACAACTCCATTATTGGTTAAAATTGAACAAAAAATGTGTTACCTGATCAATGTCAACTAGTTGTTGACATTAACGAGTGGGTAAGACTTACTCGAGAAGTTCTAAGACTCTACATTTAAGAAGGCATTCAAACTCTTAAAAATTAAGATTTTCTACTACAGATCTCTCTACAATGGTTTTATTTTGGTAATTTAATGGTTTAATTTGAAAAACAACGAGTAAACAAAATTATGTCATTTATTAAGTTATGTGGTTTAAAAAAAATGCAATATTTTGATATCATTTAATATAATTCTTTTTTAAACTCTAGTTGTTTAAATTGTTTATTTTGCTAATACGTGTACTAAAAAACACATCAAAATCATTGCGCAAAAATGCATAGTAGAGAATTCTTTACCAATTTTTAGTGGCACTATGGTTTAAATGTTGTTCATTTTCAGTATTAAATGTGTTTAGATCTTAAATTTGTGGAAAGAAATAAATTGATAGAGCCAATGGACAAAGACTAATATTGTACATGCCACCAAAATGGATGGAAATTAGATCTTTAGCTCTTGATGTAGGCTACTCACCAAGTCAACATATGATATGTTGTAATGTATTGAATTTTAAAAGTGAATTTTTATTAGCAACATTGAATTATTATCTGTTGTAATGTATTGAATTTTAAAAGTGAATTTTTATTAGCAACATTGAATTATTATCATCAAATTTTTTGTTTTAAAATGTAAAATTTTTAACATGGAATTGTTCCCCCCTTTTTTTTTTGGTTGTTGCCCTTAAAAGCATATTTATTAGTAATATTTTTTAAATATTGTCACTAATATTTTTTAAATATTTCCTCTTGGGACAGTCTTTTCATAACAACTAGAATTGATCTCTTAAATTTTTTGTTGAAACAAAATTTTTATTTTTAAAATGAAAAAAGTTTTAATATCAGGTATTCAAAAATACAATACCAAATTATAAAACAAATTATTAGGTATATCTTTCTCTATCCTAGAAAAACGAAATCAATTGCATTCCAAGGAAATAAAACGCGAGAAAATGTGCCACTATATCTTGGAAATGGTAGAAAAATTCTGGGTAAAATCAGAATTTTTTCTCAAGTTTGGTCTATTTTTTAGGTGGGCCCCGAGTGTCGATTTACTCGGGTCAAAGTGGTAACGCGTTCTATGCCGCGTTGTGATTCACGTGGTATATTTGGTTGCTCAAAACCATTACCGAGTGAATGGGAAATTGAAGTCAAAGTGTGCTCCATGGAAATGGAGTTTTGATGGAAATTCCTTAAGATTGTAAATTGGCTTGTCCCACACTGATTTGGTGAGAAGTTTTGAAAGGGTTTATAAAGCTTGGGTTAGATACTTGGGGTGTGCCCCAAGGGGTACCCAAGTGTTTTAGAGGAAGAGGTTATGGGCAAAATGGGCTAGACCCATTGGACCAAAAAATCACCACATGCGCGCGCCGCCTCCGTCGGTCTAATCGGGCAGCCTAGGCTTGGGCGCGGGTGCGTGGTTGGGCTTCTAATCTTTTGGGACCAAAAACATTTGAATTTAATTTTATTTTTTGGTAAAATAAAATCCAGAATCCAAATTAAACTGATTTGGATTTTCTGTACATCCAAACAGGGCCCTTCCCGTTTTCAAACAGAATTAAACTGGTTTGGATTTATTACTCATCCAAACAGAGCCCTTCCCGTTTTTATCTAATCGCAGCAATTCCTTCTAACTCCCCAGGTGTGAATTCGAACATAGGATTGGTGAATACTCGTGTGCCAGACATGGGTTCAAACATAGGATTTGAAAACACTCACATGCCATTCCCTTGTGCCAGCCTAGACCCATCAACATGTATGGTTTCGCCGATAGGCATTGAGTGTAAACACTTAGTGTGTTCGTAAGGCAAACAATTTGTAGTGCTGCTATTGTTTGTGGTAGATCATTTCATCCTGGGAGATAGACGTCCAAATTCTGAAAGTACCGTGGAGAGGACGAATCTGTCTTAAGGACACAGTGTTAAACACTGGACTTGATCAGAAAAGTTATTCAAATAAATTAACCAAGTAAGTTGTTTAATTTTATTTTGTTTTTATTTGTTTATTTAATCAGGATTTTAATTTTGTTTTTGTAACAAAATAAAATCTGTTTTGTTTTTTATTTATTTATTTTTATTTCGAGTTTGATTTTTGTAATCAAACATATTCTCTCCTTTTCTTATTTCTTTATATTCTTGTTGTTGTTTTGTACACAACAGAATTTAACTTATTTAAATACAGTGAAGATTGTCCTACAATCTTAAGACAGATTCCTTTTTTGGTATCTTCATTGTATTTAATTTTCTGTGTTTTCAAACTAATACTCTGATTGGAAAAACAAATAGTGATTTATGCTATTTGACAGATAGTAGTAATATATTGTCTCTTTTCTTTGACAACTAGTAGTAATATACTGGTGTCATTAACAATTGCAGAATATTATTTATTATTTGGTATTACAGAAAATTCTTGTGATATTTTATTTTTCTAGTTTTAGTAACAAGGAAAATAAAATTATTTTGTTGTTATAATTATTTTCTGGTTTTAGTAACTAGAAAATTAATTTGTGTTTTAATTTTTTCTGATTTTTGTAATCAGAGATTATGGCTACTACAACTGAAACTGCATCTGGCAGTGGTACTCCTATTGTTACACCTACATCGGTCCCTATTCAGAACCATGTTCATGTACCAATCAATCATGGAGAAAAATCGAAAAAATTTAATGGTACCCAGTTTAAGAGATGGCAGCAGAAGATGTCGTTCTATCTTACGACTCTTAATTTGGCCCGGTTTCTCCATGAAGAGGCTCCAGCACTTAAAGAGGGTGAAAGTGATCGGCAAGTTGTTGCCGCTGTAGATGCTTGGAAACATTCAGATTTCCTGTGCAGAATCTACATCCTAAATGGCCTTGACAATATGCTGTATAATGTATACAGTCCTCTGAAAACAGCAAAAGAATTGTGGGATTCTTTGGAGAAGAAATACAAGACAGAAGATGCCGGCACGAAGAAATTTGTCGTCGGTAAATTTCTGGACTTTGTTATGGTAGACTCCCAAACGGTAATATCTCAAGTTCAAAGTTTTCAAATAATTTTGCTGATATTCATTCACAAGGTATGTCTCTTAGCGAGTCATTCCAAGTCGCTGCTTTAGTGGAAAAGTTACCACCGGCTTGGAAAGATTTTAAAAATTATTTAAAATACAAACGCAAAGAGATGATTATGGATGAATTGATTGTAAGATTAAGAATTGAGGAAGATAACCGAAAGGCTGAAAAGAGGAATGGGAAAAATCCCATTGAGTCTAAGGCTAATGTGGTTGAACAAGTTCATAAACCACATAACAAAAAGAGGAAGTTTACTGGAGATGGTCCTAAACAAGGCGATAGCAGCAAGAAGTTCAAAGGAAAATGCTATAACTGTGGCAAAACTGGACATCGAGCTTCTGAGTACCGCCGCCCTAAGAAGGATCATGGAAGTACAAGTAAGAAGACCACCAATCAGGCCAATGTAACAAAATTGGATTACATCTCTGACGGAGTGAATGACATCAACCTTTCTGCTGTAGTGTCTGAGGCTAACTTGGTTGGAAATCCCAAAGAGTGGTGGGTTGACACTGGAGCAACTCGTCACATATGTGCGGACAAGAAGATGTTCACTACCTACAATGAGGCTGCAAATGGGGAACAACTTTTCATGGGAAATTCTTCTACTTCTACTGTGGCTGGACAAGGAAAAGTTATCTTGAAGATGACATCAGGGAAAGAACTGACCCTCAACAACGTACTGCATGTACCTGACATCCGGAAGAATTTAGTTTCTGGGTCTTTGTTAAGTAAAAATGGTTTTAGGCTTGTATTTGAGTCTGATAAATTTGTATTAACAAAGAGTGGTATGTATGTTGGTAAGGGATACATGAGTGATGGTCTCTATAAGTTGAATGTAATGACAGTTGTACCGAAAGTTGCTATAGAGGACGAATCTGTCTTAAGGACACAGTGTCAAACACTGAACTTGATCAGATTATAATTCAAAGAAATTAAATCAAGTAAGTTATTTAATTACTTTCAGTGTTGTTTTTATTTGTTTATTTATTCAGATTTTAATTTTGTTTTTGTAACAAAATAAAATCTGTGTTTTTATTTATTTATTTATTATTTCGAGTTTGATTTTTGTAATCAAACAAATTCTCTCCTTTTCTTTATTTCTTTAAATTCTATTTGTTGTTGTGTACACAATAGAATTAAATCTTTTAAATACAGTGAAGATTGTCAAA
>NW_021026782.1:602702-658105 GCF_004153795.1 Camellia sinensis
GGAGTTTTTGTGGAAATTCCTTAAGGTTGTAAATTGGCTTATCCCACATTGATTTGGTGGGAAGTTTTGAAAGGGTTTATAAGGCTTAGGGTGAGATACTTGGGGTGTGCCCCAAGGGGTACCCAAGTGTTTTAGTTATGGGCAAAATGGGCTAGACCCATTGGACCCAAAAATCACCACACACGCGCGCGCGCCGCTGGGCTTGGGCGCGGGTGCGGGCGCGGGTGCGTGGTTGGGCTTCTAATCTTTTTGGGCCAAAAACATTTGAATTTAATTTTATTTTTTGGTAAAATAAAATCCAGAATCCAAATTAAACTGATTTGGATTTTCTGTACCTCCAAACAGGGTCCTTCCCGTTTTCAAACAGAATTAAATTGGTTTGGATTTATTGCTCATCCAAACAGAGCCCTTCCCGTTTTTATCTGTTTGATTTATTAACCCAACAGATTCAAATCTGTTTAAATTTGAAACTAACAGGTTTTATACCTGTTCAATTCAAAACTAAGAGCCACCTTTACATCTATAAATAGACTAGCCTCCCATTTGGATTTCACACCAATTTTCGTACTCCATTCTCTGCTTTAAATCTCTGCATTTTGTTGCATGTTATTTCTAAAAGAAATAGTGTAAACACTTTGTGTGTTTGACGAACGATTAAATTGTAGTGCTGCTTTTATTCGTTGATAAGATCATTTTATCTTGGGAGATAGACGTCCAAATTCTAAAAGTACCGTAAAGAGGACGAATCTGTCTTAAGGACACAGTGTTAAACACTGGACTTGATCAGAAAAGTTATTCAAATAAATTAACCAAGTAAGTTGTTTAATTTTATTCTGTTTTTATTTGTTTATTTAATCAGATTTTATTTTTGTTTTTGTAACAAAATAAAATCTGTGGTTTTATTTATTTATTATTATTTCGAGTTTGATTTTTGTAATCAAACAAATTCTCTCATTTTCTTTATTTCTTTATATTCTTGTTGTTATTTTGTACACAACAGAATTTAACTTATTTAAATACAGTGAAGATTGTCCTACACTATATTGTTGATTTTTATACAATACCAAATCAATCACAACAAGCGAAATCGATCACACCCTAGTCAATTAGGTAGCAAGTTGTTTTCGGTGGAGTTTTTCCATTGGAACATGCTATAGCCTATTACATGAGCCTTCTTGATAATTTGATTTGCTCATCCTTGTAGGGTTCATTTTACAAATCATTTATGTAAAAAATCAGATCGATCGAATTATGATAGTCATATGACTAAATCACATTTGTATTCAAAATAATAGATAATTTATTCTCAAAATTATTTTGACTATGCATTTTAAAAAAAATAATAAATAAGAACTAATCATATGGCCATGATTTTTAGATTAACTTCTTTTTTTTCCATAAATGATCTATTCGAAGAATTTTACAAAATCAACCAGTCAAATTATCAAGATTTGTTTTGTAATGGGCTCACTTAGATCTAACAACAATGTCCAATTAGAAATCCCTACGAAAGCCAAGTCACAAGCCACTTCCATAAGAGATCACAAGAAAGAACAAACGAGAAAAAAACAAGAAGAAGAAGCTTGTTGGAATCAAGAGAACATGTCTACTATACAACGCCTTCATCCATTCAACGAAATTGTTCAAATTACTGTAAGAGCAGCGGCCCGCCTTCTCTAACGCTCTTCGCTGTTAGTTCCTTCAAATCCAAAGCCCTTTCTTTGAATGTAATGTCTCCAAGCAATTGTTCCACCTTATCCTTAATTAGGCCTTGCTTGATGATCCCACTTTCATCTCCATTACTAAATCCCAATCCAACCTTCCAAACATCACAAATGTAGGCCTGGTTGAGAAACTGGTCAGCAAAGTAAGGCCAGCAAAGGAAAGGAACTCCATTGCTCACTCCTTCCATGGTGGAGTTCCATCCACAGTGGCTCAAGAAGCAAGCTACAGATGGGTGACTCAGTACCTGTTAGAAACCAATATTAAAACCTATATTAATCTTGCAACTGTTACCCAATAATAGTTTAATTTTTACCTGCTGCTGAGGCGCCCAACCTACGATTTGTCCCCGATTTCCCACTCTGTCTCTGAACCCATCTGGAAAAGCATGATCATGATCAGGATCAGGCCTCACAACCCATAAAAATGGTCTATTGGTTAGTTCAAGCCCCAAAGCCAGTTCTTGAAACTGTTTATAGTCAAAAACAGTGAAGCTCCCACATGCAACATAGATGACTGAGTCTGGTGGATGTTGATCGAGCAATTCCAGGCAGGTTGAGTCCTCTTCCCAGAAGCTGCCTGCTGATTTTCCGTGGCGGTTGGTTGAGAGAATTGGGCCTATGGGGGGATGTTTCGGAAGAAGGAAAATGCTGCAGGTTCAAGCTCTGAAGCTGAATTGCAAATCAGCCAGTTTGCCACTTTCACAGACTCGTTTCGTGAAACGATTTCAAAAGCAGCCTTGTTTGTGGCCAAGTCCCCTATGCATGCCCATCCAAGCTTTGATGTGTGAATGGCAGGCATGGTTGGTGCTAGCTGAATCATCTGATTCTTTATTGGAGTTCCTGTAAAAATGAAAAAAAAAAATGACAATAATAATATATGATGTAATAACAATGGTTATTATTTAAAAAATGTTGCTGCTAAATTATTCTGATAAAATTTCTTGTGTAAATTATGTTTTCAAATTATTTTGTTTTCCCACATCCAGCTAGTAGAACAAGTTCTTGAAGTTCCATGTTGCCTCATTTTTCAAAAAGGTAATTGCAAGTAATTGCTAAATTTGTGCATGGGTTAGACTAGATCCGTCGTCTCGATCTTCGTTGTTTCAAATAATCTTTCTACCACATGAATAGTTACATAGACTCACCATGTTATGAAAAGAGAGTCTGAGATAAAAAGATACAGAGAGAATAATAGAGGATCTTGCGACATGTGTTTGTGTTATGAGTAACAAAACATTAAAGAACAAGATGTCTCACAGTCTCTTACCACTCTGTCCCATGCCTCGTCTCTACCTCGTCTCTACCAAAGGACGAGAGTCCGAGTCACAAAACCTATGATAGAGAGGAAACAGGACAGAAAATAGTGGAACAAAGGATCCTCAGTGGAAAACTTGAAGGTTAATTAATAGTGACAAGTTCATACCATTGTTATTTATGATCCCATCTTCCAACAGCTCTGGAATGCTGAATGCCAAAGCCAGCTGCCCCGCCGCTGCTGGCCAAAACGCCGCCCGCGTGATTCCCATCTTCACTGCAACATCCAGTGCCCATCCTATGTTTTCATCTGCAATAACACAACTGATCGTCTCATCCTCATCCGATCCATTATTAAAACTTCCCAGGCATGACTTGAGAGATTGCTTCTATCAATTTCTTAAAATCATTCCTATCTTCCCATGGTTCCAACCCATCTGGGATTGAAACCAGATCTATATTATCATAATCCACTACTACAGAACTATTGCTAGTCTGTTTGTTTGAAAGTGAATTAAGGACCTTTGTGTGATTAAACTCTGTGTTCACAAAGGTTACTTTGAAACCTTGTTTGGATAGCCATTGCATGAGCTCTAGCAAGGGAATTACATGGCCTTGTGCTGGATACTTATTTATTCCCTTACTTTTGTCATTATTTATCTTATATATAATAGTTAGTAATTGATTTTTTGTATAATATAAAGTCATTAATTATTAAAATAAAATGTGAAAAACTCAGTTTATAGTGATTTAAAAATATCAAATATATTAGATCATACTTAAAAATTTACAAAAATTGATCAATATTTATTTTTAACCCAATAAATATGATCATGGAAAAAAAAATATGCGAATCGATAAGTTTTTTTCAAATTGTGCGAAAAATAAAAAAATTCAGGGTTCCGGTTACCGCAACCGTTACACTACGGCCTTTACACCCTGCAACCGTAACCGCGCCACCGCCACCGTTACGGCGACCGCAACCGCTTTTCAGAACATTGCTTCCCAGGCATGACTTGAGAGATTGCTTCTATCAATTTCTTAAAATCATTCCTATCTTCCCATGTTTCCAACCCATCTGGGATTGAAACCAGATCTATATTATCATCATCCACTACTACAGAACTATTGCTAGTCTGTTTGTTTGAAAGTGAATTAAGGACCTTTGTGTGATTAAACTCTGTGTTCACAAAGGTTACTTTGAAACCTTGTTTGGATAGCCATTGCATGAGCTCTAGCAAGGGAATTACATGGCCTTCTGCTGGATAAGGTATGGCTAGAATATGTGGTTTCATGCCCATCTTCATACTTGTTCTTTACCCACTCAAATGTTTAGAAGTACTGCTATTATAGGAAGCCATTGAGCAGTGGCGGAGCCAGGATTTTGGCGGAGAAGGGGCACCATTGAATTGAAATCTTAACAAAAATCATAATTTAACTAAATTTTTATTTGATGGTAGGATTAAAAATTAGTGAGATGCAAAAGTTATATTTAAATATATGGTCAAGTTAACTAATCATTATCTTTATTTTATATATGATGATCATCATGATTTAAAAAATAATTACATATACCCTCATGAAATATGAGAACAAGATTATATTAAGAAACACACACATAAAGAGATATAGTGAGGATAGAGAAAGAGATATAGTGAGGATAGAGAAAGAAATGAGACGAAGGTGAATAAATAATATATAGAGGCTATTATATATTACGTATTTTTTTCACTGTTTTGAATAATTGAATTACATGACAATATATTATTAGTTGTTATTAATTGTGTAATAATTATCTGTCGTATAAAATGTGATATAAAACAGTAACAAAATATCCAAGAAAGAGTTACACCTCTATATTTTTGGCCAAATAGGCTGATCTGTAATTTCTCAATAAATAAAAAAAGAAAAAAGAAAATAGACGTAAGACCTAATTTTCTCAACAATTGACAAAAATCACAAGGTAAAAATGTGTCAGTTGAGTAAAAATTGAAGGTAAAAATGTGTTTAACACCTCCATTGAAAGTGTCAGCTGAGTCATGTCAAGTAGCGTTTTTTTTTTTTTTTTTTCGGAACTAGTTGTTAAACACTGACCAGTGGGTAATGTTCTAAGGCTCTACATTTAGGAAGGCCTCCAATTTTTACAAACTAACATTTTCTTACACGGATGTTTTTACAATGCTCTTGTTGTGGTAATTTAATTGTCTAAATTTAAAGTTAAAACAAAACTATGTTATTTTAAACTATGTGGTTTAAAAGAAAATGCTATATTTTTTTTTATATCATTTTACTTTTTTAAACTATGTTATTTTAAACTATGTGGTTTAAACTATGTGAATTGTTTATTTTTTTAATATGTGTTTGTCGTACTAAAAAACACATTAAAATCATTGTGCAAAAAAGCATGGTGGAGAATTCTTTACCAATTTTTAGCAGCACTGTAGTCTAATTATTGTCCATTTTCAGTGTTAAATGCATTCAGATATTAAATTTATAGAGATAAATAAATTGATAGGTCTAATAGACAACGACTAATATTGTACATGCCACCAAAATGAATGGAAAAAACCTTAGGCTCCGTTTGGTAAGTCTCTTAAAATATAATTCTACCTATTGATTTGAGTGTGTTGTTTGTTTGAAGCTTTCAAATCATAATTCCACACCTATTTCTCAAAACTTAATTCAAAACATAATCATTACTTTTCAAATTTATAGCCAAACGCATAATTCAAAACTCTTTTCAAAACTCAACTCAAATCAATATTTTAATTTTTTAAATATTTTAAATATTTAAATATTTTAAAAATATTTTAATTTTGTTAAGATTTTAAATATTTTAATATTTAAATATGTTACAATTTTTTTAATTTTTTATTTTTTTTTTATTTTTTGAATATTTTTAAATATTACGATTTTAATTTTTTAAAATTTAAAATATTTTATAAAAATAAATTCAAACTCTATTTTATAAAAATATTTTTAAATATTTTAATTTTGTTGTTATGTATTTGATTACGATTTGAGTGTAGAGTTGTGAAAGTAGTATGGAGTTTCGAGTTATGTGTTTGGTTATGAGTTTTAAAAATAATTTCTTAATTGAATTTTGTTTTATGTGTTTGATTACGATTTGAGTGTAGAATTGTTTTGAAATTTAAAATATTTACATTTAAAATTATTTAAATTTTTACGATTTAAATTTTTTGAACATTTATTTTAATTTTTTACTTATTAATTTTTTTAGATTATTTAAATTATTTAAATATTTATGATTTAAATTTTTTGAATATTTATTTTGAAAAAAAATTATTTCCTTTGTAGTATTTTCAATTAAAAAATTGATTAATGTTATTTTCTGTTAATAATAATTTTTTTAATTGAATTTTAAAAAGAGTTTGGTTATGAATGTTAATCAGAATATTTAATAGTGTGAAAGTAGTATGTTTTGTTATTAGTTATAATAATTTGAATTAAGTTTTGAAAACTCTTTCTAAAACTCATAACCAAACAAATTTTCTTACGTCATATGTCAAATCAAACTTTCAAAACTTAATTCTACACTTAATTCAACACTCTATTGAAAAATCATAACCAAATAAATTTTTTACACTCAAATCATAATTCCACAACTCACAAACTCAAAATACAACTTATACTTTCAAATCATATTTACAAAACTCTACCAAACGCAAGCTTAGAGCTTCTGCTCTTGATGTAAGCCACTCACCATGTCTAACATATGATATATTGTAATGTATTGAATTTTTACTCAAAAAGATAAATTTTTTTTAACATGAAATTATTGTCCTAAAAGGCATATTTATTAGTAACTTTTAAAAAAATTGTCGCTAATTTTTTTCTTGTTTTGTAGAGACAATCATTTCATGACAACTAGAATTGGTCTCTTAATTTTTTTTGTTAGAAACAAATTTTTTATTTTTTAAACCAAAAAGTTGTAATATCAAGTAGTCAAAAACACACTACCAAATTATAAAACAAATTATTAGGTACTATATCTTTCTCTATCCTAGAAAACGAAACCAATTTCAGTCCAAGGAAATAAAACGTGAGCAACTGTGCCAGTGCCACTATATCGTTGATTTTTATAAGGAAATAAAGAGAACCAAATCAAACCAAGTTAAATCAATCACACCCCAGTCAATTAGGGGACTTGTTGTTTTTAGATGGATTTTTCAATTAGACTATGTTGTTGGGTCGTGAGAGCAGCCCATTACAGGACTCATCTCGATTGTTCATCTTAATAATTTAAATAGTTCATTTTATATTTAAAAAATCAGATCAATTTAATTATTTTAGCCATATAATTAAATCACATTTGTATTTGAAATAATAAATAATTTATTCTCAAGATTATTCTTACTGTGCATTTTAAAAATTAAATAAGAACCAGTCATATAGTTACAAAGTTTTAATTAATTTAATTTTTTCATAAATAATTACTTTAATTTTTTCATAAATAATTACAATGAATCATTTAAATTATCCAATTAGAAACCACAACATGAGAAACCACTTCCAGCCAGGATTAAGGAATGAACTAACTATCCCCTAGACATTTCTTTTTTACTTAAAAATGACTCTATTCTAGGATATGTTGTCGTCACCCATGATGTCATTAATTATAATTACCTGTGTTGACATCAATGTTATAATTAGACTCATCATGTTTGTGTGTTCAATTTGCAAGAATACTTGAAATTTTTAAATATTACTCTTGAATTTATTTCAACATATTAGATATTTTGATTTGTTTAGAAATTTATTAATTTTGACTCAACACTCTGCCACGTGGTGTGAATAAATTTAAAAATAATATTTTACAAATTTTTTGTTTTATTTTTTGTCCAAATAAATATGACTACTACCCTATTCTAAACATAGCAAATGCTCCCGATCCTAAGTGTAATTTAACAAAACTTGGGATACAAAAAATAATTGAAAAAACAATCTGGCATCAAAGAAACAAAGAAACAATATACCTAATTTACATTTACACCATACATAATTTCTGAATACTTTCTTGGTATTTTTTGTTTGGTACAAAGTCTTATTCACGTTATAATAAATAAATAAATAAAAAGTTTTATTCAAAAATAAGATAAGAGAATCAATAAGCATTAATACAGCACAATTATTCTACATACTTAGATTTTTTACTCAAAAATATAAAATGTGTGAATTAGATTTATTCTATACATTAATACCATACTGCATCAATAAAATCTCAAACATACTATTTATGGGGATGATAATTTTCCTTACAAATATTATGGATAAATAAGAGTTTTCCAAATAACAACATTGTTACCAACTTTCTATGAATTCTTCAACCATTCAACAAAATTGTTGAAATTCTTGTAAGAGCTTCCTCCTTCACCAACATTTCTCATCGTGGATTCCTTAAGCTCGAAAGCTCTTCCTCTAAATCCATCATCTCCAATCACTTCATCTACCTTGTTCTCAATTTCTCCTTTTCTCACAATTCCACTCTCATCCCTCTCCAACCCCAACCCCACCTTCCAAACATCACAAATGTAACTCTGGTTAATGAATTGGTCCGCAAAGTAAGGCCAACACAAGAAAGGAACTCCGTTGCTCACCCCTTCCATGACAGAGTTCCAACCGCAATGACTCACAAAACACCCCACGGACGGGTGACTCAGCACCTTCTGCTGTGGGGCCCACCCCACCACCCGCTTACGGGTCCCCACTCTTTCTAAAAACCCATCTGGGTAATTAAAATTGGTTCCATTCGTAACAGATTCTGCTCGAACCACCCACAGAAACGGCCTGAGGGTGAATTCGAGCCCCAACGCCAGTTCTTCGAATTGGGTTGGGTTGAAAACTGCGAAGCTACCAAATGCAACGTAGATTACGGAGTTTGGTTGTTGTTGATCGAGCCACTTTAGGCAGGTTGGGTCTTCGGGCCAGATGTGTCCAGCTGAGTTCCCGAGGCGATTGCGGGCCAGAAGTGGGCCGATGGGTAGGATTTGTGGAGCCAAGGCGAATGCGCCGGGCTCAAGGTTGAGGGTGGAGTTGCAGATGAGCCAGTCTGCTGATTTCACTGCTTTGTTGTTTTTTTCCATCACTTGGAATATGATTTTCTGCATTGTTGAGCTGCCCATTCGGGTCCAGATGAGGTTGGTTGAGTTCATGACTGGCATGGAGGGAGATAGCTGAAACGTCTGGTTCTCTGTTGGGATTCCTGCAGTGGAAAATCAAGGCTACAGTCATAGTGGTTTTCATTTTCATTTTCATTTTCAATTTTTTTTTTTTTTTTTTTTTTTTTTTTTTTTTTTTTTTGAACTTGTGAGTTTTTAGGTGAGTAAATAAATGATTGTGTTGAAAATTTTGTATGAAGTAACCATGTCTGCATCAGAATTCTTTGGATTGTTGAGTCTATTGTGAAAATTTAAAAGTTAAAAAAAATAAAAAATAAATAACCCCTGCATTTTCATGTTATTTTTTTCTTTTTCTTTTTCTTAAGATGAAAAATGTGCAATTCTCATATGGTGTGAACTCACCTTATGTGAGAGGTGTTTGATTCTATAATCAAATTTTGTATTGTTGAACTTTTTCAAATATTGGTGACAAAGGATCAATATAAGAAAATACTGTGTCCGGATCTCTCTGGTCCCTTGTCCTAATGCCAATCTCCACCACATGATAGCTTAGAATAAGGAGACAGGAGAGGATCTAGGCAAAAGATACAACCTCCAAATGATCTTACCATCTTGATCAATTAGTCCGTCATCAATCAGCTTCGGGATGCTAAATCCCAAGACTAGCAAGGCGGCTGCAGCAGGCAAGAACGCTGCTTGCTTGATTCCCACCTTCTTCCCAACCTCCATGGCCCAACCGAGGCTCTGATCAGCAACAATGCAACTGATCTTCTCACCCTCTTCTTCCGACCCATTAATCTCTCGTATTAGCTCCTCAACTTTCCTGGGCATGACAGTCATGATCGCCTCAGACAACTTCCCTGCCACATTCCTCTCCCATGTTTCCAATCCATCAGAAATCGAAACCAAATGAATATGATCCCCCAAAACATCATCATCTGCGAGGGCATTCACAACGCGCTTGTGAGTAGTTTCAGTGTTCACAAATGTGATTTTGAATCCATGTTTGGCTAGGCATTGAGCAAGCTCCATGAGGGGAATCACATGGCCTTGTGCTGGATAAGGTAGAATCAGAAGATGTGGATTGTTGCCCATTCTTGTTCTTTGTCTACTTTGCAAATTCAACCAATATGGCAATATTTATGTGTAAGGTGAGTCTTATTTGTAGCATGGGCATTGATTTAGACCCCCTTAAAACACCTACCCCACAATCCCCTCATACACATGGAGATTGGGGATTGGGTGTGAACCAAAAAAAAAAAAAAGGAAAAATTGACCAATCAGGACTAAAGGGGGTCAAGGGGTGACCCCCCAAAGGGGGTCTCAACCTTTATTCTTTGTAGCATTTTGAGCATGTTTGAAGTGGCAAAGCTAATGTTGTTGTGTTGTCTGTTAGCTTTTGAGGCTTATTTGAGTTTCAAATTGAGGAATCTACTACTCTTCTTCTTTGTCCTTTGATGAAATCACTTGATGTTGCCCAAAAATAAAAAGAACTAAGAATGTAAATTATCATCCTCGTTGTGTTGTCAATTATTATCATAGATTTTGTAATTGTATTGATTATTAATGTTAAAGGATTGTGCTTCAATATGATATTTAATAGATAAGGTCCCAAATCTTGTGCAGGTTGATATGGACATTGTAAATAATAACAACAATGATTCATCCCCCTTTTCCCCCCACCCCCTTTGACCCCCTCTCTCTCTCATTGGTTACCTTTTCTTTTTCTTTTTCTTTTTTTTTCCTGCTCCTCCAATCACCACCCGCCACGTGGCAAAGGGGGGGTGAGGGGGTGACCCCCAAAAGGGGGTCCCAAGCATTATTCAAATAATAATCTGAAGCACAATTAGTCTAGCCGAGATTAAAAAAGATCAATGGATCCCTGTTTGGTTGTGTTTTTATTTTTTGTTTAATGTTTTAATTTTTCAAAAAAATACATAAAAATTGTTAGCAAACTTAAAAGTATTTTTAAAACCATTTATTTTTTTTAAATTTTTTAAAACAACCCAGAAACACAAAAAAAGTTATTTTTTGAGAGATGAAGGGAGATCAAGATCAAGAGCAAAAACTCTAAGAAGAAAATGTTGACAAAGGAATATGAATTATAATCCTTCTTGTTGTGTTCTCAATTATTATCATAAATTTTGTTGCTGTCTTGATTATTAATGTTTGGAGTGGAGAGAGTGTGGTCCAATATTAGGACATTTAATAAATAAATAAGATCCTCAATCTTGTACAATATGCAGGTTGACATGGACATTTCAATAATAATAATAATAATAATTTGAATCAGAAATAATACTCTTAGGTGAGATTAAAAGATTTGGATGAAATATTGATAGCAGGTCACCTAGTGTTTGGCATGGAGCTAATAGCCATTGGGGGACTAATATATAAATTGTCAAAAATAACATCATTTTAAACTTTAACTTTAAATCTCAAATTTTTTTATTATTTTATTTTATTTTTTTGGACATTGCGCGTGATTGCACCATACGGAGTACACGACAAAGAATCCAAATTCGAAATGAAATGTATTCACGAGTGAAAGCCTTTTGCTATTGCATTTTTTCAAAATTTCCATTTCCTTTTGTATGGAAAAGGTATTTTCGGAAAAAAATAAACATCAGATTTTACAGCTGTCTATAAAACTTCTTAAATTCTCATGTAAACATCTGGTTTACACTTAATCAAAAGATCACAAAATCAAACAATGATATACTGTTTCTTTTGAGTCCTCAATCGAACCACTTATATCAATAGTGGGACAGTTTAGCTTGTTTGGTTACTCAGAAATCTATGGTGGGAAGGTTGAAGGTTACTGGAGGGACATATTTTTTGGATGGTAACATGCGGTTAAGGTGGCACCGAAGTGCCAGCGAAGGTGTCACGTGTCCTTGACTTGATGCCGAGGCAATCTCGGCTAAGTCAAGGTTATTTGCGGAGATACCGGAATCCGAAATGAGCGGATAAGTTACAAGAGTCCTAGAATAAAGGAGGATTTTAGCCTGGATAAGGATAAAACTCTTAGGGAGTTTATTTTTATTTATTTGAGAGCTCTGGATAGGCATTGAGCCAGAGTCCATTGAAGCAAGGCTTCTACAGCGATCAAGATAGTGTTGGTTATAAAAGTAAGGCACCCTCGTGGGTCCAAGAAACGCTTTTGGTATTCTGAATAGTGAGTAAAGCACTTTTACTATCTTTGAGAGATAACTGACTTGATCGTCAGAGTGCCCCTGGGTGGACGAACCACCGCCAGAGTCTTTTTCTTTCTGTGACAGGTCGTTTGGGCACAATCTATTCTGCCAGTGTTCTCCAGCTGAGTACCTATTTGGTAGTGTGGTTAGAAAACAACACACACAATTTGGCGCCGTCTGTGGGAAATAAAGGAGAATAGATGGCCAACGACAGACAGAAAGAAAAGGTTGGGGACGACATCCCTACTGGGATTGGTAAGCACATTAACCCTAACGTGGAAGAGGATAACTACAACGAAGAAACTCAGGATCAGAATCCCAGAGAGAAAGATGTCGGCAAGGAGGGTGACGTACCAAAGAAGTCAGACTGAGGCGGGTATTATAACGAGGACGACATCCAGGTATGGAAAGATAGATGCCTGCAGAGGAACGGCGAGATGAAAGGAATGACGAACAAATTGGCAGACCTGCAATCGATCGTCAATTTCATGATGCAGAACAACGTCATGTAACCACCGTTTCCGTTACAAGATATGCCGATTCCAGTGGCCAAGAACAATGCCCAGAAAGGGGGCAGAAAACAGTCCCTACAGTCCCCCAACACACCAGGACAAATGAACACTCTCACCGGCCTTCAGGAGAGGTCGGGCAAAGAGAGTCAATAAGGGGAGATTCTCGGAGGACGCATCGTACTAAGGAAGCTGACCCCAACGAACATCGTGATGTTCAAGGGAAGGAATTTTGTTTCGACACAACTAATAGAGAGAGGTCCAAAAGGACTCATAACAACACCGGGAGTAGCGCACCGAAGAGACTGAAATCCGTTGATAGCCGAGCTCTTGGACGGACCAAGGAGGATTTGAGGGATTACCTCCAGAGGAAGTGACAAGATGCCGAGGTAACCTCACCAGTCAAGCCGAGAACGCCGTTTTCGGTAGAATTGGACAAGTTCGAAGCCTCAAAGAGATTCCACATGCCGAGATTCCAGATATACGACGGGAAGTTTGACCCTAACTTTCACGTCGGTTTGTACCTGAACTCAATGGCACTATACACCGGGAATGAGCCGTTGCTCTGCAAAGTGTTCCCCTCATCCTTTGAGAAAATTGCATCCAACTGGTTTCACAAGTTGCCGAAAAGAACTATGAAAAGCTGGGAAGGCCTAGCCGAGATGTTCATGGCTAGATTTGTGACAAACAAACTACAGCCATTGAGGGTGGATGCCTTGATGGCTCTAAGAATTGGTGAGGATAAAAGCCTTAGAAAGATGTAACCAAAAGGTGGTGGTCATGTTTTTTAAGAACGACCTGAAAGATGATTGCCTGCTCCGAAAATCACTGGCAAAGACATTTCTAAAATGTATGGAGGAACTTATGGCCAGGATAGAAAAGTATGCTAGGGCCGAGGAAGACACACCGGGGACAAAGGCGTCGAAACAAGAGAATAAAAATGGCTCGCTGAAGCGAGGCTGAAGTAATAGTGGGTACAATAAGCAAGAGACAAGACTGAGGGCCACACAGGCAGTCACAACCGTATTTCGGTCTACAAAGTCTTGGAAAAAATCCAGAATCAGCCGTATTATAGAGCACTAGAGAAGCTTCCTGGTGAATTCATGGGAAGAAGTCTGGGGAAACACTGTGCCTACCACAACGAGGATGTGCACCTAACTTAAGGGTGCAGAGCCCTAAAGGCACATCTAGAAGACCTGCTAAGACAAGGTCATCTAAGGGACCTGGTAGATGAGACCAGGACAAGGAAAGAGCAAGCAAGACTGCCACAGGCACCGACAGCACCACTTCTACCAACACCACAACTGCAAGCAGGTGGGCCTCGAGTGATCAATGTGATTCACTCGAAAGTCAATGAGAACGAGATATGTGGGGAAACTCAGAAGGTAAAACACTTGCAACATGTGTATCAAGTTCGGCAGAAGAGACCTAGGGCAGACGAGTGTCAGGGACCAGTGGTATCCTTTATTGAAGACAACCTAGAGATGGTGCAGCATCTACACAACGATGCCTTGGTAATATCCCTCCAGATTGGAGAGTGCCAGATAAAACGAATTCTGATCGACCAAGGCAGCTCTTGTGACATCATGTACGTTAGGTGTTACAAGGAGCTTGGCCTTCACTAAGATGATCTGGAACAATCCAATGGTCCAATGGTCGGGTTCAATAGAACGCCGACATGGCCCCTGGGGGCAGTAAGTTTGGAGGTACAGGCTGGCACCAAGAAGGTAAAAACTGAGTTCATAATAATTGACACTCTCTCCCCTTTCAATGCTATCTTGGGAAGGCCATGACTGCATGCAATGGGGGTTGTTCCCTCAACATTGCACCAGCTATTGCGATTCCCAACAGAACATGGAATTGAGTAGGGCTGAGCAAGGAATCCGTGAAATCCGTAATCCGATCCAGTCCAGTCCAATCCGATAGGTTTGGATTGGTTTTTTGAATCCGCGGTTCGGTTCCGGATTGAAGAATTAAAAATCCGTAGTCCACGGATTGGTTCTGGATTGAACCCCACGGTTCCGGATTGGAACCGATCCGGACCGTATACAAATAGTCTATATTTTTATTATACATCCTCCCCCATAGTATCTTCTCGTATTCTATATAAAATCTAAACTCAAACCTAAAACCGTATAATATCTTATTTTATTACTTTTGTTTGTATTTTCTTATGGTTGTTTAAATTCAAGAGCCGTATGTCACTATTATAAAAAAACATGTTGCTATTATGGAACTGATATAGCGCTATGTTTATATTTTTATGAAATTAAAGTGTTATATATATATATATATATATTTGTTATTTAATTATGTGAATCCGTGGTCCTAAACCGATCCAATCCGTATTTAAATGGATTGGTTCGGATTGGTTCCATGATTTAAACGGATTGGATTGGTTCCAATTTTTCAGGAACCGTAGATAACGGATTGGTCCTGGTTTTACCCCAATCCGGTCCAATCCGGTCCATGCTCACCCCTAGAATTGAGGAGGTCAGAGGGGATCAAGTACAGGCAAAGAATTGCTCCATGGAAGTAATGAAATCCACCTGCAACATACGAGAAGCAGAAGCAGCAGAGATTGAAGATGAGGACATGGAGGTCCTTGAGGACGTTGGCAAGGAACTAGCCGAGAAAAGTGAGGAAGCCCTAAAGAAGATCTTAGTCCAGCAAGGGGATGAAGAACACTTCTTCCTCCTCGACTCAGGCTTGGCTAAGGAAGAGGAAGGGGAATTAGAGGCGTTCTTGAGAGCAAACCTTGAGGTGTTTGCCTGGACCCTGTACGAGATGCCTAGCATTGACCCCGAGGTCACTTGCCATAAACTAAATGTGGACAGGTCAGCTAAACTGTCATCCAGTGAGCAAGGAGGCTGACATTGATGCATGTTGAGGCAGTAGAAAAAGAAGTGGATAAACTTCTAGAAGCCAGAGCCATTCGAGAGGTAAACTACCCCGATATGGCTATCAAACACGGTTATTGTAAAGAAAAAGAATGGGAAGTGGAGGGTCTGCCTGGACTTCACCAGCCTGAACAAGGTTTGTCCCAAAGACAATTTCCTACTACCCAAGATTGACCAATTGGTGGATGCCACTTCAGGGCATGGAAAGATGAGCTTCCTAGACGCTTATAGGGGGTACCACCAGATAGCCATGTACCCCCCAGATGAGGAGAAGACTGCATTTATCACCCTAAAAGGTTATATTACTACAGAGTGATGCCTTTTGCGTTAAAAAATGCAGGAGCAACTTACCAGAGATTGGTTACCAAGATATTTAGGCATCTAATAGGCAAAACAATGGAGGTATACATTGATGACATGGTCGTGAAGACCAAGGAACCTGAAGATCATTTGGCCGACCTAAAGACAGTCTTTGAAATTCTAAGGACATTTCGGCTCTGACTCAATGCAATGAAGTGTGCATTTGGAGTTGGGTTAGGGAAATTCTTGGGATACTTGGTCACCAGAAAGGGCATTGAGGCAAGCTTGGATCAAATCAAGGCCATTCTGGAGTTAGAGAGCCCAATGTCGGCAAAGCAAGTGCAGATGTTGACTGGAAGGGTTGCAGCCCTAAACAGATTCATAAGCAGAAGTTCTGATAAATGCAAACCTTTCTTCAGTCTAGTAAAAAAAGCCACGGACTTCTTATGGATAGAGGAGTGCGAAGTCGCCTTGGCTAACTTGAAGAAATACTTGACCACATCTCTAGTTCTCTCAAATCCAGTACTTGGAGAGGAGCTGTTCTTATACTTGGCGGTCTCAGAGCATGCAGTAATTGCAGTAATAATCATGGAAGATAAGGGAGAACAGAGGGCAGTTTACTACATAAGTAAAACCCTAGCAGATGCAGAGACCAGATACTTGCCCTTGGAGAAGTTGACACTGGCTCTAATAATGGCCTCCAAGAAGCTAAATCACTACTTTTAAGCCCACAAGATTGTGTTAACTAAGCATTCTTTGAAGTCCCTGTTGTAGCAAGGAGATCTGATAGGTAGGATAGCCAGATGGGCAGTGGTGTTGGGCCAATATGACCTGGAATTCAGACCCAGAACAGTAATCAATGGCCAAGTTTTGACCGACTTCGTGGCCGAGTTCACACCAAGCGCCATCATACATCGAGCTCCGTCGAGCCGAGGTATAAGATGTCCAGGTAAACAAAGAGAAACCCAGCTAGGAATAGCAGAACAGAGGAAAGAAGAGAAACTCAGGCCCTGTAGTATTTATGTTGGCGACTCCTTCCGATTGTTTGTTGACAGAAGTTTAAGACAAGAAGCGGGGGCAAGAGTAGTGCTAGTATCACCGAATGGACAGATGCTGGAACAATGCATTCATTTGGGGTTTAAGGCCTCAAACAACGAAATAGAGTATGAAGCACTGATAGCAGGATCAAAGTTGACAGCAGCAATGGAAGCCGATGAGGTAATGGTCTTCTGTGACTCTCAGCTTATCGTCAACCAGGCAACAGGCGAATACACTGCCCAAGATGAAAGGCTAGTGGCCTATGTCAAGGAGGTGGGCAAACTGATAGCATTGCTCCAAAATTACAAGTTAGTCGAGATGACAACAGACATACTGATGCCTTGGCTAACCTGGCTAGTGCAATAAAACCAGGAGAGACAAAGACAATAATGGTTGACTACTTATCAGATCCAAGTGTAGAACCACTTAGCACAAAGCATGAAGCAATGTGTGTGGAGATGAGAGCAAGTTGGATGGATGCAATAGTAGTATTCCTCAAAGAGGAAAAACTACCAGATGATCATAAAGAAGCACACAAGATCAGACTGAAGTCGGCAAGATTTAGTCTGACAACAGAGGGGCATCTCTACAGAAGATCTTTTATTGGTCCCCTTTTGAGGTGTGTGCTTCCTTCACAAGTGGAAGACTTCTTGTATGAGATACATGAAGGAGTATGTGGAAGCCACACTGGGAGCAGGTCACTTGCTCATAGGGCCATTACTCAGGGGTACTAATGGCCCTATATGCAGAAATATGCTAAATCCTATGCCATAAAGTGTGAGAAGTGTCAGAGGTTTGCACCTTTGATACACCATCCAGCAGCAGACTTGAACCCAGTGTCCAGCCCTTGGCCATTTGCCCAATGGGGCATGGATCTTATTGGACAACTGCCTCAAGCAACTGGACAAAGGAAGTTCCTGTTAGTGGCAACAGATTACTTCACCAAGTGGGTTGAAGTTGAACCCCTTGTAAAGATTCGGGACAATGCTAAATCCTATGCCAGAAAGTGTGAGAAGTGTCAGAGGTTTGCACCTTTGATACACCATCCAGCAGAAGACTTGAACCCAGTGTCCAGCCCTTGGCCATTTTCCCAATGGGGCATGGATCTTATTGGACAACTGCCTCAAGCAACTGGACAAAGGAAGTTCCTGTTAGTGGCAACAGATTACTTCACCAAGTGGGTTGAAGTTGAACCCCTTGTAAAGATTCGGGACATTGATGTAAATCTTATGGAAGAACATCATCATCAGGTTTGAGATCCCAAGGGCAATAATAGCAGACAATGGTACACAGTTTGATAGTAAGCTAATCAAGAGCTTCTGTGAAAAATACAAGATCAAGAATTTTTACTTTACTCCAAGCTTCCCTCAGAGTAATGGCCAAGCAGAAGCATCCAATAAGGTTATCCTAGATGGAATTAGGAAAAGGCTGGAAGCAGCAAATGGTTAGTGGGTGGATGAGTTGCCTAGTGTACTCTGAGCATATCAGACTACACCGAGAAGATCAACTGGGAAATCCCCATTTGCCATGGCTTATGGCATAGAGGCAGTAATTCCACTGGAGGTCGGCATCCCAGGGATCAGAACCCAGGGAGTAAAGAATTGAACTAATGATGCATTTTTAGCTCGAGATCTAGACTTATTGACAGAAAGAAGGGAGAAAGTAGCAATTCAGCTGGGGACATACTAGAAGCAGCTTGCCAAGGTTTATAACAAAACGGTCAACCCATGAGAGTTTCAAGTTGGGGACCTCGTCCTAAGAAAAGTCGTCGACAACAAGAAGGATCCGGAGAGGGCAAGCTTGGCCCAAATTAGGAAGGACCATATAGAATCATCTCGGTCCTGGGCAATGGGGTATATCGGCTTAAAGACAGTGAAAGCAAAGAATTGGCAATACCCTAGAATACTTGCAACCTGAAGTTCTTCTATCATTAAGATTTCATTTTGTTTGTTTCTTTAAAATCTTTTGTTATTAGCCGAAGTAATTAATAAAATTTTAGCTCGATTTTTTATTTCAAACTTGTGTAAAACAATTGACCAGTCACTTGGTGATGTTTCTAATTGAAACATGATGAATAACTTAGAATTATTATATGGCAGATGTAGACACCCCATTTTTTACCACCCTTAAGACTTGGGCGTTACTGATGGTTTACTTGGTGATGAAAGGTGTGCAGTGCAAAACGGTCAATTTCTTCGGCGATAGGAGATTCAAATCCAAACCTCACACCCCATTTTGGACCAAAACTATTTTGGACCAAAACTATTTTGAATGGTTTGTAGACCTTAAAACCCTCTCTTTCAAAATATTTTTGAAAATAGGCTCCTACGATGTCCCGACGCTCGCATTTTGTTAAATGTCGCGCTTTTCGATAAACCGAGCAAGGACAAAGTTGAAATGAATGAAAGAGAGTTAAAATCTTTGAAAATTATTTCAAAACACCTTGCTTAAGGGTTTGAAGTTGAAGAAAAGAGGAGAAGAGGGAAGAAACCAAGTTGGAGAAGAAGATGGGCATGAATCGCTAAGAGAGGGACGAGCAGTCCTCACTAAATCAGGCATATCTGTCTATGCACTTGGAGTTAAGGTATAAGGCCACCACCGTTGGAAAGGAGAATTCCAGGGCTTCATGTTTCACTTAAGAATCTCCTAAAGCCGTGTCCGGATGGGGGAGATATGAATGGTTGAAATTGGGCATCATTCCGGTTGGACCGAAACTGGGCAGCCTTCACTAAAAGTGGAATATCTCTTAGCACACATGGAATTTTCATGCAAGGCTACCACCATTGGAAAGCTCACTTCTGGGGATTCCGTTTAGGCACAAGAATAACTAGAAAAGGAGTTCATATGAAGGAGTTATGCCCATTCGAAGTTGGACCTGCAGAGTAGAATTTGGTACCGGCCACAAATATGTGCTACCGGCCACATAAGTAACATACTGGCCAAAAAAGTAGCAGGCCGGCCATCACAAGTAGCAGGTCGGCACTAAAGATGGCCGGCCGGCCAGAAGTGCCCAAAACTCATATTTTTGACAGATATTTCATTTCCAGCTGTTTCCAGCAAGCTCCAACTGTCCTATAATCAGATATTTTCAACCAAAAGCTGATTTGTGCTATATATGAACCTATATCTCCCATTTTGCAAGGGAGAACTTCCTAAGCAAGTTTTGGAGCTTCTCACTCTAAAAGGTCCTCTCTCTCTAGAAATTTCAGACCTAAAAACCTCTGCCTCTCTCTCTAGAGCCTCTCTTCATTGCCCTTTTGTGCATAAAAGTCCATAGAGGTAGAGAAATACTTCTTGTTTGCATATACATCCTTCATCAAAGTTAACCCCCATTGGGCTGAGGTTTTTGGAGGATCATTTTGAGCTTCAAAAGCTGGTCTTAGCTCAAATTTTGGGCTGGTTTTGCAGCTGTGCATCAAGGGTAACATCTCTCTCCCTTTTAGCTTGTTTTGCATACTAGCTTTGCCATAAGTTTTTGAACTACTTTAAGGCTGTTTTTGGGGTGGTGTTGAACTACAAAAACCTTTGTTTTTCCTCTGTTTTTCAGTCCTAAAAGTCTTGATTTGTGCCTTGGTTGGCTAGGGCTATTTTTCAGTCCTAAAAGTCTTGGTTTGTGCCTTGGTTGGCTAGGGGGTTGTCCTCCCTTTTGCTCTTTGGCTTGTAAAGCCTTTTCAGCCAACTTCCTAAGCTTTTGAAACCAACTTTTTGTGGCCTTTTAACCACTGAAATCCATAGGATTTTCAGTGGTAAAAACCCTATTTTGAAGGCTCAAATGGGTGGGGGTTGTCCCCCCGCCTCTTGTCTTGTTTACTTGTGTTGATGGCCCTCCAAAAGAGCATGTGTTTCTACTTCTTTGAGGCTTTGTTTAGCTTCATTTTTGTGACTTTCTAGATCTTCCATAAATCTTTTTTGGGCTGTCTTGCTCATCTCTTGCATGCTTATTGCACTTGTAGTGTAAATCCCCTTTGCTAGCCTTGTTGGCCTTACAAAGTAGCATGTTTGTTAAGCATATATGGGCTCCATTTCAGCATGTTTTTGGTCATTATTTAGCATGTCATAACTCAGTCCAAAGTTGGTTTGATGGCTCCTTGCATGCATCATGCACTTGTAGTGCATTTCCATGAAATTGTCTTAACATGCTTTGTGCTTTGAGCCTTGTTTTTAGCATGATTTTGGCTTGACCCAAAGAAGCTTTTAGTCATGTTTCACCATGTTTAAGCTCTGTTTGGTGTTGATTTGATCATATATGCCATGCTTTGTATAGCCACCATGCATTCTAGCTTGTTAGCTTTGGGTGTGTGAGTCATTAGCATGCTTTACTTGGCTCATTTCAATGATTTTACATCATTGGTTATGATATTTCAGTCCATGTTTCATGCTTGTATGCTCGCATTTTCCATCATTTCAATGCTTTGAAGACTTGGCGTTTTATGCTCCATGATTGGGTCATTGTGCATGCCTTTAGACTTACGCCATTTAGATGTCATCTAAGTGGGTTTTGGGGCTTATTTTGGCATGATATGATTCTGTTTTGCATTGAATAATCCACGCCATGTTTGGTTGTGATAGGTGTAGAGTTAATGTCCCTTTTATAGCTTTGAATGCCCTTTGTTTTGGCCCATTTTCTTAGCATGTGTTTTGGCCTTGTTCCATGCATGCTCTAACCTTGTTTTTGGTCTGCCTTGGGACTGTTTTAAGTCTCTTGGCCCTTTGGGGCTTGGTTGATATGGTCATGGCTTAGAACCCCTTGGCTAGCCTCAAGTTTTGGATACTCCTTGCATGCTTTACTTGGAGTTTGATTGGTTTGGCACCACTCTTAATATGATTTCAGAGCTTAGCATGCTTGTCATTTTGTTCCATAATTAGTCTCTTTTAAATGTGTTTGTGAGTTGTGCTTTTATACCTCATTTGTGAGCCATTGCATGAGCTTCATTTTGGTGCATGTCAAGCCATCATTTTAGTCCATTTGGCCACTGATTTTGGCATGCTTGAGAGCTACCCATGTTAGTGTAAGTCCATCTCACCATGTTGTTGCATGCTTGTTTCATTTTGCATGTTGTTGCATGCTATACATGTTCACATGTTTAGGTTGTATGCCTATTGCCTATTGCCTATTGCATGCTTGTGTTGCTTTGTTAAGTTCATCATGCATGTATTACATTGGTCTAAGTATACTTGCCTTTGCATGTTATTAAATGTTAGCCTATTGACATGTTGTTGCATGTTCATCCATCTTGCATACTTGTTAAGTTACATGCTTGTTTGCATGCTTGTCTTTGCATATTGTTATATGCTAGTTGCCTTGTATAGTATTGTTGCTTGCATGCTCATGTTGCATTAGTTTGCTTGCATGCTTAGGTTGCATAGCATTGTGTGCGCATCCCTTGCCTCTTGAATCAATCATGATAGAGGTTGGGGCCCTTATGTGTTTTTGTGCATTTCATTTGATATCAAATTGCACACTTGGCGCCTTTGGCCATCATGCATTGAAATGCGTGATTGGTGGCCCGAGGGTCGAGAACCAAACCCCCTTGAGTTCATAGCATGATAGGGAGGGTGGTCGTGCATACATTGTCTTGTAAATTCCTTACCATGCATTGTCTGTCCTCTGCTGCAGCAAAAACAGTGTTCTGCAAGAATAGATGGCCGGTTGGCCCTCTTAAGTGCCGGCCGGCTAGAAGAGTCCAGCCGATGGCCCCACTTTTGGTCGGTGACCATTTCCCAATGGCCAGTGGTCCTATCTTTTGGCCGGTGACATCCCACAATACTCAGGGAGTAATTCAGAGGCATCTCAAGGATTTTCACAGTTCTCAGAGGTGCAGAACAATGCAAATAGAGGCAACATGTGGCATGGCAACGGCTTTCCGAGCGGGGCGAATCAAGCATGCATGCATTTGACCCTCTTTCCGAGGCAGCTTTATTGCTTTAGTAGCTTAATTAATTTGTTAATTAATTAAGGTTTTGTAATATATAATTAGCTAGAGTAGTTAATTATTTATTTGGTTTGTATTATTCTTTTGGGCCCTCCGAGAGAGGGCGAATTTTGTAATAAGCGTGCGTGTGTGTGATGCATGTCTTTCAACCCCACGTCTTTCTCCCTTTTACTTAACTGCTTTCAATGGTTAGTCTTAAGGCACGTTTCAATTAGCATACTAATGATAGCATGTTTGCATACATTTATTTGTATTGCACGCACCGGACTCGGCGCATTATACTAACTGCATTGTATTTCAATTCCTGCTTGAATACATGTATCAAGTTGCATTTCACATGACATTTTAGAATAGCCGAGCCTATCTTAGTTGCATTTTTTATGTGTTGCATTAGCCATTGCTAACATGAACTAGGATCATGCATTTGATTACTAACTAGTTTCCTGTTTTCGCTCGAAGTACTAGGTAAGCATTTATGCTTTAGCATCTTGCATGTGTGTGAGTGTTAACATGACAACATGCTTGCCATGAGGCTAATTGCTTATGTGATATAACTGCCTGAATGCCTGTGGGTGAAGGTTGGGTTGCTTGAGTTGGAATAATTCGTCGAAACTCGTGTTTTAGCCTACTTGCGAGTAGCAAACTTCAATCCATTTTCAAAACAAACGAATATGCGATGTTTTGTTCCAACTTAGGCAATCCAGTCTATTCTTGTATGTTGTGTGCATCACATAGCAATTCTAGGCTAATAACCGGAATAAGAGCACATAATGTTTTCAAAACTCGATATCATGGTTAGTAGAGGCCGATCTTTGATCGGGCGAGCGGGGGTGCTCACGAAGTGACCTTCCCCAATCGTACCCAAGTTCTCGAGCTGAGGCAACTTTGGTGATGATGGACACGTGGCCTTAGGCACGAGTCAGGGTTTCCTAAATTTCCCAAAACAAAATATTTAGGTGGCAACTCTGTATCTGGCAAAGCAGTCCGTGTTTGGCACTTCTTTCTAAAAATGAGTTTTTCAAAACGATTTGCCGAATTTGGGCTCTTTGATGATTCATCGGTCTTGCATTGCACTCTGCGAGATTAGATACAAGACCATGACATTGAGTCCTGAACTGTAGTAAGCCCCAATGAACAAAATGGGATTCCCTCCCGGGATGTTCGGGGACGTCTACAGTTTTTGGCGACTCTGCTGGGGATGTAGAGAACTTGACTCGAACTTGACTCGAACTCATGATATCTTATTTTGACTATACTTATGTGTTTCTTTGCATTGCATTTGCATCGGTGCGCCTAGGACACCGTGTTTGCCGTTTGCTATTCCTGAACGGTTTGTCGGAGGCTCGCTTTGAGAAGCGTGCCATAAGGCTGACCGGTTACGGGCTCTGCCACAATTGGAACACAAACCCCAATTTTTATCGGGGCACCCTTTTTGACCATTCGACCTAGTGCATATCGGAATCCATAGTGACTCTTCCAAACTAAGGACAGGTTGCTTATCCGATTATAGGTTGTTTGAAACCACTGTGTGTGTAGTGAAACCCTAGTTCCTGACAAAATAGGACAGGGAAACCCTACCCCAACGTAGGGGTGTTTTGGCTCTCATTTGCTTGTTATGTGCTTTTAGAGTGTGCCTCTACAGGGAATGCATATATCAGTTTGCAAGTTTGTGTATTAGGCCTTAAGGCATCAGTATTTGGAGAATCAGTTTTACCTGAGGGTATCATTTTACAGGCAGAATTTTTGGACAGAATTCAGTAAAGAGTGCAGTCATTCGGCTATGCTCATATCTGTTCTGGTGAAATCGGGCTGAGATGCTGCTTGTTTTCTCTTTTGCAGAGGTAATCTTGGAACCATAGCTTCAGAAGGCTCCAATATCCCCCGAGTACACCAGACTTGTGTTGATAGACTTTGTCAGGTCAGAGATTCAGTTCAAGAGCAACCAGTTTTCCTTCGCCAGTGGTAAGGCAAAGAAGGGCTAGACAGAGCTCATTGTTTCATCTGATCCGACAGTCACCAGTCACGTCATCAGCAGACCCGTGATGGCACAGGGTTCGAAAGAATTTATGGCCGTGATAATAGCGTTAAATCAGGGAACTGCCATGCAGGATGAGACCAGTGCTGAAATGCAACGCCCATCTGGGGCATCTGCTTGGCATCCAGCTTCAGAACCCCAACCGAACTTTGACCCACTTCTACCAACTGAAGATTTGCAGGGTCCGGATCCCCAAGAAGGATTGGCTCTAACCTGAGTTGTCAGACCCCTGGTGCAGCCTAATAGGAGGCTTTATTCCCTTGATGTTAATGAGCTCGATCTGACCGCGGTGAAAATTGCTAACCTTGAGAAACAATTCAAAAAGGCACAGGGCCTTAACTTCATTCCTGACATTAAGGATGGGTACACCGAGGCTGCCGTACGACACCCAAACAGATTCAAAATGCCACATATTGACCGTTTCGACAGGTCTGGAGATCCTATGGTACATATCCGGCTTTTCTTGGATGTCCTAAAGCCGATGGGTCTGACTAAGCCACAGAAACTCTCTCTATATGGAAGAACCTTGCTGGGTGTAGCAACCGCTTGGTATGCCAAATTAGAGAATACAGTGAAACAAAACTGGGAAGAATTGGCTGAGGCCTTTGTTGATCAGTATTCTTACAATACCCAAGTTGAAATGACCACTCAAGAGCTAGAAGCTGCGCACCAAAATCCTACAGAGCCGTTTGTGGAATTTGTTGCAAGGTGGAGAGCAAAGGCAGCACAAATGACAGATCGCCCATCTGAAAGGGATCAAGTGCGGATAGTGGTGCGAAACCTCGAGCATGATATGTTGCAAAAGTTGATAGTCGCTCCACTATTCACTTTCAAAAGTTTGCATGAACTGGGGGTTCAGGTCGAGAATGCGTTCAACAGTGGGATCATTCTCAGAACAAGTAAACCAACAAGGAGGGCGATTTCAGGGAGTACCAATGCTGGTAGTAGCGTTATTCCCAAACCCACTGAAATCAATACAGTTGCCACAGCCGACCCTTTTGCCAATCCAAGCCTAAAAACCGTCGGCCAAGCCCGAGCTCAGGGCAAAACTTTCACCCCCCTCTATATGAGCCTGACTAGCGCACTAAAAGTCTTGATGGAAAGAGGGTATCTCAAACCCCTCGATCCTCAACCTCTGCCTGACCCACTCCTAGCCAGACATAGCCCCTCCAAGTACTGTGTGTACCATCAGCAGCGCGGTTATGGCATCGACCATTGCTACCGCCTTCGTCATGAGGTCCAAAATCTCATCGACAACCGGACGATAGCTCCACCTTCAGACCCCAATGACCAAGTATCTCATCCACATCTCAATCTAATCCACACACTGGCTGTCCCTTACGACCCCAGCGTATACATCACCCCAGTCCATTTACCCAAGCCTGAAGTGTTTATCCCAGAAAGTGTGGACTTATGCATGATGGATGCACCTGGACCCCAATCATCTCAAACCCGTGAGTCGACTACTTCTAAACTGATGAGAATGATCGAAGATCTTCAGAGAACTGTGACAGATTTAGCCTTCGGGATATTGGTTCCGTCATCGACCACACCACATACTGGGAATTTCATGTCAAAAGGCTCCCCAATCTTGGGACGGGCTGCATTTGAAGAAGGCCAATCCCTTGGCAAAGTGGAAGCCTGTGGAAAGAACAAGGTAGGGGTAGACATTGATCCTCATGAACACCTTCTGTGGGCTGTTGAGGCTTTGAAAGTCGAGGAACTGAACAAAGAGCAAGTGCTCGCAGTTGTTGCAAAAACTGTGGATGACACTTTCGCCACTCAAGTCAGGGACAGTTTGAATCAAGGGGCAAGCTGGGAGAAGGGCCGTCATACCAGGAATGTTCCTTTCAGCTCTAATCCAGTGCTCGAAAGAGATTAGCAAACCCAGTCAGCGCCTATCAATCCTTTTGCTGGTGCGTCTAGCAAAACTGCACAAACCTCAAAACACCCACCTCGGGGCCAGAGGGTGTTCACCCCACTGTACATGTCTCTATCAGCAGCCTTGAGGGTCCTGATTAGGAAGGGGGATCTGAAACCCCTGGAGCCGCGGCCACTGCCAAACAAACTTCCTCCCTCCCATGATTCGGCAAAGTACTGTGCTTTTCATCAACAAGTTGGCCATGGCACTTACAGTTGTTGTCGTCTTCGCCACGAAATACAAGATCTAATTGATAAAGGGGTTATCGTCGCACCAGACCCTGCAAAGTCTATCGGCACTAGATCAGTGCATTGGGGGGATAATGTGATGTGATCGGGGGGATGAACCACCTGCGGATGGCACCCAGTTTACTCCGGATGTGGCGTTTGGCACGCACTGTTTTGAGCAATGTACAAATGCTGTAAATTTTTCTTTCTGACTTGGGTATTGGGTCAGTCTTGTTGTGTTCTATAGAGTCAGTCTTTTTGTGCTGAGTCAGTCAGGTTTGTCTTGTTGTATCGAGTCAGTCCTGTTTTGTTAGAGTCGGGTGATTTTGGGGGTGTTACCTCGGACATCACTTGCTTGTTTTGTGTTTGTCTTTTCATTTTCTTTTGAGTCTGTTTCTGCCTTGGAGCCAGTTGTGCCAACAGATTTTGAATGAAACAGCAGTGATTTTCACACTCTTGTGTTTGCTTCTGCCTTGTGCCAGTTGTGCCAGAAGTTCTGAATGAGATGGCAGTATTTGACTAGAAACTGTGTCTTTTCTGTGCTTTGAAATCATTACATTGACCTGAGTTTTTCAAAACTTTTTGAACACTGTGATGAAAACGAAGAGGAAGAAATTCCTCGGGTTTTGTAAAATTTGATCAACTGAGAGAAAGAGAGGCATGCTAAGCCCTTAATGATTGAGATCATGTTTGTTAATGTGAGTACTGAGAAGGATCCTGGCTTGATCCAGATTGGTTCTACATTGTCTTCGACGCGAGCGATTAGTCGCTTTCTTAAAAGATTTCAAAAAAATGTTTTGCGTGATCTTGCGAAGACCTGTGTGGAATCGCTCTTGAGATTGTGCAGCTTAGGATCACTCTCAGCCTCGAGACTCAACCCCTTTGCTTCCAAACCTTGAACCTTAATTCAGAATGTTCAAAGGTCAATCATGATGTGAGGCTTGTATGGCCAGATCAAAAGCAACCCTTGGACTAGGGGCAAGAAGGTCAGATATGATCAAAAGGAACTTTGCAAAGCTAGATTAGAAGCACCCCTCGAACTAGGGGCACAAAAATGCCAGATGTGCTCGAAGAGTCAAACATTGGGACATTTCTCAAGCTAACGAAGATCGGCAAGAATGCCAAATCCCAGAAGGGAGGAAAGAAGAAGACATTGCTGAAGGACAACCGAGTTTCTATCCACAACACTAGGGACAAATTCACCCTCCATTGGATGGACTTCTACATCATTAGCGAACAACAGCCATTCTCTTGGATTCAGATGACTTCAAGATCTCAAAACCATTTGACATGGACAAAGCTACATTTCTACCCTTGAGAGGCTCACTAAGCCGAAAACCCGGAAGGGTGACCCAGGCAAAAGTTAAAGCAAGAAAAAAAAAAGAAAAATGCAAAAAAAAAAAAATAAAGAAAAAGAAATAAAAAATCTTGAAAAGATTGAAGAAAAGAAAATGAAAAGAAAATAAGAACAAAGCTCACAAGGTTGAAAACCCAGAAGGGCGGCCTTGGCAAAAGTTGGAGCGCAAAAGGAGAGGTTAATACCCGAGTGTACCTTACCCTGGAACTAAGTTAGGCCTGATTCCCATGTTTGGGATACATAGGCAACTTCATTCTGAAGTCCGGCCATAAACACTTCAAAATCGACTGTGTCCATGTAATGGTTCTGATCATCGTTGTCTTCTCTGTATCCGAGAGTTTGGTTGTGATCGTCACCTTGAGAACTGGTTGCAGTGTGCTGCGGCACTATCTAAACAAGAGGCAACTTTCCGTTGCCATACAGTGTTGCAGTGCTATTCAAACAAGGGGCAACTCCCCGTTGCCACGTAGTAGCCTTCAGCCAAAGGGCAATTTTTCATTGTTTTGGATCTGAGGTTGTGCATCTCAAGAGTAAATTTTGCATTGGTCGAGCAATGGCCATTTGCAGAAATAGTGTTTGAGAATTTTTAATGAAGTTGACTAATTCTCTTGAAAATTATTCCATTTTTCTAAAACTGGACCATTCTTCAGACCCAAAAAGGGAAAGTTTTCAGTGCTCATAACCTAACTTTCATGATTTCAAATCAGAAAATTGAACAAACATGTTAATCTAACTCTCATATTGGTCAAAATTGTTTTAGTAGAAAGCCAAAACAAAAAAATGGTCAAAATGATGAACTAGGGGCATAGTTGAGTCAGGTGTTTTGTCTTTTCGCCATTGTCAACATACTTTCCAGAAAGGGCACTCTACTTGCCAAGAAGGGCACTCTACCTGCCAGAAAAGGGCATAACTAAAGCAAACAGCAAAGGGCAGAAAGCTCTCACATCCTCTGAGCAACGAGGTATCAAATCGAGTGCAAAGCACAAACTGGAATGGATCTAGATATTCTACTCCCTCATCTGGGCAGATCTGATCACGTCTAAACTCCCAGCAGAGCATCGTTAACCGATGTCAGTTGCTGATTTGCTACACACCCAATTGTAGCGCAACCCCTCTGTGGGAGGAACTCACTGGCTATGCGCAGAAGAAAGAGAATCTAGCAGCATGCTAGGGGCAAGAGCCCATAATTTCTTGTTTATCCATCAACCACCTAGGGGAGGGATAAAAAATGAGAGATTGAAGAATAGAGAGATGTGCGCTGAGAGAAAAAGTGAGGAAAAGGGCTTTTTCAGAAAAACAGAGCCTGAGGGCCGAGTGATGTGAGAATTACAAATGAGAAAGGGTGGGAAACAATACCCGGAGAAACAGGCTCCATGTGCACATTTGAGTCTTGTGTTTTGTTGTGTTTTGTTTGTCTCGATTCTTATTTTGAGTCGTTTCGAGTGTCAATAGGTGTGTTTAGGTTGTTTACCTTTGTTTTTCTTCGTTGAGCTGTGATGCGCTGTGTCCAGTCGTAGGCTCAATACCCGATTGAGAATCCTTTTCTCACTCTCATTTTCAAAAATAAATCATTTTGTGCTCAGAGTGCTGTGCCATTCTCCACATTTGTGCAAAACAGGTTTTGTTCTTCCATAAAACTGCAGGGTTCAACCCAGGTCATATGAGAACAGTAAAACCAGGACCTATCTGAAGCTATATTGGTTCCAGACTGCAAAGCAAAAGAAAATAGGGAAAATTGGAGCATCTGACTTTGTTTCAGATTTCGGGATTGCATTCCAGGTGCACCTTCTCAGACCTCGCCGTTTCTCTGGAGTACGAGTGTATCTTGACCCCAAGTGTAAGCTTGCTTCAAGTCAGAATGGCAGTTCAGGCAGCACCTGAGGGTTTCACATGCAGATGTTACCTCTCGCCAATATGAACAGGGTGTACCCTTTTGAGCTGAGCGTGTTGCCAAGTCCGCTGAGAGGTAAATCGGAGATCGCGTTTGAATTGGTCTCGTTAAGACTTGTATTTCCTTATTCAGTAGTTTACTTCAAACATGCTGTTGATGTTATCCTCTACCTGCATTGTTATGCACCCTTTCAGTTGCATTGTTATGCATACTCCACCTGCATTGTTATGCACGTTACTTGCATTATTATGCACACTCTAGTTCCATTGTTATGCACACTTTACCTGCACTTGTTAGTGCATTGCATCGCACTGTTTTGTGCATTACATTTCATTCGCACTATTTTACGCATCGCACTGTTTTGTGCAGTTTACATTCGTGCTATTTTGCGCATCGCACTATTTTGTGCATTGCATTTGCTCGCGCTATCTTGCACACCTCATCGCACTGTTTTGTACATTATATTTTGTTCACGCTATTTTGCGCATCGCACTATTTTGTGCATTACATTTCATTCGCGCTATTTTGCGCATCGCACTGTTTTGTGCAGTTTACATTCGCGCTATTTTGCGCATCGCGCTATTTTGTGCATCGCACTATTTTGTGCATTGCATTTGCTCGCGCTATCTTGCGCACCTCATCTGCACTTGTTAGTGCATTACATTTTGTTCGCGCTATTTTGCGCATCGCACTGTTTTGTGCATTACATTTCATTCGTGCTATTTTGTGCATCGCACTATTTTGTGCAGTTTACATTCGCGTTATCTTGCGCACCTTACTTGCACTTGTTAGTGCATTGCATCGCGCTATCTTGCGCACTTTACCTGTACTTGTTAGTGCATTGCTTAGCATTGTTTTGTGCATTTAATCCACATCGCACTGTCTTGTGCACCTGTATAGCACTGTTTTGTGCATCTTCTTAGCATTGTTTTGTGCATTCACTCTGCATCACATTGTCTTGTGCACACTGTGTTTTTGTATCACTCGCACTGTCTTGTGCACTCTCGGGTTTAGGAGACCTTAAATCCTCTAAAGGTGCAATTCCTTCTTGCATAAATCCAATTTTCAAACCAGCTTCGCGTAGCGTATAAGTCCAAATTTCAAACCGGCTTCGCGTAGCGTATAAGTCCAACTTTCAAAACCGGCTTCGCATAGCATATAAGTCCAATTATCAAACCGGCTTCGCGTAGTGTATAAGTCCAATTATCAAAATCTTCCTGCATAACATTTTGCATCCTGTCCCTGAACTACGCTGGTTTGATTCCTTGCAAGGGGATACGTCGGCAGCGTGCGGGTTCAACCAACTGCATCTGTATTTTGTTTGTTTGTCCAAGTCTTCGGCCTTGTCAAAAATGGGTTGTCTCTGGGCTTTGACATTCACTCACGTCACTTCTTGACTTTCAAGTTCTGTCAAAGAGGGGCAACTTTAGATACCCCATTTTTGACCGCCCTTAAGACTTAGACGTTACTGATGGTTTACTTGGTGATGAAAGGTGTGCAGTGCAAAAGGGTCAATTTCTTCAGCGAGAGGAGAGTCAAATCCAAACCTCACACCTCATTTTGGACCAAAACTATTTTGAATGGTTTGTAGACCTTAAAACCCTCTCTTTCAAAATATTTTTGAAAATAGGTTCTTACGATGTCCCGACGCTCGCATTTTGTTAAATGTCGCGCTTTTGGGTAAACCGAGCAAGGACAAAGTTGAAATGAATGAAAGAGAGTTGAAATCTTTGAAAAATATTTCAAAAAACCTTGTTTAAGGGTTTGAAGTTGAAGAAAAGAGGAGAAGAGGGAAGAAACCAAGTTGGAGAAGAAGATGGGCATGAATCGCTAAGAGAGGGACGAGTAGTCCTCGTTAAATCAGGCCTATCTATCTATGCACTTGGAGTTAAGGTATGAGGCCACCACCGTTGGAAAGGAGACTTCTGAGGCTTCATTTTTCACTTAAGAATCTCCTAAAGCCATGTCCGGATGGGGGAGATATGATTGGTTGAAATTGGGCATCATTCCGGTTGGACCGAAACTGGGCAACCTTCACTAAAAGTGGAATATCTCTTAGCACACATGGAATTTTCGTGTAAGGCTGCCACCATTAGAAAGATTACTTCTGGGGCTTCAGTTTAGGCACAAGAATGACCTAAAAAGGAGTTCATATAAAGGAGTTATGTCTATTCGAAGTTGGACCTACAGAGTAGAATTTGCTACTGGCCACAAAATTAACATACCGGCCAAAAAAGTAGCAGGCCGGCCATCACAAGTAGCAGGCCGGCACTAAAGATGGCTGGCCAGCCAGAAGTGCCCAAAACTCATATTTTTGACAGATATTTCATCTCCAGCTGTTTCCAGCAAGCTCCAGCTGTCCTATAATCAGATATTTTCGACCAAAAGCTTATTTGTGCTATATATGAACCTATATTTCCCATTTTGCAAGGGACAACTTCCTAAGCAAGTTTTGGAGCTTCTCACTCTAAAAGGCCCTCTCTCTCTAGAAATTTCAGACCTAAAAACCTCTGCCTCTCTCTCTAGAGCCTCTCTCCATTGCCCTTTTGTGCATAGAAGTCCATAGAGGTAGAGAAATACTTCTCGTTTGCATATACATCCTTCATCAAAGTTAACCCCCATTGGGATGAGGTTCTTGAAGGATCATTTTGAGCTTCAAAAGCTGGTCTTAGCTCAGATTTTGGGCTGGTTTTACAACTGTGCATCAAGGGTGACATCTCTCTCCCTTTTTAGCATGTTTTGCATACTAACTTTGCCATAAGTTTTTGAACTACTTTGAGGCTATTTTTGGGGTGGTGTTGAACTACAAAAACCCTTGTTTTTCCTCTATTTTTCAGTCCTAAAAGTCTGGGTTTGTGCCTTGGTTGGCTAGGGGGTTGTCCTCCATTTTGCTCTTTGGCTTGTAAAGCCTTTTCAGCCAACTTCCTAAGCTTTTGAAACCAACTTTTCATGGCCTTTTAACCACTAAAATCCAGAGGATTTTCAATGGTAAAAACCCTATTTTGAAGCCCCAAATGGATAGGGGTTGTCCCCCCTTCTCTTGTCTTGTTTACTTGTGTTGATGGCCCTCTAAAAGAGCATGTGTTTATACTTCTTTGAGGCTTTGTTTAGCCTCATTTCTGTGACTTTCCAGACCTGCCACAAATCTGTTTTGGGCTGTCTTGCCCATCTCTTGCATGCTTATTGCACTTGTGTAAATCCCCTTTGCTAGCCTTGTTAGCCTTACAAAGTAGCATGTTTGTTAAGCATGTATGGGCTCCATTTCAGCATGTTCTTGGTCATTATTTAGCATATCATAACTCTGTCCAAAGTTGGTTTGATGGCTCCTTGCATGCATCATGCACTTGTAGTGCATTTCCATGAAATTGCCTTAACATGCTTTGTGCTTTGAGCCTTGTTTTTAGCATGATTTTGGATTGACCCAAAGAAGCTTTTAGTCATGTTTCACCATGTTTAAGCTCTGTTTGGTGTTGATTTGATCGTATATGCCATGCTTTGTATAGCCACCATGCATTCTAGCTTGTTAGCTTTGGGTGTGTGAGTCATTAGCATGCTTTACCTGGCTCATTTCAATGAGTTTGCATCATTGGTTATGGTATTTCAGTCCATGTTTCATGCTTGTATGCTCGTATATTTCCATCATTTCAATGCTTTGAAGAGTTGGCATTTTATGCTTCATGATTGGGTCATTGTGCATGCCTTTAGACTTAGGCCATTTAGATGCCATCTAAGTGGGTTTTGGGGCTTATTTTGGCATGATATGATTCTGTTTTGTATTGAATAATCCATGCCATGTTTGGTTGTGATAGGTGTAGAGCAATGCTCCCTTTTGTAGCTTTGAATGCCCTTTGTTTTTGGCCCATTTCTTAGCATGTTTTGGCCTTGTTCCATGCATGCTCTAACCTTGTTTTGGTCTGTCTTGGGACTGTTTTAAGTCCTCTTGGCCCTTTGGGGCTTGGTTGATATGGTCATGGCTTGAACCCCTTGGCTAGCCTCAAGTTTTGGACTCCCTCGCCTGCTTTACTGGTGGCCTGTCGGCCAACAATGGTGGCCATGAGCTTTGGTAGAAAAGATCTAAAAAGGGACAGCTGGAGCATTGTGGAAATAGTTGGAGAAAATATCTGGGTTTTACATTGGTGGCTAGGCGGCTAGCAGTGGTGACCGGCCGGCCATCATTGGTGGCCGGCAAGCAAAAAAAAATCTCACCATGTTGTTGCATGCTTGTTTCATTTTGCATGTTGTTGCATGCTATACATGTTCACATGTTTAGGTTGTATGCCTATTGCCTATTGCCTATTGCATGCTTGTGTTGCTTTGTTAAGTTCATCATACATGTATTACATTGGTCTAAGTATACTTGCCTTTGCATGTTATTGAATGTTAGCCTATTGACATGTTGTTGCATGCTCATCCATCTTGCATACTTGTTAAGTTACATGCTTGTTTGCATGCTTGTCTTTGCATATTGTTATATGCTAGTTGCCTTGTATAGTATTGTTGCTTGCATGCTCATGTTGCATTAGTTTGCTTGCATGCTTAGGTTGCATAGCATTGTGTGCGCATCCCTTGCCTCTTGAATCAATCATGATAGAGGTTGGGGCCCTTATGCGTTTTTGTGCATTTCATTTGATATCAAATTGCACACTTGGCGCCTTTGGCTATCATGCATTGAAATGCATGATTGGTGGCCCAAGGGTCGAGAAACAAACCCCCTTGAGTTCATAGCATGATAGGGAGGGTGGTCGTGCATACATTGTCTTGTAAATTCCTTGCCATGCACTGTCTGTCCTCTGCTGCAACAAAAACAGTGTTCTGCAAGAATAGATGGCCGGTCGGCCCTCTTCAATGCCGGCCGGCTACCAGAGTCCAGCCGATGGCCCCACTTTTGGTCAGTGACCATTTCCCAATGGTCGGTGGTCCTATCTTTTGGCCGGTGACATTCTACAATACTCAGGGAGTAATTCAGAGGCATCTCAAGGATTTTCACAGTTCTCAGAGGTGCAGAACAATGCAAATAGAGGCAACATGTGGCATGGCAACGGGTTTCCAAGCGAGGCGAATTGAGTATGCATGCATTTGACCCTCTTTCCGAGGCAGCTTTATTGCTTTAGTAGCTTAATTAATTTGTTAATTAATTAAGGTTTTGTAATATTTAATTAGCTAGAGTAGTTAATTATTTATTTGGTTTGTATTATTCTTTTGGGCCCTCCGAGAGAGGGTGAATTTTGTAATAAGCGTGCGTGTGTGTGATGCATGTCTTCCAACCCCACGTCCTTCTCCCTTTTACTTACCTGCTTTCAATGGTTAGTCTTAGGGCACGTTTCAATTAGCATACTTATGATAGCATGTTTGCATACATTTATTCGTATTGCACGCACCGGGCTCGGCGCATCATACTAACTGCATTGTATTTCAATTCTTGCTTGAATACGTGTATCAAGTTGCATTTCACATGACATTTTAGAATAGCCGAGCCTGTCTTAGTTGCATTTTGTATGTGTTGCATTAGCCATTGCTAACATGAACTAGGATCATGCATTTGATTACTAACTAGTTTCCTGTTTTGGCTCGAAGTACTAGGTAAGCATTTATGCTTTAGCATCTTGCATGTGTGTGAGTGTTAACATGACAGCATGCTTGCCATGAGGCTAATTGCTTATGTGATATAACTACCTGAATGCCTGTGGGTGAAGGTTGGGTTGCTTGAGTTGGAATAATTCGTCGAAACCCGTGTTTTAGCCTACTTGCGAGTAGAAAACTTCAATCCATTTTCAAAACAAACGAATATGCGATGTTTTGTTCCAACTTAGGCAATCCAGTCTATACTTGTATGTTGTGTGCATCACATAGCAATTCTAAACTAATAACCGGAATAAGAGCACATAATGTTTTCAAAACTCAAAATCATGGTTAGTAGAGGTCGATCTTTGATCGGCCGAGCGAGGGTGCTCACGAAGTGACCTTCCCCAATCGTACCCAAGTTCCCGAGCCGAAGTAACTTTGGTGATGACGGACACGTGGCCTTAGGCACGAGTCAGGGTTTCCTAAAGTTCCCAAAACAAAATATTTAGGTGGCAACTCTGTATCTGGCAAAGCAGTCCGTGTTTGGCACTTCTTTCTAAAAATCTGTTTTTCAAAATGATTTGCCGGATTTGGACTCTTTGATGATTTATCGGTCATGCATTGCACTCTGCGAGATTAGATACAGGACCGTGACATTGAGTCCTGAACTGTAGTAAGCCGCAATGAACAAAACGGGATTCTCTCCCGGGACGTTCGGGGACGTTTACAGCAGAGTTGAATTATCCTTGCATATAATAGAGTTGAACTAAGTTGGCGATGTTTCTGATTGAAATATGATGAATAACTTAGACTTATTATATGGTAGAGTTGAATTATACTTGCATATAATAGAGTTGAACTAAGTTAGCGATGTTTCTGATTGAAACATGATGAATAACTTAGACTTATTATATGGCAGAGTTGAATTATACTTGCATATAATAGAGTTGAACTAAGTTGGCGATGTTTTTGATTGAAACATGATGAATAACTTAGACTTCTTATATGGCAAAGTTGAAATATACTTGCATATAATCAAGTTGAACTATGTTGAATTAACCTAGATTTGTTGTATCGACAGAATTAAAACTTTATTAAGTACATGTCAGTTAGATTAACAGAAAAACCGAGGTTGATAACCTCGGTGGTCAGTCTCTGTTTGAATCTGACCTCGTCACCAAGATCATAGGCCGAGGTTATGTTCACATTAGGGGGCAGAGAGTTGGAGAATACTTGTTCTAGTTACAAAAGTGACACGTCGGCCAAATATGAAAATTGAAAACATTGTTCAGAAAATTACTAAGCACAAAGAAAAAGTCAATAACACGACTACTCGGCATCAGTCGCAGGCTGCTTCTCGGCCCCAGAAGACAATTGGGGAATCTTCTCGGCAGCCTTCTCAGCCTCGAGCTCGGCGTCGATCTCACGAAGAGTTTGATCAATGCTCGTATCGGCGATTGGCACCTCGGATGTTGTCTTCTGAGGTGTAACGACCCCAAAATCCGTATCTGAATTTACTTTTATGTCCTTATGGTTTAATGCCTTTTAATTTAATGATATCTGTTTGAATTAAAGCATTATCTGTTGAGTTACGGCGTTAAAATCAAATTACCGACCTTTATGGGTTCATAAATCAAAATTAAGTACTTGAGTGTGTTAATGTGAATTTTTAGAACTATTTGGGAAAATTAATTGGAAATCTAATTTGTCTGATTCGTTAATGCACGTTTGAGTGGTTAACTTTGTACTGCAAATTGAAGGACTTAGAGGCTTCAGAAACCAAAACAGAGGACACATTTATGATCAGCACAATTTTTAGAGTCATTTGGAAGGTTTAATTGAAATTTGATTTTGTGCGATTCGCAAGGCCGCATTTGGCCCTCCTTATTGTGTTAAACTTATATGGGCATATATTTATATAAGTAGATATGTTTTGGGTGGTTGAACTCATCTTTTGAAAAGCCAAAAATATCTAAGGGAGATGGGAAGACACGTGAGAGAGAGAGAGAGTTTGACGAATTTTATGTATTACATATTTTTTTTGGAAAATGTCTTTGTCCATGACAAGAATGTTTTACCTTATGGGGAAAAAAATCGGATTAGGCACGATGCTCAGCCTACTTTGAAGTTACTGGAACAAGAATACAATAGCATCATGGCAAATGTGTTTTGTGCTTGATGTCGTGATGTTAACTTTAAGATCTTCCAAGCAAATATGGATTTTAACTGATTATTACCTTACCGTAGTTTGGGAATTGTAACAATTAAGGTTTGATCCGTATTTGATTTTGCTAACAATTTATTTTGGAATTTGGATTACTATTTGAAGTCTGTTAGAAATCTGATTTGAATTGATAAATTTGATTTTGATTATTTGAGCCTTCATTGAAGCTAAGGATTTGAATCTACATTTGGTTATTCGAAAACTTACACCTCATTTATCCCATCTGCTATGAAAGTAAATCGCTTGGAGATACGTCAAAGTATTGAAACCATTGTTCTGAATATTTAATTTATCAGTGAGTAAGGGTTATAAAGTCGTTGATTTAGAACTTATTTGTTTATTCTGAGTTTAATTGTTATCACAAGAACAAGATTACAAATTAGAACACAAAACATAAAATAGCCATGGTTTGGGGTTCAAACTCCCCTACATGGTGGCATCCCTTTTTAGCCTCCTTAAGAGCCATAAAACTCCTACAAGAAATTAAATTATGACATAAATCCATGCTATATGCAAGGATTCAACACCTTTTTACTTGAAGGAAAAAAACCCATACATATCATCATAAATAATCCAAGAAATTCACTATTTAGCTTATGATCTTTAAATATTGAGAGGGAAACTCCTACCTTAAGCTTTTATCATCACTTATTCTTGCATAGCCATGAAGAATTCAAGCCAAATCCTTTATTTCCTCTTCCACTCCAACTCTTTCTCCCTTCTTTTCCTTGAGTTCTCTTATAGGGTGAGGCACCTTTGGAGACCTTGTCCTCGTCATCCTGAGTCAAGTCTACTTGCTCATTCAAAGTTGGGGACTTGGCCCCAGTAGCTTTAGTGTTCTTAGACTTGTTGGCCTTGACCTCTTCTTTGGACTCGGCCTCGGATTGGCTAGGAGTGTGGGGGAATGACAGGACAAACAGACTGTTATCTCGGAGAGTTGAGTCCTCGGGGACAGCCAACTCCTTTAAGGCAGCCAACCAACCAAGAGTGAAACCCTTGTTGCATGCCTGTTTCACTTGCTTCTTGTAGTCCTCGCAGACGTCGGCTGCCCCCTCGGCGTATGCTTTCTCGTCCGCCGCCTTGATCTTGGTGTCCTTTGTGGCCAAGACAGCAATGAGCTAGACTTGGGCTTCAGCGGTCTTTGCTTCGGCCTCTTTTTTCTCAGCTTTGAAGACCTTAGCAACGGCTTCAGCAGCTTCTGCCTTCTCTTTGGCCTGTTTTGCTGCTTTGGCCTGCTCGATCAGTGTCTTTATCTTGGCCTCAGCTCTGTTGACGATCTTCAGCAAACTAACAGCCTCCTTGGTCTTGTTGAGCAACTCCTTCTTAATGTCGAAAGCCTGCATCGCGAAAGAGTGGGCGTGCTGGATCGCCTAGAAGAAATGGACAAAACAAAAGTTAGTAAAATTCTCTAAGTATGAAAAATAGAGAATGAAAAGTACCAAGTGTTAGGGGCTCACTTGAACGGAGTGCTGCAACATTAGAGCAAAGTTTTCATACTCGCTGACCTCGGCGTTGCATTCGAGGTCTTTTAGAAGGAGCAAGCAGTAGAGAGCGCGACACCGACTTCGATGTCAGTCGCGCTATCACCAACTCTAATTGGCTTGTCCTCAATGGTAATTGGAGGGGCCTAGGGGGCATCAGATTTCATGGACCCTGAGGTTGTGGCTGACTCTGACTTCAATTTCTTTGACCGGGTGGATTCAGAGGGAGCAACCTCTGCAGGCCTCTTTTCGGCGGCAGATGCACTTTTTTCTGCCTCGGTCATCTTAGATATCGGCAAGGTATCCTCAGAATCGATCTGAGTTACCACTGCCTTTGCTTGGGCTTTCTTCAACCTTTTTTGCTTTGGCTTTGGCTAGGATTGCGACGGTGAAAATTGTATGGTGACGATGTTGGGGATGTTGGCTAGAAGGTCGTCTGATACAGCCTATTTATGACTTATCTTGTCGGCGTCTACAGCAATAGTGACCTTGGTGCCGAAATGGATCGCTGGAAGTGCAGTTAGGGGGTTGGCTAGATCGTATGAGGACGCCTCGGCACTCCGGCATCTTTGGCTTCGAGTTTTGCCTATTGGTGCAAGCAGTGGAACTCGACATCAGCATTGGCACTGAGAGGGTGGAATCAGTTGTGGAGCTGAAGTAGATGGCTACTCTGCTAGATCAGAGGTTGATCCCTGATCTAGCCGAGGTGAAAAAGTCGTAGCAGGAGTTGTAGCAGAATGAGGGGACTTGCTCTTTTTGGGGACATCGGGCAACATTGATTTGTAGGTTGGGATGAAATTTAGAAGCAGAGGAGCCTTGCGCTGATTAACAGGCAAGTCCAACAGCTTCTTGAAATCTTTACTGGGATAAAAGTTTTTGCAGAAGTCCTTCAGGGGCTGAGGAAGAGCTGCAAAGACAAAACGAACAGACGTTAGCACATACAAAAATATCAAAGTAAGAAAGACTTGAAAGCAAGTAAAGGTGATACTTGGCTCTTACCATCTCCCTCTCTGAAAACTGTTCGGCTTAGGGGATAGAGGTGAAGGTCATTATCTGGATGGAACTCCCAGTTGCCCGAGACAATGAAGTAATCGTCTCCAGCACCCTTGTTGAAGTCTGGGAGGTCGGCAACAAGTTTGTATTCTGTGAATCTCGATTTAAGGTAATAAATATAACCCTTTTCTGACTTCAGGCCACACATGGTGTAACAATATTGGATGTTGACAAGGGTAACCCTAGCATTCTCTTTTTTGGCTAAGGTAATTATACCAGTGATAACTCGATAGGAGTTAATGGCAGGCTGCATAGGGTTCAGTTTGTAATAAAGGACTTCTCGGAAAAGGGTGTCAAGAGGGAACCTAAGTCCACACTCTATGAAGGCTACCACTGGGAAGGGCATGGAGTCGTCTTTGGGCATGATGAAGTCCTCCTCCCCTGCCAACCTAAGATGAACATCGACAGGGATAGCAAACTCCTGCCTAAAGTACTCTAACTTAGTTGGGGTGTTTACCCTCCACCTGAACATACCCATGATGTCGGCTAGAGAGATGAGGTGTTGGATTTCAGCAAGAAGTGTTTTTTGTCTAGGGTTTGAAGGACCTCGGGAAAACCTAAACGTATGCTGGGGCAAGTGTTTTTGAGGATCTAAGGGAATTTGTTTAAATTTTTCCTAAGGATAGGGGTTCTAGAACAAAACCCAAGCCTAAAATCTATGTGGAAACATGAAATTGGAGGCAAGAATCTGGCAAAATGCAACAAGAAAATAGAAACAATAACATGATTCAGACTCAAGAAGACAAACAAGAACTCAAGAACATTTTACAAAACATGTACAGATAGTACAAAGCCAAGGACAGTGGTAGAATAATAAGTATGCATTTGGTTTATAGCCCAAAAAGCAAAATCAAAAACGATGACAAGCTATCAAGAATGTCAAGTATACGAACAGTATGTGTGTGTGTGTATGTATACCAGCAACAGATTGTGCAAGAGTAGAATCGTGAAATAGATGACGGAAATCAACACACAAGTAACAAATTAAGAGCATGAATAAAAACACCGTGGCAATGTACACGCACAGCAGTTTGAAGCGGAACAAGAAATTGAAATAAGAGGAACAATGGCTTACCGAGTAAAATAAGGCTGGTGTGAAGTACGCCGATGTCAGACGGTGGCAGTGAGCAAAGAAGAGCAGCAAAAACCTTACCAGAAGAGGAGAGTGAAAGTGGTTGCAGAAAGCTTCACAAAAGCAGCAATGGAGGATTTAGGAGAGAAAGTTTTGAACGAAAACGAAGATGCAAAAGTGAAACGGCGAAGAGAGGGCAGAATTTTGTCAAAAACATGAAAAGGCGTCAAACCACAATGAATGTGCCTTGGACGACGTGCCTGTCAGGCGGCGCATGCAAATGTGATGTGACTTAATGGCGCGTGTCAGGTACAGTTCAATGGGGAAGAGACGCGTGGCAAAAATGGTTGAATTACTGTGCGTGACAGCTTATACGCGTGTAAAAACTCTTGGAATTTTTTATTTAATTAAGCGAAGACCTTGGCTAGGGAGATGGTCTCGGCTAGAGAAATTTGAAAAAACTTGGTTCTTGGTTCTAAAGCATTTGATGCAAACACACTAAAGTGCTTATCATATGGAAGCCGGTGTGTGATAACCTCGGTAATGAATGATAGAGCAAGTTTAGCCGATGTGATATGAGTTCAAATGATATAGGTTCCATCACCTCTATCACCTCAAGATGCCGAGGTAATAGAACCTAGGGGGCAGTTGTGGGGACATATTTTTTGGATAGCAACACGTGACCAAGGTGGCATCGAAGTGCCAGCTATAGACATCCCCGAACGTCCCGGGAGGAAATCCCCCGTTTTGTTCATTGGGCTCACTACAGTTCAGGACTCAAAGTCACGGTCCTGTATCTAATCTCGCAGAGTGCAATGCAAGACCGATGAATCATCAAAGAGTCCAAATCCGGCAAATCGTTTTTGAAAACAGATTTTTTTTGAAAGAAGTGTCAAACATGGACTGCTTTGCCAGATACAGAGTCGCCAACTAAATATTTTATTTTGAGAAATTTAGGAAACCCTGACTCATTGCCTAAGGCCACGTGTCCGTCATCACCAAAGTTGCCTCAGCTCGGAAACTTGGGTACGATTGGGGAAGGTCACTTCGTGAGCACCCCCGCTCACCCGATCAAAGATCGGCCTCTACTAACCATGATATCTAGCTTTGAAAACATTATGCGTTCTTATCCCGGTTATTAGCCTAGATTTACTATGTGATGCGCACAGCATACAAGTATAGACTGGATTGCCCGAATTGGAACAAAACATTTCATGTTTGTTTTTGAAAGCGGTTTGATGGTGCTACTCGTAAGTAGGCTAAGACGTGGATTTGCCACCCTCGAGTGGGCTTAGAAAACATGATTTTGCCACTATCTAGTGGGATTAAAACTCACAGTTAATGCATTATTCCAACTCAGATAATCCAACCTTCACCCACAGGCATTCAGGCAGGTATATCACATAAGCAGTTAGCCTCATGGTAAGCATGCTATCATGGTCACTCACACGCATGCAAGGATGCTTAAAGCATAAAACTTACCGAGTACTCCAAGCCAAAACAAAAGTTATGTTAGAAATCCATGCATGATCCTAACTATACAGAAATGCCTAATGCAACACATGAAAAAATGCAACTATAGGCTCGGCTATTCTACAATGGCATGTGAAATGCTAAAACTAACAAGTATTCAACTCGGAATTGTAATACAATGTAGCTAGTATGATACGCCGAGCCCGGTGCATGCAAGACAGATGAATGATGCAAACATGCGAGCATAAGTATGCTAATTGAAAAATGACCTAAAACTAACCAACGAAAGCAGGTAAGTAAAAGGGAGAAAGACGTGGGGTTGGAAGACATGCATCACACACATGCACACTTATTACAATTGTGCCCTCGCTGGGAGGGTCCGAATAAATACTACAAGCCACCTAATTAACTAACTCACAAGCTAATTAATTATTACAGAACCAAATTGAATAACTAGCTACAACTAATTATTGCACAACTTAATTAATTAACGAATCAATTAAACTACAAATGAATGACAACAAACAAATAGGGAAAGCAGAATGGTGCTATTCCAGCTCTATTTGAAGAAGGGAGGCATGCATGCTCGCTTCGGTTCCTTGCTTTGGAAGGCCTTCCGGTTGCTCTTTAGGGGCTCTGTTTACAGGGTATCTTCCAGTGCTTGTTGCTGGACCTTACCAAAACACTGCAGGGGAAGTCACCAGTGGCCTGCCGGCCAGGAAAGGAGATCTACCGGCCAAAGAAGGTAAATTGCCGGCCAAGGGTGGCACACTGCCGGCCATCAATGGCAGGCTGCCGGCCACTGGTGTGCTGTGACACCAAACTGCAACGAAGCACAAAATAGAGAAAATGGAGGGTTTTCCAAGGACTTGTACGCACCATGGCACTCCAAATCACCTCAAAACATCAAGGGAGAGGCCTAGTCGGATCCACGACCATCAATTACGCATCCCGATGCATAATGGCCAAAGATCCAACTTGTGCAAATCAATATGAAAATGAATGCACAAATAAAGCAAGTAAATCCTAGAACTCTATCATGAATCATCAAGAGCTTCGGCGACCGAGAATTGAGACACGTTCCATCACTTGAAGTATGAAACGCCCCTCGTTCCTCGTGCTCGGATTAATACTTAATCCAAGCAATGCAATGCATGTATGCTTTATGTAGCTCAAATATGCAATATCAGGCTCAAATATGCAAGGCATGCCAAATGCTATACAACTAAGCTTGCGAGTGTGCAAACTAAGCTAATGTAACGCAAACAGACTAAGTATGCAACAAGGATACACAATGCAACTAGCTAAATGACGTGCAAACGTGCGAACATGATATGATGCAAGCATGCGACCAATGTAATGCAACATGTCAAATATGCATTGGTGGGCTTAAACCATAACGAGGCAGACCTCAGCCTATCCCAAAACAGTGGCCAAAGTGCAAGGAAGCAAGGCCAAAACAAGCTGATTAAGCATGTTCACGCAAGAGGCCAATGAAGTACATAAACTAGAGCTGTATGATACAATGCTTGCAGGTCTCAAACACCTCAAAACAGTCACCCTACATGCCATATTGATGCTGAAAATGCCATGATCATACACCAAAACAAGCTCAAATGATATGCCCAAACAATGGACTCTTGAAGCACATGAACTACAACTATGTAATGCAATGCATGAGAGTTTTATCCAGCCCAAAACAGAGTTTCTACATGTTAATTTGGGGCCTAAAACATGCTGGAAAATAGTCAAAACAAACTAGAAAAGCATGCTCTCCTTTAGGCCATTCTAAGCATTTAAACCACAACCATGCAAAGCAATGCACAAGCTACCTTAACACCTCAAAATAGAGCTTAATCACAGCAAAATACGGACTATTGCAGGCCAAAGTTAAGCTACCACATGTTAGGAAGATAGGCTAAAACATGAAACAAGCTATGGCTAGGGAGCAAAATTACACTACAAGTGTATTATGCAAGCATGGAGTGACAAAACCAACTCAAAACAGATTTATGGCATGGTAAAACATCACCAAAAATCTACTGAAATGGACTCAACACAAGCTAAGCACACATGCTACTTTGATGAACTATGAATGGAGTTACACTACACATGCTAGATGCAAGTAGAATATGACAAAGCAGCCATGGACAGGGCCAAGGCAGGTCCTAAAAGTCACAAAAATAGGCCTGGACCAAGCCTCAAAAATGCATAGAGGGATGGTCCTTGGAAGGCCAAAAATGCAGCAAAGGGAACACAAAGAGAGGGGACTACCCCCCCTTATTTAGGACCTCAAAACCACACCTCTACCACCTAGGCTGAATAGCCTAGGGATGGTAGGAAGGCCAAACCAAGGCTAGCTCGGAGGCCTCAAGATATGGCTTAAAACAAAGCCAAACAAAGCATGCAAGGGGGCTACACACCCCAAACAGCAAAATGACCTTAAACAAACTTAAAAAGAACTTAAAAACAAGACTTTTTTCAGTTATAAGCAAAGCCTAAATAAATATGCAAAGAGGGCTAAAGCAAGGTACAAAAAAGTGCAAAAATAGGGGAAATGCTCACCTTTGAAGACCCTCTTCGAAACCAGCAATTTCAGGGGGTGGAAGCTTACTTTCAGACCTCAAGAAGACCTCCCAAGAAGCTTGTTTCAATGGTGGTGGTGTGTCTCTATGTGTTGTAGTGTAAAAGTGCAAGGAAATCCAATTTCTAAGCACTAAACTCAAGCAATATAAAGAGAAAGGGAGTTTTTCCTCTTCAAAAGTTCAGAACCCTCTCTAAGGAAGAAGCCTCTTCCTTATATAGAGCAATGAAAAGCCAAAGCTTCTTCAAGAAGCTCTGCAAGGCCTTCATCCCTTCATACACGTGTATGGAGGGGAGCAAACAAAAAACCAGCTGGCTCAAAAGATCTAGAGGAAAACCAGCTGAGATAGGAGGGGTGCCGGCCATCATCAATGGCCGGCAGTGGCTCATTGATGGCCGGCAGGGCCTCATAAATGGCCGGCAGGAGCAAAGCCATGGCCGACAGTTCCATGCCATGGCCGGCAGTGCACGAAAAGGGTCACTCTGAAAGGACCAAGTCAGGGTCAAAAAATGAGGCAGAAAGGATACAAGGTCCGGGAAGCTCGAACCGGTGACGTTCCGCCGCGACAGTCGAGTACTCGGCGAGCAGTCGAACTAGTTGTTGGGTGTACCTGCAAGCACAACCAAGTCCCGAGGACGGTCAAAAATGGGGTGTCTACAGTTGTCCCTCTTTGACAGAACTCAACAGTCACAAAGTGACAGGAGTGAATGTCAAAGCCCAGAGATGACCCATTTTTGACAAAGCCGAAGACTTGGACAAACAAGCAAGATAATAAAGAGATGCACCCGTAGGTAGGGGCAAGATGCAAATGATATGCACAATGCCAAACATAACTTATGATCATGCAAAGAAAGCTGTAACGAAGCATAACAATGCAACAGTTTTAATCAGGTGAACAACAGTCCTACATATTCCAACAAGAAGGATGTAAGAAAAATTATGCAATTCTTACCACGTTTCACGCGGAGTGCATACAATACCTGTGCGGCTCGTCTGGTCGTGCCAGCTTCAAATGAACCGTACATACAATATCGTGCCTGAAAGAGAAACAGAACTTAACAGGTACACTTTTGTTAGAAATGTGCATAACAATGCAATGGAAAGTGCGTGACAACGCAAGTGAGGGGATGCATGACAATGCGGGTGGAAGGGGGTTCATAACAATGCGACGCAAGCGTGTGCATAACAATGCGATTCGAAACAAGCATAACAATACGGGAGGTTGCCTAAACACATGTAAGTAAAGTATGCAGTAACGCATACAATGTGTAACCTCTTGTGAGATGCATAAACATATGTAAGTAAAGCGTACGTGGAAACGCATGCAATGTGTAAGCAAGCAAGGTATGAACACATGTAAGTAAAGCACACGTCGAAACGTATACAATGCGTAACCACCTAAGAATACATATACATATGTAAGTAAAGTATGCAGTAACGCAAGCAATGTGTATGGCAGGAATGAACAGATGTAAGTAAAGTATGCAGTAACGCATACAATGTGTAACCTCCTGTGAGATGCATAAACACATGTAAGTAAAGCATACGTGGAAAAGCATGCAATGTATAAGCAAGCAAGGTATGAACACATGTAAGTAAAGCACACGTCGAAACGTATACAATGTGTAACCACCTAAGAATACATATACACATGTAAGTAAAGCATACGGGATTAACGCAGGCAATGTGTATAGCAGGAAAGAACACATGTAAGTAAAGTATGCAGTAACGCATACAATGTGTAACCTCCTGAGAACACATAAACACATGTAAGTAAAGCATACGTGAAAACGCATGCAATGTGTAAGCAAGCAAGGTATGAACACATGTAAGTAAAGCACACGTCGAAACGTATACAATGTGTAACCACCTAAGAATACATATACACATGTAAGTAAAGCATGCAGTAACGTAAGCAATGTGTATGGCAGGAATGAACACATGTAAGTAAAGTATGCAGTAACGCATACAATGTGTAACCTCCTGTGAGATACATAAACACATGTAAGTAAAGCATACGTGGAAACGCATGCAATGTGTAAGCAAGCAAGGTATGAACACATGTAAGTAAAGTACACGCCGAAACGTATACAATGTGTAACCACCTAAGAATACATATACACATGTAAGTAAAGCATGCGGGATTAACGCAGGCAATGTGTATAGCAGGAAAGAAGACATGTAAGTAAAGTATGCAGTAACGCATACAATGTGTAACCTCCTGTGAGATGCATAAACACATGTAAGTAAAGCATACGTGGAAACGTATGCAATGTGTAATGCAAGCAAAGGTAACAACACATGATAAGGAAGTGCATAATGATGTGTGACAAGGACATGCATGACAATGCATGATAAAGAAAATGCATGACAATGCGTAATAGAGATAAGAAAATGCATGACAATGCATGTAAGGTGTGCATGACGATGCGTGATACGGAAAATGCATGACAATGCATAATAGAGATAAAAAAATGGATGACAATGCATATAAGGTGCGCATGACAATGCGCGATAAGGAAAATGCATAACAATGCATATGAACTAGATGGATGTTTATCGTAACAGATGAATACTAGTTGACATCAACAAAAGAAAAATATGTTTAATAAAGACATCTTAAAAGGAGACCTCCGGTTTACCTCTCGGAGGGTTTGGGATGCGTAAAAAGGATACACCTAGCGCGCATTGATGGATGTCTACCATCGTATGTTGAGCACATGATTCCCGAGTTCCCCTGGAGGCATTTCGAATTAAGTTTTGAGCATTCCGCGGGATTGTTGGGACTCGGGAACATATTCCAAGATCAAATAGATCAGGAAAGCTGGAAAAGGTTTGGTGGTCACCAGGGACAACCGCCGGCCACCGCCGGCCATCTGCATCCACTGACGGCCATCGATGACATCTTACCGTCCACCGATGTACTCCTGCTGGCCATCAGTGGCAGATTGGGGCAAAAGGGCCTCTCAAGCCGTGGGTCTTTAAATAGGCTCAAAACCAACCCATTTCTTGACAAACCCTCCCATAGAAATCAACTTCCTTCGTTTCTAGGTGTGCCTTCTCTCTAGATTCACGCATTTTACGTGTTTCCCAACACCCTATACAACCTTGCATCACTAAGGATTCTTGGTTTTCTTTGATTTGAAACGATCAGAAATTGCATCCGAGGCTTCTTTCATCATTTCCCGCATTCAAGGTTCATTTCCCCCGATCTTCTCTCGAGGTTAGTTCACTTTCCCGGGTTTTTTTAACTTTCCTTGAATTTTCTCTCTTAAGGCTTGAGTTTATTCAAAATTTCAACATTTTGCTCATTTTTGCTCATTTTCACATCATTCTTGTGCATCCATCTCAGATGGCTGACGATGTGCCTCATGGTGAGGGCTTTCTCGCACTTCCCCCAGTAGAGTTAGCGGCTGAGTTAGCGGCTGAGCCTGAGGTTGAGCCTCAGCCGTTACCATTGGACGTACGTCCCTTCGACCCTGCGATGTACCATCCGGAGACTCACATCATTCCGGTGGCGGGAGGTATCCATACTTTTACCGATTTCGATGAGGATGTGCCAGACGACCTCTTATTGAGAGAGCCGATGTCTCATTTGTCGGCCATTGCCGTGGAGGTACCACCTTTGTTTTTTTGTAGTATTACTTTCGACCACCTGCATTTCTTGCACTGTTTCGATCTGATTGCGTCGCATGCTTTGATCTAATTGTATTCCATACATTGCTGATCTGCACCTGATTGTACTTTACACATCACTACCCTGTATGTACTGTACACACCCGCATCTCATGCGTCGCTACTCTGAATTCAAATGCATCTTTGACGTATCACTGCTCTGGATATAACCATATTTTCAATACATCATTGATCTGATCTGAACTGTATTTTCAATACACTGCCGACCTGATTTGACCTACATTTTCAATACACTGCTGATTCGATTTGAACTGCATTTTCAACAGGAGGGATCTCGCTCCTTTTGAGGCTATGGCGCTACGACCGCTCGAGACTGGTACGATGTGCTCCCCACGGGGGTCCGTCGGATTGTCGACGAGACCGGCTTCAGCATATTTTGCTGCAGTCTGACACGGATCACAGCGAGTCGCCCTCTCCTGGGGGCTCTTGTGGAGAGGTGGTAGGAAACCACCAATTCCTTCCACTTTTCCACGGCGGGGGAAATGACCATGACTCCTTTTGATTTTGCTATGATCACTGGTCTGGGCGTGGGAGGTGATCCTATTCCCCTAGATCCCGACATGGGGGAGTGGGTGGCTACATGGGATGTATTGCTTGGAGCACGTCCACCCCTTGCACGAGCGGGTATGGTTAGATACTCTTGGTTTGAGGAGCACTACCGTGGGGAGGATCCCGAGACAGATGAGGGGGTAGAGTAGTATGCCAGGGGCTTCCTCCTATTCCTTTTTGGCACCACCTTGTTTTCGAACAGGTTGAATACCGTGGGCTTATACTTCTTGAGCGCCCTGGTGGTGCTTCCGCGGGTCCGCTCCTACAACTGGGGCGCAGCCGGCCTCACCACTCTTTATGGATACATGAGCTCCACTTCTCGGATGCGTGGGAGATTGATTGGAGGCTACTGGCAAGCTTGGGAGGTACACAACCTAATTTCCCCTCTTCATTACTTTGCTTAGCATTTGTACGTTTTGCTTTGTTCAACATTTGTACCTCCCGTACTCACTATCACACTGTATGCTTTCTGCTTTGCATTTTCTGTACACCATACACTGCACACTGCGCACTATAAACTGCACACTGGATCTAATGTCCGCTTTTCTAGGCCTGCCCCTGTTATGTACTGTACTGCATTCTGCATTCTGCATTCTGCTTTCTGCATTCTTGCTCATACGCTATACTGATCATATCTGTTCAACAGCTTTGGGTATATGCATACTTCCCAGTGCTTGCTCCAGATTCGGTGGAGGAGACTGCAGTGACGGTCCTGTTCTCTGATGTATATGATGGTCCGCTCCGTCGTAGGACTCAGGAGGGCTTCATGTTCTTTCGGCAGTATTTTTGACACGGTTGCGGCGGGCGAGGTAAGTCTACAATAGGATTATTTCAATTAAACCAATGCACCTACCTTAGTTATTTGACGATTGATCATCTTGCTGATTCTCTTTCTCAGATTACATGGCGACCATGGGAGGTGATTCCGTCAGGACTCCGAGATCAGTATCGCATTGCCCAGATTATGTCTCAGTACCGTATCCTCTTTGAGGGGCCGATCTGTCGAGCCTGGTTTCTGAGTGAGCGCTTTGTGCGTCAGACTCTAGGGTTGCCTGCCCCGTTCGTACCGATGGCGCCTCCACCATCGATAAGGGAGACACATATGTTATATGCTGACCAGGTGATCCAGTTCATGGTAGGGCTAGAGACAGATTACTTCTGTGCCGAGGGCGACTACGCAACCTTCATTCAGACACATCTGATGCCGCCTTTGACTGGTGTCCAAGGAGGAGAGAGAGCAAGGGCTCCAGCTATGAGAGGCAGGGGCAGAGCGACCAGATCTCGTAGGAGGAGAGGTCCTGAGGAGAGGCAGGGGTCCAGATGGCCAGTGCTGCCTGCTACTATGACACTCCGAGGGCGAGCTGGAGAGATTTATCAGGTTCCTTTTGCTCCTCCTCCAGCTGGTCACGAGCTTATCGGAGGTTACGGCCCGACTCCGGTATGTACTACACTGTCATCCCTTGTACAGTCATTTGATTTCACTTAATATTTTGCAGAGTACTAGTGATTTCAACCATTTTTGCAGGCTCCTATTGAGTACACTCGTCAATCCCTGGCGATGACGACTTCAGTGATAGGTATGCTACAGACAAGCATGGACCTACTCAGTATCTACAGCATCCCGGTAAGTTCGTTCAAACTGCACTTCGTGCCATGAAGTCTTTTCTTAACACACCATTATTTGTATAGCTTGCACACTACATTAGTCTGATACATTGTTCCCATACCTCACTCACGGTACACATTCACTGCAAATCATTCACTATTCACAGTGCATCCTTTTCCTGCTTCTGATACATTCTGATTACTAATGCATTTTGGTAGATTGTCCCTCCTTCAGATACCTTTCTTGCCGCCAGGCCCATCGGGTGTTCCAGCAGGAGCTGGGGCGGGTCCTTCAGCACCTCTTCGAGCAGCAGAGGGAGCAGGACGAGGGACCAGTTCACGGAGGCCTGCCCCAGACGATGATGAGTCTGATGAGGAGGCGATGAGTCCGCAGTCAGAGTCAGAGTCAGATGCTGATGGTGGAGATCCTGGACCTTCATCCAGGAAGAGAACCAGGACGGATTCTCGCGCTTGAGGCCACTGACACTGATCCAGACATTTTACTACTTCAGAAGTTGATCTTCTTTTGTTTTATTTTCCTTTTTACTAGTAGTTTTGCACATTGTACTGCGTTAGGCAGATTTGGTTTAAAACCAATCTCTTTTGTGAAAAGAAACTATGACGGAATGAAAACAGCCTTTTTGTTGAAAATTTGTTTTGTTTGTACATGCACCGCATCGCATCGCATTACTTTACACAATAATGTAAATGAAATCAAAGTTCTTGTTTTGAAAACCAAACGCTCAAATTGCACTAATCAGGTAGTGCATTGACTAATAACAAAACAACTCGATAAACAAAACAAAACCTAGCAAGTTTACAACTCGATAAGCAAATTGCAACAACTCGATAAATGAAAGGAAGATAATTACAACCTAACACAGAAAAATAAAATAATACACCTTAAACAAGACACGACAAAGTCCAATAGGACAAAACAAGACCTTGAAAGACACAAGGGATAGGACTCCACTGCAACGGACAACTGGGTCTTCAGTGAGGGAGCCAACGGACAACTGGGTCTTCAGTGAGGGAGCCAATGAGCAAGAGGGAAGTACTGCCGGCCATCAATGGATCCCTGCCAGCCGTCAGTGTGCCACTGCCGGCCACTGATGAGCCACTGCCGGCCATCGATGGCAGACTCTCCGAAATGACAACATCTGTCTTCCACTCACTTCCTTAGCTTCTATATGAGTTCCAACTTCGGGATTCTCTTCATTTCCGCTCAAATTTGCACCAAATGGAAGCACTTCTTGCCCAAAACCTCACAAATTGGATTGCTTCTCTAGATGGCTCGGAAAAGTTGAACTTCCGGGGCTTCGACTTGAATGCACTATTCACGATGGGCCGTACTCCGCTGCATCTTCCTTTCTTCCATGCCGCGACAAGGTTTTGGAATCCGATAACACATGTCTTTAGCTTTAGTGGGCAAGAGATGTGTCCTACCTTCGAGGATTTCCAAGCTTTGATCGAATCCGAGCGTAACGAGGAAATCTTACCTCAACTCCGATTTGGCCACGTCCAAGCCCTAGGACAAATGTGCGGCCTCACTTTGTATGATTCTCAATCATTGATTCATGATGGGGAGCTAGACATCCCAAGCATGGTTTGCTGGTTTTCTGATGTTGGCGACCACGGCAACCATTATCGACAAGGCCATCGACGACACACGCTTTGCCTATGCTTGCTATCTCATTTCTTGTTTGCCCCAGGCTCCGGAGGATTCAGTGTCCGATTGATCGAGATTGCCCAAGGCTTGAAGGAGGACAAGAGCTGCATTGCCATGACTATGGCTGAGACATTGATGGGCTTAGACACCTTCTATTGCCGAGAGACGACCAGATTTGCGGGGAGTCCACTACTACTGCAGGTAAGGTTTCTCACCCAATCTTACATATGTATTGCTCACATCGCTCGGCCCTCAGGCTCGGTTTTTCTCGCAAAACCCTTTTCTTACTTTTCTCTCACCGCACATCTCTCTATTCTTTATTCTCTCATTTTTCAATCCTTCCCCAAGTGTGGTCGATGGACAAGTTACAGATTGTGGAGTCTTGCCCCGTATACTCAGCTCGTAGCTACATTTTTCGACAACGCCTGGTCGATGCCCTAGATAAGGGGTGGTGGTACAGCTGGATGTGCAATTTGTCCGCAAACCGCATTGCTTGACGTTGTCCTTGGCTCAACCTGCCGGCAATGAGTTACAACATGACCCGTCAACCTAGGATTCAATTGATTGGCATGACATACTGTGTCTTCTACTTTCCTTTTCGGTTCCAGCGCCAGTTCGGACATGATCAAACTTGCCCGCCAGAAGGGATAGAGTATCCTGCTGCATTCCCAATTCGAGGCACACAGCTTGCCCGGTATGCCACAGCATGGAGGACTAGAGAGCTCCTGGCCCTCGCTCCCACTTTCAGTTGCACTTTGTCTGATGAGTGCTTGGATTGGCTCAACGAAGAGGCACAGGAAGGGCCCACTTTGGCATCAGAGGCTTCGACCAGCTCTGGGAGGGGGCGTAGGAACACCTGACTTAGCTATGTCCCGGATTTATTGCTTTATTCGTACTTTCAAGTTTTCTTTATGATTGTAATAAAAGCAAGTTCAAATTGTATGCAAGAGCAGGAGAACTCTGTATTAAAATCAATGAAATTAAAGGTCGTGGGTACTAAAATTTTTTCGCTTTGGTCCAAAAATGGTCTAAGTTGTAAAAAGATTAATTTTGAACAAAGTCAACTTTTATTAAAACTTTTCAAAACCATTTTCAATATGGATCAGAACTGGACACGCCTGAAATCTGTCACTGAGATGCACAACCTCAGATCCCCGCAACTGGAAAGTTGCCCCTAGTTTGAATAAGTACCGCAGCACTGCGCAGCAATGGAAAGTTGTCCCTAGTTTGAAGAGCACTGCACCGGAGATCATAACCGAACTCTTGAATGCTGAATAGACAAAGATGGCCGAGATGATCAAATGGACTAAGTTGATCGGGCGAAAAGTTTATTGCTAACTTAGGATGAAGTTGCCTACGTATCCCAAAGATGGGAATCAAGCTTACGTAGTTCAGGCTGGGGTTCACTCGAGTATTTTCACTCTCCTTTTACGCTCTAACTTTGCCAAGGCCGCCCTTTGCGGGTTTTCAACCTTGCGAGCTCAGTTTTTATATTTTCAAATTTTTTGTGCTCTGGCTTTTGCCTAGGTCGCCCTTTCGGGTTTTCGGCCTAGCAAGCCTCTCAGGAGTAATATTCTTGAACTTGTCCATGTTGATCGGTTGCGAGAAATCTAGGCCATCTAGGTCCATTAGAACCATAGCTCCACCTGACCAGATGGACTTGATGATGTAGGGACCAGTCCAATTGGGTCTGAACTTGCCCCTAGGGTCGTGGATGGGAGCTCGGTTATCCTCGAGCACCAAATCTCCTTCTTTTAGATTCATGGACTTAACTTTCTTGTTAAAAGCCCAGGCAATTCTGCACTGATAGCCTTGAACATGGTACAGTGCTTTCAGTCTGCGCTCGTCAAAAAGCATGAGTTTTTCAAATCTGCTTTGTTGCCAATCTGCTTTGGCTATCTGACACTCAGCCAGCACTCGCAAAGACGAAACCTCAATTTCAATAGGTAGAACAGCCTCCATCCCATAAACTAATGAATACGGAGTCGCCCCAGTAGAAGTTCTAATTG